>CM052552.1:33789344-33821885 GCA_028533065.1 Trachops cirrhosus | reverse complement strand
CCATGAGCAGGAAGTGGTTTTAAAAATACAAAAACAAAACAAAACAAAACAAAAACAAAAACAAAAAACGACTGGCTGTCCACTCCACTAACAAATAGGTTTTGTTTTGAAAATTTCATTTTAAGTTACTTGAAATGTGTAATGCCTTACTTAAATCAACAATGAAGTAAATAATGGTTAAGTATGAAGGCTAGTTCATAAAGGTCTCTACCCCTTAGGGTAACTGAAATACAGTATAAATCTTCCAAAGGAAAATGCTAGGAGACGTTCCTTTTTCATGTTTGGAATTAGCGTAGGAAACTATTTACTTGTATGAGAAAGTGAAGGATGATTGTAGTGGAAGAGGAGAGAGTTAGGTGGATGATAAAACATTTCAGGAGACTCTGAAGGAGATTTCTGGGTATGAGTTTAATGGTTCATAATAGTGGTTCTGTTAGGGTAAATTAAAAGCAAACATGTCAGGAAGCATCAAGGCAGGTGTACTTTGTTCTGCATAGTTTTCATGGGTTCATGCACTTAAATAACCAATAATGATTTACTGTCCTCATCCTACAAAATCAGGAGTAGCTAAAGAATATATAACTATAGCAATACAAGAGGCTTATAATCATGTTTTTAATGTTAGTCATTCAGAGAACATTTACTGAATGCCTACTGTGTGGGAAGCATTGTATTCTATGACATTGTGGCAATCAATCATGCCTTGGAAATTTTATCTGTTCTAATAATTGCAACTATTAATTACATCTAAGCTTATTTAGGATTATTGCCAGATACCTGTCACCTGCCGTACTTTTTCCTAAAGTTCAGTTTGCTGTCTCCATACTTAGCATTCTATCTGATGTGGTGCTTTACAGTTTACAAAACACATCCATGCAGGCAACCTATTAAAAAGTGATCTTGTAGCCTAGGGTAAGTTAGTTACATAAAATACTTTATAGTGTTATACTGCTTAGACTAATAGGCAAAATGATCAAAGGTGAAGTTCTCACAGTTAAAACTTTTTTCTAAAAACATTCATACCCTTTCTAATTATGAAAGCAACATGCCATGTAAAGCAAAAATTATTGTTAAATCTAGTTCCTATTCTTTAAATCAAATTGAAGTCTTCTTTAGCCTCACACCACCGTGAAATGGCCGTGGTAGATCACTTAGAGAGTGATGAAAAGGAGGCTTAAGTTTAAATATGGTAACAGATTCATTATTCCTAAGCTTCAGACAAAATTTAGAAGAGTTTTAATTGAAATTTGTTTTTGCTCTTGAGTGATATCCTAAATGCATTGTTTTTAAAGTTGGAATTAAATCTTAAGCTTTCCTAGATTTCATTAAGTGTACACACATTTTATGTTTGATGCATTAATATTTGTGAAATGATTATGACCACTGAGGGATCTTTGAATCTCGAGTATTTCTAAACAAATGAATTATTTGAAGCACCTTTTTAAACTATAATTACAGAAGTAAGACTTGGCGATATATTCTCAAACATGGGCTTACATCAGTTGTGTTGTTTATTAGGCTGAAAGTAATGGAATAACATGCCATAATTTCATCAGTGGAATTGGATTAATTAAAAAAAAAACAAATGTTTATTTTGTTCTGTATAATGCTGGACTAATATAATAAATAGTTGATAAAATTCACCTCACTGATAATTGATTATCAGAAATTCTTTACTGGCCTCTTGGATACTCATACTAATGGTTTAGATTTTGAAATTCTATTTTTCTGTGAAGTAGAGCTAATTTTTAAAAATTTTCCTTCCTTATTTAAGGTGTAACATTTAAATTTTTAACATTTATTGAGTTATTGTTACTTGAGGGTATTTCACTATAGAAAATAGACATATCTGTTGCATTTAACCATATGGTTAAATTGCAAACATGTTAGTACTGTTGAATTAGTTTTTGTCTCTCTCACATTTGTTATGAGAGACGTTGAAGGATTAAATCAGTTCCTCACATGCGTACTGGTCAATCTAGACTGTTGGCGTTACAGAGGGACCTTATAAGTTGACTCTTTTGATGGAAATGTATAACCAGTGTTTTTCTTGTTTCATTGATGAGGAGGTCCAGTGAGCTCCTTTCTTCTTAATGAACGAGCACCTGGCCACAGATAAGGCTACTGTTCCTTATCCAAAACCCTAGGGGCCTGGTGTGTTCTGGTATTCAGATTTAAAAATATGTACTGTATTTTGTCATGTATAATGCTCCCAAATTTTTGAGGGCAAAATAAGACTGCACATTATACATGGGTAGCACTAATTCCATATCTATATAAATGTTTTTTAATTCTTTAATTGATGCTCATGCATTAAAAGCATAGTTTAGAAAGCAATAATGATATCCATATGCACAGTAATACCCTGGAATATGATCATCGCTTTTATATATAAGTAAAAAATTGAATTAAACAATTATAATGAAAGATTTTTTTTCCCTGAATGTTTGGGCCAAAAATGTGGGTGTGCATTATACATGGGAGTGCATTATACACAGCCAAATGCGACATGTTAGATTAACCAAAAAAAAAAAGTCCTCATAGGCACAGACTACAGTAAGGTGATTACTAGGAGGTAAGCAGGGGTGGGGGAGGTAGGAGAGAGTGAAGGCAGGATAAATGATGATGGACGTAGACTTGGGGAGGAAAACACAGTACAATACGAGGTATACAGATGATGTGTTGTAGAATTGTACACCTGAAACCTGTATAATTTAATTAGCCGTTGTCACCCAGTAAATTCAACAAGTAATGTATTTTAGAAAGTAATACAGTGTATGTACTGATATGCTGTATATGATGTAAACATCCTTAGCAGGGTCTGAGGAGGTACTCTGTAAATAAACACATTAAGATTTCTACAGTCAGATGGATTAAGTGGGTCAAAAATAGAAGAACCTTATATCTTATACCCATTTGGGTTGGGTTTGGTTGCCAAACCAGTTATGTAAAAACTTTATAGATACCAGAGGTTTTTGGATTTTGAATTTCAGATAATCAATTGTAAGCCTGGAATATGTTATGAATTATAAGATTAATAGGTTTAATGCTTTTTACAAATAATACAATTGTAGAAATTTTACAAATAACTCAAAATATAGTAACTATATGTCTGTATTTAGTGTTTATGAATTTTCTACAATTCCACCATTTATTTCATGCTATAAACTATTTTCTTTGTACAGCTGCTGTATTCTCGAGGATTGCTAATTGATCTTCTAATCAAATCTAATGTCAGTCGCTATGCAGAGTTCAAAAATATTACCAGGATTCTTGCATTTCGAGAAGGAAGAGTGGAACAGGTACTATGCTCATCATCTATTGTTACTGGATATGAGCTTAAGTGATGGTGTTTGCTTTGGAAGGATGAGCAAAATCAGATTATTTTCCTAGTAAAGCTGAAAATCCCACTCCTGTTTGATGATTTATAAATGTAAATAGTAAGAGATTGCTCAGTTAAAATGTGTTAATTTTCTCATGAGTTCTTCTGCAGCTTGATGCTGGTGTCAAGAAAGTGTTAATTTTGGGCAGCGTTGCTGGATCTGAGCTGTCATTTGCTAGTTACCGGTGACATGCCATTGGCCTTTTAATGGCATAAGGAGCAAGTTGGCAAATTAAGTAGGGAGAGCTCACAAGTTAATTAGCTCTGAAGTCAACAGACATGCCATTAGAACTGATGGAAAGGAACATGAAACAGCCTGACTAGAATGGAAATAATAATCTTGTTATAGTTTAAGGAAAACAATGTATTTTGGAATCCTTGTTTATCACTAGGAAGCAGTTTCTTAACTTGAAATCATGTATTTCAGGTTCCTTGTTCAAGAGCAGATGTCTTCAATAGCAAACAACTTACTATGGTAGAAAAGCGAATGCTAATGAAGTTTCTTACATTTTGTATGGAGTATGAAGAACATCCTGATGAATATAAAGGTATTGTTTATCTTTTCATTGTGTTTTCCTATTATTGTTATTATTTTAAAAGATTTTATTAATTTATTTTTAGAGAGAGGGGAAGGGAGGGAGAATGGGAGAGGAACATCCATGTGTGGTTGCCTCTTGCGTGACCCCCATGGTGGGTGCGGAGACCTGGCCCGCAACCCAGGTATGTGCCCTGACTGGGAATCAAAGGAGCCACCCTTTGGTTCATAGGCCGGTGCTCAATCCACTGAGCTACATCAGCCAGGGCCTATTATTTGAGCTTTCTTATTTTAATATGCTTTCTCTGATGTAAGGAGCCACTTATTTCTCTTTTAAAATACATTCTTACTGTGTATTATTCACTATGTTAGCCTTTAGCAACATGTAGGTATTTAAACTTGAGTTAATTAAAATTAAATGCAATTTAAAATTCAGTTCCTCAATCACACTAGCCACATTTCAATCACTCAGTAGGCACATGTGGCTAGTAGCTATTGTGGTTACAGTGTAGGTATAGAACATTTTTGTCATTGAAGAAATGCTGTGCTGTGTGTTAAGTTTTATTCTTGTTAATTAAATATTTTTGTCAACTGGTCCTTCATAGATGATACAGTAATTCCCCCCTCCCCCAATTTACAGAGAATATGTTCTAAGATCCCCAATGGATGCCTGAAATCACAAATAGTTCCTATATGCACTTGGTTTTTTCCAATACTTATTTACACTTTATGGCTTCTCTTTGGCATGTACGAATTTCTAGCGTCACTACTCTTAAGTATAATAAGAGTATCGCACTACAGCACTGAGATATTTGATCTGCTAACTGCGTTGTCTACAGAGTGACTAACAGACAGCCTATGCAGTATGACTATGCTGGGCCATCGGGTGACTCTTCTCCATGGCGGGATGGGGCGGGGCGCATCAGAACAGCGCGAGATTTCATCGTGCTACTCCAAACTGTGTACGATTTAAAATTGATGAATTACTTACTTCCAGAATTTTCCATTTACTATTTTTGGACTTTGGTTGACCATAGGTGACTGAAATCACAGAAAGTGGATTCTTGGATTATGGAGTAGCTACTGTAGTCGTTTGCATTGTTCATTATTTCTTTTCCATCAGTAATTGTGCTTGGAATATTGAATTATTCATTTTGATTGATTTAAAAGGAGAGACTCAATTGTGTGGTGGAAACTGCTGGATTAGGAGAAGACATGGTTTCTGACTTGGCTTTGACCCATCTCACTGTGTGATCTGGGGCCAGTTCCTTCTCTGTTTGTTGAAAATTGAATAGACCACATTAGTAACAGCTTTACACTTCAAGGGCACTGGACTGGAAAAGTTATCCAAAATAACAAGATACTATCGACAATTCATTTATGAAGTTACAATGAGAACTACAGCTAAATGTGCAGTTGATGTTTTGTTGAGTTGTACACTTGAAACCTATATGCTTTTGTGAACCAGTGTCACCCCAACAAATTCAATTTAAAAAGTCTAGCTCTTGCTCTTAAAGCTGCAAGTCCATTAGATACTGCCAAATTCTTCTCCACAGTGGTATAAACATATTATGTCAGTAAATTTTTATAATTCTTATTAGTTTATATAAATAATTTCCATAAAATTTTTTGTCTTTTGTCACGGAAATGTATTTCCTACCACTAAGCATCCAATTACATTTTTTCCTTTTCTTGGTTTCAAGAAATAGTTTTTCACAGATCCCTTATCTTTTGTGTTGTGATTATAAAGCAGTGAGACTGATTTTATCAGCCACAAAGAAATTAATTTTATTACTTTTCAGTCAGTTCATTGTTCCTAGTTTTAATAAGGAATATATGCTTCAAAAAATCACGTATTGCTCTATTACTTTAATCAAAAGTTTACCGTTTGTCATATTTAATATTTCAAAATACAATTATTGGCATTATTCTGCACTTTTAATGATAAAATAAGACAATTGCCTGGAAAACTATTGTGATGGTTAATAAGTTATTTAATGCTTTTCTACCTTTTTTAAAGTACTTTTCTCATTTATATATATTTTAGAGAGGGGAAGGGAGGGAGACAAATATCAATGTGTGGTTGCCTCTCATGTGCCCCCTACTGGGGACCTTGCTTGAAATCCAGGCATGTGCCCTGACTGGGAATCGAACCAGTGACCCTTTGGTTCACAGACCCGTGCTCAATCCGCTGAGCCACACCAGCCAGGGTGCTTTTCTACTTTTTAAATCTGTAAAATACTAAACAAAGGTTCATCATTTAAAGCTTAAAAATTGTGCAATCAATCCAATCAGTATAATGAAATTTTTAGTTTTTTGTCCCCCCAAAATTACTGCTCTCTCTCCAAAATGTAATATTATTCCCACTTACATCCTTTTCCAAGGCTTTTAAAGAGACCTGATATAATTTTTGTGTAGTGGTGTCAATTGAAGTTTAGTTTTGATTTTAACAGAAAATTTCACCTTTCTTTTTCATAGCATATGAGGAGATGACATTTTCTGAATATTTAAAAACTCAAAAATTAACTCCCAACCTGCAATATTTTGTTCTGCATTCCATTGCAATGACATCAGAGACAGCCAGCAGTACCGTAGATGGTCTCACAGCTACCAAAAACTTTCTACACTGTCTTGGGCGGTATGGCAACACCCCGTTTTTGTTCTCTCTATACGGCCAAGGGGAGCTCCCTCAGTGTTTCTGCAGGTAAGATTGCCATTGGTTCTCTTGTTTCTTGCTAAGGTGGCACTTGAATGAGATATGACAATTAGACAAAAATGAGATTTACTCAAGATTTAGTATTTCCATATGCTTTGTTGTTCTACTTTCTTATAATCATTCTACTTGCCTACCTACTTACTACCTGAACGATGTATTCAGTTTGGCCTGTTTTTGGGGTTTAAAAATAGAATCATACTGTAAATTCTTTTTTCTACTCAATATTATCTTTCAAAGTATCATCCTTGTGTAAAATTAGAGTTTATTTTCATTGTTATATATTGTGGATCATACATTGTGATTATACCACAATATATTTTTCATTTTTCTCATGATGGGCACCACATAGTTCCAGTTTTTGCTTTGATTAATAAATATCCTCTTATATGTTTAGAATGTACATACTCAAGGGTTTCTCTAGGATACATAAGTAGGAATGGAACTCCTGAGCCGTGGGATACATAAATGTTCATACCAGATAGTGCCCAGGTATTTCTCCATGGAGTTGGATCAGTGTATATTCCCCTAGCTGTATGTCAGAAATCTGCCTCTTTACCAACATTTGGTATTATCAGACTCTAATTTTTGTCGATCTACCTCACACAAAATAACCATTGCATTGTATTTTTTGAATTTTGTTTTTCAATTACAGTTTACATTCAGTATCATTTTTAGCTATACACCGTAGTGATTATAGACAGTTATATACTTTACAAAGTGACAGATTGGTAATTACATCACATTGTATTTTTATTTTGCATTTCCCGGATTACTTATGAATGTTTTCTCATGTGTTCATTGATTATTTGTTTTCTTTTCTGGGAAATGCTTTTAAGAGTCTTTTGTCCATTTGTTTGTTGGGCTGTTGTCCTTTTCTTATTAATTTGTAGGAGTTTTTATATATTCTGAACACTAATCTTCTCTCAGTTATGTGTGTCATGTAGGTCTTGCCTTATAGTGTTTATGATGCATAGATATCAATGATTAATATAGTCAAATATTGCAGTGTTTTCTTTTTCTTTTTAAGATTTTTTTTTACTTATTTTTAGAAAGAGGGGAAGGGAGGGAGAAAGGGAGAGAAACATCAATGTGTGGTTACCACTCATGTGCCCCCTACTGGGGACCTGGCCTGCAGCCCACACATGTGCCCTGACTGGGAATCAAACCAGCAACCCTTTGGTTTGCAGGCAGGCGCTCAATCCACTGAGCCACACCAGCCAGGGTGCAGTGTTTTCTTTTATACGTAACACTTTTGAGGTGATTAAGAATCTGGACTATGGAGATGGACTGCCTAGATTTTAATTTGACTTTTCCATGTTATTAGCCATGAACTCTTGAGCGAGTGTCAGTCTCTGTTAAGTTTTGAAAGAATCAACATTTGGGTTTTTTGGTCCTGTCTATTATATTGGGTTAGCCAAAAAGTCCATATATTTTTTCCTGTAAAATAAAAGGCACATTTTTCATTTTCACCAATAACTTCATTGGTTTGGATATTTTGAGTATGTTAGCTATCTCCCCCATGGTAAAAGGTTGATTGTTCTAAATTAATGTCTTGATTTGATCGCTATCAACTTCAACTGGTCTACCTGACCGTGGGGTATTGTCCAGTGAGAAATCTCCAGCACGAAACTTTGCAATCCACTTTTGACACGTTCGATCCATCACAGCACCTTCTCTATACACTGTGCAAATTTTTCTTTGCATTTGTTGCATTTTTTACCTTTCTTAAAATAATAAAACATAATGTGCCGAAAACGTTGCTTATTTTCTTCCACCTTCAGTATTAAAATGACTACACAAAAATTCACCAATTTTGATCAGTTATTTTTAAATGCATGCTGATAAGACAGCTGTCACAATACAATCTAAAAAATTGTTTCAAATGAAGTTAGAGACAACTGAGCGCTACTAGAGCCATTGTATGGAAATAAACCAAATGAACTTTTTGGCCCACCCATTAGTTTTGTGTCCTAGTTTATTAACTTGGCCTCTTTATTATCTCCTTTATTTTGCTTTCTTTGGATTTTGTTCAGCTCATCCCTCCCACCTCGTGATCTTGTCAGGTCTGAGGCTGAACCTGAATGAGTTACAGTTACATTTTTTTTTCCTAACATAAGCATTTAGATGATAAAGTTCTCATTACTGTTTTGAGTTTTACATACTTATTCAAGTATTATTTTTGTTATCTTTTAGTTATATCTTAATTTCCATGATTATCCTTTTATTGACCATGAGTTGTTCTAAGGTGTTTTAAAAGAGTTAATTTGTGTGATTCTTCTGCTCTTATCATCTAATTTAATTGTATTGTGTCTAGAAAATATGTTTTTATGGTTCTAATTCTTTGAACTTTTATGACTTAGTATGTCCTGATTTTTTCCCATTTTTCCATATGTGCTCAAGAGGAATGTGTTTATCTACTTGTTGGGTACAGGGTTCTCTCATGATTGGTCCTGGAGTGTAATAACAAGTCAAGCTTCGCATTGTAATTTTCAAACTTTACTTTTATTGAGGTTTTTTTTCCTTTGATCTCTTGAGAGCCGAGTAATGTGTTTTGAAGTCTCCCATTATGATGTTTGATTTGTCAACTTATCCCTATAATTTTATCAGTTTTTACCTTATATTTATTGAGACAGTTTATTAAAGTCATAAATTTGTAATTGTTTATCATCTTCCTGATTAATGTTTTACATTATCTGATGACTTTCTTCATCACCAATAATGCATTTTTTTCCTAAAGTCTGCTTTGATATTCAAATAGCTACTCCATCTTTTTTGTATTTGCCTGTTATATCTTCTTCATCCCTTTATTTTTCAAATTTTCTGAGTCTATATTTAGGGTTCTAAATAAATAACATATCACATCCTTTTAATCCGATGGGATAGCCTTGGTCTGTTACCAAGCAGGATGAGTCCTATGAACAGAAGTCTGTTCCTTTTTTTCTGAAATGTATTAAAAAGTTCCTCTACTGTACTTCTATTGGTAGTAAATGCTTCCTAGTTTTTGCATATATTAGAATCACTTTGGCCTTTTTCTTTTGAATGAAGATTTGCTAGGTGAACATGATCAAGTTGGCAGTTCTTTTTTAAATGAAATATATTGGGGAGACGTTGGTCAGTAGAAACACATAGAAGGTAGAAGTCAGGTGTACATTTCCATAATGCATCATCTGCATATCGCATCCTGTGCTCACCTCCCTCTGTCAGTATGTTAAACATTTATTCCACTGCTATTTGGGCTCCATTTTTGCTGTTAAAAAACTTGATGCCGGCCTAATCGTCATTTGTTTGTAAGTGATATCTCTTCTGTCTCAGGTTTCTTTTAAGATAGTTTGTCTTTGGTGTTCTGTATTTTCATTGCAGCAAATTTAAGTGTTGGTTTTTTGTGTGTATCTAGCTTACTATAGGTTGATCCATCTGAAATTAACAAAATTAAACAATTTGACATTCAATTCCATATGCTTCAAACAGCTACATTGTATTTCCTCTATCTGTCATTTGTCATTTATCATTTTGGAAAATTACCAGGCAGTATCTTTGCAATTACTGTTTTTCCTCCATTGTCCCTCTTCTCACCTTTTAGGAGCCCTAACCAGGTATGTTGTAGAATGTAGCATTCTCTCTTTCATCCTTCTTAATCTTTGTTTTATGCATCATAGTTTCTGTCTCCTTGTCATTCTGGCTGCATTCTATGTGTATTTAGATCTGTTTTTCAGTTTATTAATTCCCTTCACCTGTGACTAATCTATAGTTTAACACTTTTGCTTTTTACTTCAATATTTTCATCTTTCATCCCCCCTCCAAATCTTCCATATTGTTGTTTGATATTCTCTTCTGCTTGTTCAATTTATTTATATATATATATATGCATATATATGTATATGTTGCATTGTTCCATGTGTTGTTTCTTTTGATTTATGTTAATGGTTTATTTCCTTGTGCCTTGCTTATCTTTGATTGAGAGTTTATATTTCATCGACTTTAATCTGTGGAAATCTAGGAACCTAAATTAGGGATGCTTTCCTTCGAGGATTATTTGTGTTTCCTTCAGCCAGAAGACGCTAAGATTTGAGATCACTTCCACTCCCTTCAGGGGATTTTACTTAATGAAGGAGCCCCAGATACAGCTCCCACACTGATATGGGCAATACAACTTGTTTTTTTTTTTAATTGCAGTATTTTAATGCTCAGAGCTTTGAATTCCTTCTCTTTCTCCCTCCCTTCCCCTCTCTCTAAAAATAAATAAATAAAATCTTCTAAAAGAAAAGCTTTGAATTCAGCTCAGGGTTTATTTATACTGTGCTTGTTTGTGTGTGTGTTTGGGATTGGGAGGTTTGCTGTGGACATTTCTCTTATTTCTTTAAATCTCATCAGGGCAACTAAAATTCTGTTTAATATAAGAAATAGTTTTTTTGGTTGTAATTGAAAGTCACTTCATGCTTTCAGTCCCGTATACAGCTAGAAGTAGGTGTTCTCAGATCTACATTTCTTAACGATGTGATTTTATGAATGGAAGTGAAAATTTCATATATTTGAAAGCAACTTAATTCTGAATATGATAGGTCTGTATATTTCCAGACGAGCTCTTTCTTCTCTAATCCACTGCCCAAGTGAGGAAGGATAGGGAGTGTTGTATCTCCCAGGACCACAGGTCCTCCTACCAATTGAAACTAATGGGGGACTTCGAGGGTTTTCTTAATCATTCTTTTCCTCTTCTTGTGCATGATTCATAAAGGAACCACATTCTTTTATCTTGTGTTGCCATGTGTTACTCACTCCTAGAGAACTTCAGGGTAGGAATATAGGGACAAAAGGAACAGACCACTGGGGAGTGATCAGAAGTTCCCTGGCTTCCTACCAGCACTTTATGGGAATGAAATATTTAATGTCATTCCCCCCCCCACTAAATCCTTACATATCCTTTCCTAATTCACACCTTTTTCTAAGTATGTATTTGGTGTTTGCTTATTTGTTGTTTTTATAGGAAAAGGCATTTAAAAGTTTTTTCCCCCTATACTAATATAAAATTTCAGGATAAGATCCTTATGTATTAAATCCTAGACCAAAAAAAAAAAAAAAAAACAACCAAAAACATTTTCACCCAAACATCATCATAACCTCCTAAGGCTGAGAGGTTTTATCAGCCTTCCATATCTTTTTATCCTTTGTAGAGCTTATCTCAGAATTTTGTGTGTGGTTCAGACTTAGTGTTTGCAGTAAAAATTATACCTGACCCTTTCCAATTTAAAGTGATACTTTCAGAGAATGTTGTAATAAATGTGTGTGTAGATAGATAGATACTAAAACAACAAAAAACTTTTTCTCTTGCATTTGAAATAGTATATTAAAATTTGGGTGGTTCTTTGGTAATTAACATAACTCTTGAGTTCTTCCTATATATTATAAACATGAGTCTGTGTGAATCATAATACAAATGCATTTACTTGACCTAGGCACGTCAACTTTTAATTTTATATTGGACTCCCTGCATAATGCTTTATAATTTCATCTAAATATTGTTCTGTTTATGTCCCAAAGTAGTAGCACTGCCACCATCTATACATCACAGCCTGCACTTTTTATCACCAGGTTATCAGGGTTACGTGTCACCAGATCTGTGATTTCTAACCTCCATTCTATATTCTGTTTTAATATGAGCCTCTTAAGCGTTCCTCACAGCCAGTTACAGTGTGTTCTCATCAAGGCTACTGTTATAAATGGCATGCATGCATATTTATGTGAAGGACTCAAAGGCATTTGGAAGTCATATCCTTGCATTCTAAATGAATTCTGCATAAACAGTATAACATTTTAACTACTAGAGATAACTTTCATGAGTAGATGCCCTTTGAGGTTTTTATCAATTTAAATAGGTAGATTTTTTTAAGCTAAGAAAACTATGCTTATTTATTGTACTACCTACTGTTCATTAATGTCATGATACATAAATTGGAGCATATTGGAAGAAAAGTCATTGAAACCCATAGATTTTTTCTAATCTAGCAAGCCATAGCATTTTCCCTACTTTATATGTGTTGGTAAATATTTTTTCTGGCACACAGATAAGGATATGTATGTAGTATGTAGATTTTTTAACTCTCATAATATATCTTCCAAATAGAAGTTCTTTTTAAGCCCTAACCAACTAATTTATTTCTTTTATCTGCGTGGTTGGTAACATAGTAAGTAGCCTTTAGAATTACTTTCTAATCCAGAATAGGTTTCATATGCTGGGTCATGTTTTCATAACCTGTAAAGTGGAGCAGTACCAGTGGGAGCAAACAAACTTGACATTCTTTTATAAGTAGACCTACACAACCCAGAGATTGTTGCTTGTGTTTTGTAAAGAGAAGGTATTTAACCGATTATTTACTAAGTGGTTCAGTCTTTCATTCTTCAGTGACTTAGATTTTATTTCCTTTTTTCCTACAATGTAGTAGGATTGCTAAAACATAAAGGATGAGTATGTTTTACTTTTAACATATACCGTAATATGAATTGTGTGTGTGTGTGCAAAATCACCACCAAACACTTGGCAGCAGGTGTTCATACTCAAACGAAATTTTCCTGTGTATTGTATGTGGAAAATTGAGTAGGCGCAACATCTACCTCAGGAAATTGTGGGTCACAAGTTGATCTCTAACTTATAGCTTTTAAAAAGAGAAGGAGAGAACACCAAGGGTTCACCTCGAATACCCAGCTTGGGTGGTAAGGGAGGCTGTGCCACTGGACCCCACAGGACACCTCCTACATTAGGCCACACTACCAAGACACAGAGTCAAAGCAGCTCTACCTAATACATAGAAACAAACACAGGGAGGCTGCCAAAATGAGGAGACAAAGGAACATGGCCCAAAAGAAAGAAGACATCAAAACTCCAGAAAAAGAGCTAAATAAAATGGAGATGAACGATCTATGACCTGCAGAGTTCAAATCACTATTTATAAGGATGCTCAAGGAACTTAGTGAGGATCTTAGCAGCATAGAAAAGACCCAGTCAGAAATGAAGGGTTCACTAATTGAAATAAAGAACAATTTACAGGGGAACAACAGTAGAGTGGGTGAAGCTGAGAATCAAATCAATGATTTGAAACATAAGGAAGTAAAAAACAACCAATGAGAACAACAAGAGGAAAAAAGAATCTGAAAAGTGAGGATAATGTAGACAGCCTCTAGGACAACTTTAAGAGGTCCAACATTTGCCTCATAGGGGTACCAGAAGGAGAAGAGAAAGAACAGAAATTGGAAATCTATCTGAAAAAAAATAGTAAAAGAAAACTTCCCTAATTTGGTGAAGGAAATAGACATGCAAGCCCAGGAAGCACAGAGTCCTGATTGTGATGGACGCAAAGAGATTCCAAGACACATCATTGTTAAAATGCCAAAGTTAAAGATAAAGAGAGAATCTTAAAAGCGAGAGAAGTTAGTTACTGGAAAGTTGCCAGATGGGATGGGGGAGGGAGAGAATGGGTGAAGAGGTGAGGAGATTAAGAAGCAAATAGGTAGTTACAGAATAACCATGGGGATGTAAAGTACAATATAGGAAATGGAGTAGCCAAAGAACTTATACACATGACCCATGGACATGAACAATGGTGGGGGCATTGCCTGAGGGAGTGGGGGGTGCTGGGTGGAGGGGGGCAAGGGAGTAAAAATCAGGACAACTATAATAGTATAATCAATAAAATATAATTTAAAAAATTAAAATGGCAAAGTAGTTCTTTGATATATGGATGTATGCACCTTTATTTACTTAGCCATTTTCTATTGTTGGCTGTCATCATGCTAAAATTTTTAAAAGTTGTTTTTTATTATATAAGAAATATAATTCATATGCAGAAAATTTGGAAAGCAGGAACAAAAGTATTAATATTTATTATTATTATAATTAACTTACATCCCATCACCTGTTAGCATAACACTGAACATTTTGGCATATTTTCTTCTACCTTTTTCATCTATACATTTAAAAAGCTATATAATTACAATTCTCTTATTTTTTTTATTTGGCTCTCTGTAATTATGACATAAGGAAACTTATAGCCATTGTCTTAAAAAACCTATCTTAGCCTAAAATAGACAGAATAGAATGCTGGGTATAGTGAGAGGAGTTATTCAAATTCAGGGGTTCTTAATCTCACCTCCAGTGCCTGGAATCAATCACCTGGGTTTCAGGAATTGGAGGCAAATACCCTGAAATTACATGGCAGGTTTTGTGTGTGTGTAGTAGTGTGACTGGGAGTATTTTTCTAGGAAGGGGATTCCTAGCAGTGCGAGAAAGATCACCAAAAGCTTGTCTCCCAAAAGTTGGAGGACTGTTTAAATAGAATTTTTATAAACCACAGGATCCTGGAGGATAAAATAAGCACAGCAACACATCTTGTTTTCTGAACCTTTTGTATGTGATTTTACAGATACTTCTCCCTCTAGCTAATAGTGTGTATTGGCATAGAGATGATACATAAAGTGTAGAGGTAGGCATGATAGTGTTTGCATGATCATTTGTTTGTTTTTCCCTTGAGGAGAGAATGTTGCTTGGGATAAACAGCAGGCTGGTGAGATCATTCATCATTTTGAAACCTGTTCTGTGTTGATGAATGGATAGATTGGTAAAGTAACTCAATAATCTTCATTTATTTCCAGGTTATTCACAGATCAGTGAGCATTGTCGTTAATAAAACAATGGAATGGTTTTGTGTCCTTGCCTGCATTATTCCTCAGGTTTTGACAGGAAAAGACTTTTAATTTGAGAATAACTTCTTATTAAAGATTACATTATATTTAAGTATGTGGTGCTGGAGCATTTATTGTGAATCTCATGAATATATTATAATTATATTGGCTACACAAATTATGCAGTTTGAGTTTCTATTTTAGCAATACCCTGTTCAAGACTAACTCAGATACTACATTATACTCAGGTAGGTATAAAAACGTCCCTAGTCATTTTCTCCTAGGTTGCATTTGTATAATACTCCAGATCTTAAAATAATTCTAATAACTTGTATAAGAGTGAAAGGTGGCTGGCTTTGTATAGGGGAACAGCAATATTTGAATTAAGTCCAATGATATTTAAATCAAGTTCAATATTTGGAGCTGAGATTTTTGTTTGATTAAATTAAAAGGTAATGCTATGCAATTGCATAGATTAACTTTTTAAGGATCATGCAAAACAATTCTTGACCCCAACCCTTTGGAATACATATTCGAGGTGTGTCCAGAAAAAGTCCAGCCATTGTTAATATAGAGAACGGTTTGCGTGACATTGATGTAACTTGGCAGCCAAGGAGAGTGGACTGGAATGCTCATGTGTGAACAATGACAACTTCACTGTACTAGTCAGTGGGGGTGGTGGGCACCATTGAGTGAGCATGTGTCCTGTGTGGCCGTCACATTCAAAATGACTGAGTAGAGCAACAAATCTGCATCCAATTTTGTGTTAAGCTTGAACATTCATTCCTTTGAGGAAACTGTTGGGATGATTCAGAAGGCCACGGCTATGGGCAACTGATGATTAGCAACTTCATCAAAACAAAGTGCCTGCTCATGTGTCACATCTCGTGCAGAGCTTTTTTGGCAAAACATCTAATCACCCAGGGGACTCAGACCCACTACAGCCCAGAGTTGGTGCCCTGTGATGCCTGGTTTTTCCCTAAACCAAAACCACCTTTGAAAGGGAAGAGATTTAAGACCATCGAAGAGATTTGGGAAAATACAACAGGGCAGCTGATGGCTATTGGGAGAACTGTGTGAGGTCCTGAGGTGCCTACTTTGAAGGGAACTGAATGTCATTGTCCTGTGGACAGTGTTTTTTGTATCTTGTATCGTCTTCAATAAATGTCTCTATTTTTCATATTCATGGCTAGATACTTTCTGGACAGACCTCGTATATTGTGCAAGTATATTAGAAATAATATATGAAGTGTGTTTATTTTCAACCTAATTCAAAAAACAAAAACCCCAAAGGCAGCTAGATTACAAAGATCTAAGGCTTTACTTTCTGGAAAGTGTAGGTCTGTTAGATGGCTGGGTGTCGTGTCTGTGCTGTTTCCCAGTTTAAGTTTGTTTTTTTTCCACATTGATCCAATTAATGTGATTGCATACAACAGTAATAGAACTGTTTACTTCAGTTGTTCATTTCTAATTCTTCATCAGTTTACCTTCTACTTTGGCAGGGAATGCTCAAACATTGAGTCTTTTTAATAAAATTCCTTGTCATTTGACGTTTCATGACATGAAAGTTATGCGGTTTTCCATGTGTTATAAAAAATAGTGGTCTTGGAATTGGGTTCTGATTCTAGCTCTCTCATGGTATTATTTTCATGAACTTTAACATGGCATTTCAATTTTCAGAGCCTGAATTGCTTTACCTGTATTATGGAAAGGTAGTTAAATCTCACCTTACCACCTTACCTGCGCTACTGTGAGACTCAAATGTAATAATGTTAGGGGAAGTGCATTGAAATTTGTGCAACACCAAAGTAGTAGAGTATTATAACATAAATGTTCCGTGAATTTACAGTTTTGATATGTACAGTGAATGTTTTGGTAATTACTGAAACATTATATATTTAGAGACTTTGATTTATACATACAAGATCTAGTATTTGGCATTTAATTGTGTCATTGAATTACCTAATAATTTATGTCTGTTCATAGATATATTAGCTGCAGAAAATATAATCATTGCTATGTCTCCTATAGTTCCTAGCACCTAGCCTGCTACAAAACTGGTATTCCACAATTTTTTCCTTACATTTGAATTTGGTATATTTTATTCATGCATAGTTAAAACTGCTGAGTTAGAACTTTGGCTGGCACAGAGTAGGTGCTGAATAAATTAAATGTTTAAATAGTTATATTAGAAATTACCAGAGAAAGATTAAGTACTGCAGAACAGAAACTGGATTTTTCTTCTGTGTACTAGGTCATCTGGAAATGAGCACTTTGTGGTGGCTGAAATAATTAATGTAGCTTCTACTGTCCCCAGGTTAGGCAGTAGGTTGTGACTTGCCTGATATAATGAATATATTACCCTCCAAATCCTAATTTCATATGGTAAAACTTTACTGATTTTAATCTTACCAATTTAAGATTCACAATAATTAGAATGTTTTTACTTTGTATTCCATTTTAAAACAATTTACTAAGCAAATGAATAGCACAAAGAGGAAGATACATTTGTCTTAAGAATGACAGCAGGAGGGGTAGGTTTGAGGGTGGGAGGTGGAGGTGGGTGGGGCGGAGGAGAGTAGTGGGGGGAAATGAAGACAACTGTTCTTGAACAACAGTCAAAAAAAGAAACCAAGCTAGTTTCAACTATTTTTAAATGACTCTTCCAATCTTTAATTCATGTTCATTTGAAATTCATAAACCTGTAATTTATAATTTACCCTTAGACTAATATCCCTACATTAAATTATTTCATACAAGTGCACATGTATTTATAAACAGGCATATCTTTCCAATTTTTTGCTTTCCCATCTAGAGTTTTTAAAAGAAAAGTGGAGCTCACAGTGTGGCTATTTTTCTTAAGGAAATCTTTTTTGGCTTTATTGGAATTTGAAAATTCTGACTTCTCGAACCTACAGTCTTTAATCATGGCCCCATGTTCATAGGCCCACGTTCTTCAGATGCATTTAAAACTAGAGGGAATTAACTCTAACATAACCTCTTTTGAATAATATGCATCTATTGAATGAGCAATTAACTTCGATCCTAATTTTATATTTTAACATATATTCTGAGAGGTGGCAGGGATGTCCAACCTTTCAGTGTCTCTGGGCCACACTTGAAGAAGTTTTCTTGGGCGACGGCATTAAATACACAAATGCTAATGAAAACTGATGAGCAAAAAAAGAAAAAGGCTTTAAGTAAATTTACAATTTTGTGTTGGGCCGAATTCAGAGCCGTCCTGGGCCACATGAGGCCTTTGGGCCGCGGCTCGGACGCCCCTGGAAGAGTAAAGCCCCTGAAGCCAGACTGCGTGAGTTCCAATCCTGCCTCTGCCACTTACCTAAGGACCTGGCCCTCAGCCCAGGCATGTGCTCTGGCTGGGAATGGACCCAGCGACCCTGTGGTCCATAGGCCGCCACTCAACCCACACTGAGCCACACCAGCTAGGACTGAGAGTCAGACTTCTGACTCGAGTGTTTTTACCTTCGATGTTTTTAAAATTGCCAGCTGTCAGCCTGCAGTGGTCCTGTGACACTGGCGGATGTGCCAAGATCAGAGCTGCCACCATCTGAAATCTAATATAGCACCTACTGTAACCCTCCCTGGAATTAGGTTCTTGCCCTTTTTTCCCCTTTGAGTTTAAACCTGACTTTTCTGTGCACGGTGGCAGTGTGTGCCATGATGTACTTCTTTCACAAGCAAATGCAGATGAAAACTAGCATTATAATTCTTCATACTCCTAAATTAGAAATAAAAAGCATGGTGCATATGTCCCTTTTGAAACAGACATCTTTCTTGGCCAAAGGTTAAGCCTTTGAAGGTGTCTTGCGAATAGTACTGTTGATCACAAGAGGAATCTAGTACGAGTATTCATTGTGCTTATTATCACCAATACAATTGCTACCTTTGTACTTGTTTTGTAGCCATATGCATTTTGTCTGAATATACACGTACTTATCACACACACACACACACACACACACTCTTACACTCTCTTAAGGCATGTTAGATGTGGGTAACCTAAAACGAACACTTGTTACGTGAAAAGTTAGGGGAGCATTGACTATGAACTTGGTCTTTCAGTTTTATCATATGTTAACTCAGAATAGAAATTAGAGTTCATTAAGTGCTATATAGACTGCTTTATACTAACTTCTGTGTGTCTTAGATGTACATTTTAAAAATTTTATTGTTTATGCAGTTACAGTTGTCCCCATTTTTTCTCCCTTTCCCCACCTCCTCCCAGCCCCACACACTCCCCTCTGGTTGGGAGGGGGTGCTGAAGAGTGTTGGACAGAGAGACAGTAGACAAGTAATTTAAGAGAGTGATATGTACTCTGAAGGAAAGATAGGGTGATATTGCAGGAAGCACGTGCTGGGGTAGGGATGTGCCCCTCAGATGCCATGGTGGTCATGGAAGGCCACTCAGGACATTGACATTTGTATGCAGTGACATCAAAAGCTTATGCAGATTTGAGGGGAGGGCTTTGTAAGGAGCTGGGACCATGTCAGAGGTTTGGATGGGGTCTTCAGAGGTACAGGAAGGTCACCAGGACTGGGACACAATAAGCAGGTTAGTCAGGAACGGAGTCTGAGTAGCATGCCAATGAGGTCGTTGGTAAGCATACAAATAATCACTCTCTGCTTCTTTGCAGCATCACTGTCCCCCAGTAATTTCTTACATTCAAACTTTCTAGCTTTTGAAGTATGATTTCCTGTTTGAGGATTGCTTTACTTCTGTGGGAAAATATACATCATGTTTCATTTGCTTTGATGATAGGACCTCAGCTGAAGGTCTAGAGAACTTCAAAAAAAATAATAAAATGAAGCATTAAATCAAGGACACAAAATGTTCTGTGTGTAAAAATAGATTAAATGAGAATAATATATTAATATGATCCCCTGCCATTTTTCCTCTGATCTCCCTCCAAAGCTGTCAGGGCCTGGTGCCCAGTATTTATCTTAAGAGGCAGAGAAGGTCTCTTGCCACCTTTTGGAAAAATGCTGGTTAAGGTGATGACCTGCCGTTCATGTTTCAGGCACAGAATCCCACATATCTAACTTCAGAAATGAAAACATTGCCTTACATTTTTACATTTATGAATTTGGAGAGTGTTTTCCAATATTCTTTATGTTTCCAAATTCAGAAGCATTAAACACCGTCCAGTTTTTATTCTTGTAATTTGAAAATTTGTACTAAATGTGTAGGTATAATATAGTTCTTCTGTTTTGAAAATATGAAGAGACACTTTCTGGTTTGTTGGTTTCATCCTGAGAACATTACATCCACGCAGTCTATTTCGCTTGTACCAGCAGATGCAGCAACCCCAAAGTCCATGTTCCTTCTTGTTACATTAGTTTTTAATTAAAGAAAACAACTAGTTGGAGCAGTTACTTTCTGTGAAATATAATAAAGATTTATTTTGGAAGTGACCTTCACTTTATTAGCTGAAGCAGTAATCAGCAGAATTAATATAATAATCAAATTATATACAAACACATAAATCATCATGAATAGTGCTGTCAAAAGTTCAGCTATTAATGGGTCCTATTGTTTTGCAGCTGTATTAAAAAATTACAACTGCTGATTTCTACCTTGATAGGCACTGAAATTGCTTTTTTAAAGGCTATGTAGGATAGGGGCTACTAGCCAAAAATGTTCACAACTATTAATTTATCTGTAATACAATTTCATGTCACCAGGGCAAAGTTGAAATTGAGTACAGTGTTGGTATGCCCTCTCAGTAAAATCTGACTCATCATTGGAAGCAGTATTCACTTCGAGTTCTATTGGCTTAAATGTCTGTTGTTTGGAATTAATGGCATCAAAGAGCTTGGTTATATTCGAAATATACACAATTCTCTGAAGAATATATTGGACGGATATTGTGTTGCTTTTGTGAATTTTACTTGAGCTTGTTATAAACAAATAATTGAAGTGGCAGTTTAATATTTAAAACTTACAGGAAAAATATATCTCATTAGATCAGTCTTCATATTTCTCAGAAACTGTTTACAGGATTCCATGTTTTCCTTAACTTGAATTACAGTGGGACAAATGGGAAGTTCCTTGCTGCTGAGCTTGTGTTTGTTTATATTTGCTTGTTTGGAAATGGTATATCTCCACCACTCGTGTCTCTTCGTTGCTGATACTTAAAAACAAACTCTGACCACAGTTTTGTACAGTTAAGCATTGCATTCTCTCAGGGCCTATTCAAATGAAGTGAATTTAGTTTTGAAAGAAAATCTGGGACATTTTGCAATTAGAAAACATGTTGTCTTTTTTAAATTAATGTGCAGTATAATGATCATGTATTGTGTCTTCGAGAGTGACATTTTCTCTTTTTTCCTCTAATTTTTATAAACACATGTTCACAAGTGAAGAAAATTGTCATTACTTTGTCATTGGGTAGATCTAGGTACTCATTTCCCATGATGGTTGCCTGTTTTTCAGATTTTTATTTTCATTTTGTTACTTTTTTAGCTATCTCAAATGTAAGTATACAGAATATCTCTGTACTAAATAGTATATAACTGAAGTATAAAATGTGTTACCATTCTAAGTAAGAGGAATTCAAAATAAGATTTAAGCTTTGATTTATCACTCACTGGCTCTCATCTCATAGATAGATTTTTTTTTAAATCTAAAAGCAGAAGCTGAGATAAATGTAAATTAGAGCCTTTTCCAAGATAACTCTATTACTTTTTACAGTCAATTTGAAATGGAGGCATCCTACTTGTTTTCAGAAAAATAAATTGTGGCCACCTCAAAGCATCAAATATCTTTCCTTTTTCAATATTTTCTATAGCTGATAAAAATGAATGGATGCTCTCAGAATTCTACCAGTTCTATTCACATTTGCATTTTGCTCTCTTTGACTGATTTCTTTTTCATTTAAAAAATCCATATTTTAAATTTTAATGCAAAACATCCTGAATAGTAGTTAACATAAAACATGCATGACAAGGTAAATAAAAATATCAGAAGAAAACTCAGTGAGCACCTGAGACATAGAGATTGCAATGAGTGGTCTGCAGGGGACAGGGAGGTCACAGAAAGTAAGCGGTAGAGGCCACAGTGGACTGGTGAGCACAGGATGCACCTAAAGGAAGCAGCTGCTATACAACCATTGGTCTCAGTTTGCAGGCTCAGTGTTTTTGCCAGATTTCTCTTTTTCAAAGAAGCCAGAAATCCAGCTTGTTAACACTGTGGTAGCTTTTCTTTAAAAAACAAAACAAAACAAAATAAAAACCCTTTGTGAGATCATAAAACTTACCTACTCCAGTGGTGTTTTTCTTCTCACAGACCAACAGCCTAGAAATTCCGAGGATAACCTTTGCTTCTGTCCCAGTTACCATGTTATCCTCAGTTTTTTGAAGTGGCTTCCTTCAGAACACTCTTATGCCGTGGTCCAGGACTTGCCACTTAGTGGATTCCTGCTAATGACCCCTGTGGCTGCCCCCTGCACCCAATGTCATCTACTTTCATTGAACTGACATGTCCCTTCCAGTGGAATTGTGTCGTCTGTGACATCAGATCCAGACACTTCTGCCTACCCTTTAACCCCATTCCATAATCATTTTATCCTTCAACACCTTCCTGTTATTCCCAATTTGAATATCTGTTCCAGTGTCTGCGTACATTCTTTCCTTTCAGCATTCTCTCTTACTTTCCCACCTTTTAGAATCTGTCCCCACCCCCAGCATTCTACTCTGTTCCTTTTCAAGGGTTGACTCGGGCCCAGCTATCAGATCTTCTTCCACTCACTACTTCCGGTTGCTAGAAGCTGTGTGCTCTTAGGCAATTAGTTTAACCTCTCTGATTTTCTGTAACGGAATCGGTCTAGCTCTTTGAAAGGTTTCCTCCAGTTCTGACATTCTGTAACTCCTTTTCCTCCAGCACATGTTGACCTCTCTCCTTTGAATTCCCTTGCAGTACTTCTCATCTATACTCCATAATACAGTTTTTAATTTCTCTCTAGTTGTTACACTTAAGAATGTCATCTGTCTTATATGCCTAACAGAGAGCTAAGTCCATGACTTACATTACTTAGCATCTACTGTGAAACTAGTAGCGACTTGATTGCTTTGAGCAATTTCAAGTCTTATTCACAGGCCTAGATGAACCATGGCTGACAGCCGTCACTTCAGTCCCAAAACAGTACCATTAACTTTTGAAAGGAGAAGGCTTGCAGCCTTGTCCTGGGATTTGTCTAATTGTAACACATGTGACTATGCTTCATCTCATTTT
The DNA here is from genome assembly GCA_028533065.1 of Trachops cirrhosus. NCBI lineage: Eukaryota > Metazoa > Chordata > Mammalia > Chiroptera > Phyllostomidae > Trachops > Trachops cirrhosus. The sequence continues at coordinate 33,798,328 of CM052552.1, read as the reverse complement.
ACTATGTAAATAGGTACATGCCCAAAAAGGTCAAAAATGTGAAAGCATCTGGGATCACAGAGGCCTGGGTCACTTTTGTGTGGGAACCATGTCAGTTTAAAATGGGATAGTCAGTCCTGAGTTGGCGCTTAGTTTGGGAGGGGCAGTTAAAGGAAATAGGTTGATTCGGTGTATGGAGGAGGTGTAGACGATGCATAGTTTCAAGAAGGAGTCCGGGAACCACACAGGCTAACTATTTGACCTAACAGTCAATTTTGTAATAAATAGCCGAAGGGTAAAATTATTGAACATATAACCCACAGGAGGAAAGAACATAATTTTTGTGAGGTAATTATACCTCAGCCATCTAACAGGGTTCTTTGAGAGGGATAAATCAGGTGTGAACAAGCGGGAGCCAGTGAACATTTAGAGTTTCAAAAAGCCTTTGATAAGATTTCATACCAAAGACTGCTTTAAAAAAAATGTCCTCTCTCCATGGGGTTGGGAATAATGTTTAGAGATCTAAACATCACAGGAAGGAAGGAATGGGTGTTTGAAATGAACTCATAGTTGCATGGGGAGACTTATAGTAGGCTTTCCCAAAAATCAATGTTCAGTGTTTTTGTTTCTTTGTTTTAACGTTTTTATATAAATGATTGGAGATTCGGCATAGTAATTTTCCCAGCTCTTTCCCAATGTATGTAGTTGACACCGAGAGCTTGTAGGTAATAAAACCTAACCGGAAAGAGTATTAGCTGAAGGACTGTTTCACAAGGTGATATGAGAAGGCAGGAAAATGGCATCAGTGACTCTTTCCCGGAATATGGCTCTCAACATATTTGTCAACCCATGAAAGGGATCTAGGTGTCTCAAGGATCTCTGAAAACATTAGCTTTGGGTATTCTCATATCTGCATTCAAAAAGACCCACATAATACTGGATGTAGTCATGAAAGGCATTACAAATAGAAGAGAAATTATTATTGCTCTTGTTCAAGACGGATGCCTATTTTCTGAGTTTTGAAGACCAGGCAGCGAAATGGATCCAGGAGTTAAGTAAGGATTGTTGAAATAAGAAATGAATCTCTATCAGGTCTAGAACATCAAAGCAGAGAAAGAGGCTGAGAAGGAGATTGCTCTGAGGAAATCTGGAGAGAGCCTAAGGAGGTTTACCATTGACTTGTGTGCAGCATCCTGAAAGTTTGAACCAAAGGCTTCCTGTTGAATTGAAATGATCTATTTTTAAATGTATTTGCTAAAGTGGATATGTGGCACATAAGAAACATGAGGCCGTTAGCCTCAATGTTCAGACTGAAAACTTCAGTTTTATTATGAGCTTAGTTTTTATCACACAGAGAACATTTTGATGGTTGCCAGATGGGAGGGGGTGGGCATGGGTGGAAAGGGGGCAGGGATTAGGATGTACAAATCGTCGGTTATAAAAACAGGACAGCATTGGGAATATAATTGATAATATTCTAATAACTACAGTGTCACATGGGTCCTAGAATTCTTTGGGATGATCGCTTTGTAAATTATATAAATGTCTAATCATTGTGTTGCACACCTGAAACTAACAGAATATTGTATGTCAACTGTAACTGAAAAGATTTAAAAAATTTTAAACTTTCAAAAAAAGGGCTTAGTGTAAATTATATGTTTAAACAGTGGTCAGTAAACACCAAATTTTTTCCATAGAAAGTTCTATTGATGTCACTCTGATAGGCTATATATAAGAATCATGGAGTTGGCGTGGTGGTTTGGCCCTTACAGAAATTAGGGAGCCACTGTACACATGAACTGTAGGCACAAATCCCAGGTTGTGACCCAGTCATATAAATTGGCTCCTAATATTTTTAGAAGGCTTTATTTTTAAAGATTGAGTGATTGCTTGTGTTCTATAATTGATGCTAATTTATTCAGGGGCCCTGGCGCTGTTATTAATACAGATCTGTTTCTGTCATCCAATACATAGTTTTATTGTGATTTTTCCTACAGAAGGTTAAATTTAAGGACAAGTGGAAAAGCTTAAAAAAATGAATATATCATCTACAGAATGTCACCAAGAACAGAGGAAGCTAGATATATGGCTAAGATCTATAAAATAGACACAGTTTCTGGGAGTGAGTTTTCTGAATGCTGTGTATTGTTTTTTGAGAGCTTTTTCTAAGGGAAGCATGATGGTTATTTGACAACAGTGCCTAAAGGGCGATCCATCTGCCCACAACCATTTCAATGAGTGTGAAATTTGCATCAGAGGCCCCAGTTGGACTCAGATACTTGAACAATATAGTTTCTTGAATTTTCAGTAATGCTGTGCCCTTTGCTCTAGAGCTTAGTAGCCAGAGTATTCAGTAGTAATCCTGATGAATGGCCAGGAGACAGTGGTTGTTGAGGTTGTTAACAATTAGCTGTCTGTAATAATTTTTTATGCCCTGGGAGGAGGAAGGTCTCCGTAGAATCTGTCCCAAGCATTGTCCTTCCAGGAAGACTGTACCAGGCTTCCGCAGTTACATTTGATTGTTGCACATTTCAGAGCAGAGACTGCTCCTGTGAATGTGTGAATTACATTGAACTTGCCTTCAGGAAGACATCTTCTTGCTACATCCAGTTCATTTACAACTCTTGTCAGCTTTATGTCTCAAATATGTCCCCAGTCTCAACATTTCGTCTCCGTTGCCACTACCCATGTCTCTCACTCGGTCTACTGCAGATGTGACGGGTCTCCTCTTTTCCTCTCTTGTCCCCTTGACAATTCTCCACAGAGTAGCTAGGCTCATCTTTGAAATACACAAATCTAATCATGTCACTGCCCTACTTAAAACCTTCTAATGGCTTCTCATCGTACTTAGAATAAAATTGAAAGTGGTCAGTCTGCACTGTAAACACCTACGTGGATCTCATTCTGTTCTGTATTGCTAACTCTTCCCTACATTCCCACCCACTGGCTGGTTCACCCTTTCTCCAAATATGGAGCTAGTTTGCACTTCCAAGGTTTCAAATTTGCTTTTTCTTCTGTGTATAGTAGTTTTCCTCCAGATCTTCACGTGGTCGCTTTCTTCTGGTCACTCAGGTCTCAGCTCAAATGACAATTTCTCAAGTTGATTACCCTGTGCCGCCCTCACATTAGCCTGTTTCATTGTTTCAGAACACATATCACTACCAATAATTTTCTTTTGTATTTATTTTCTCATGCACTATATAAGTTATATGTCAGCAAGGATATTTGTCATGTTTACTTTTGTGTCCCTGGTGCCCAGAACTACATCTGGTGCATAGTAGGACTAGTTTGATGAATATCTGGCCAAAAGAAGTTAACATCAGCACTTGGCCTTACCGAAATCAACAGCTCCATTCAGGGAAGGTGGCTGACTTGACCAGTTGTCAGAGTTGATTAAATGATGTTAGAAGAAACTAGGCCTTTGCACACCTGGAGGGAGATTCTCACAGTAACAGGAATGTGGCCTACACACCTCACATAGTGGGTACAGCCTGTAATCATTGTCCCCTTTGCTATAGAAGGCGATAGCAAATAAGAGGTATAATTTATTGAATATTTATGATGTACCGGGCACAAAATGAGTACTTCATTGTGCATTAATTCATAATATGCATGCAGCGGCTCTAAGAGATAGGTAGTATTATCATGCCCATTTTGCAGTCTTTGAGGACTGACACATAGTCGCACAGATAGTAAGTTGGGGACTCAGGATAGGCATCGATGCAGTGTCTGAGACCAGAACTACACCATCCACATTGATTCACAACCACCTCCGAGAGCTGATCTCTGTGTAATTCTCCATTTTGTGACTTAACTTCTACATGTGACTTTAGTGACCTTTTAGTATTAGTGATCACTGCTTGCTAAACAGGTCGCCTTGGGTTCTGTCACGACAACCAATAACAGGTAGGGCTTCCATTTGAGCCCTACTGGATCATTGTGAATGAGGCCATGTGGTAATGGAACACTTATTTGAGGGATTTTTTGATGATTAGTCTAAAACTTGGTAAGTAATGAATCCCATCAATTTATAGCAAGTCCTGGCTTGGGATTGTTATGAATATAACTGTTGCGTTGGTCTGTGAGAGTCATTACCTATTTAGCTCCTGCTCTTAAGAAAGCACTTGCTTTGAGGTCAGTAGGAAGTCTATGCTGAGTTGGATGACAATATTTTGAGCCATAGAGGGGATCTTGGCTTGGGGGGTAGTGGACATGGTGCTGTGCCTTATATGACGTCCAGTTCTGCATTCCCAGGAGACAGACCAAGTACAGTAAAAATGCTTTATTCACTTCTCAGACCCACCACACAATCACTCTCCTTCTGCCTTTTCCCAGCTAGGAACAAGATACCACATACCAAGAAAAGAAAACAAAAAGGGATGTTAGTTTAAGTAAACACTGCTAAGTAATAAAAATATGCAGCCATTAAACATGATGTAGTGATATAAATATCAATGTAACGATGTGACCCACAAAATGTTATGTGTTATACACTATACATTAAAACTGGTGTGTTTGTGTGTGTGTACCTGCGTGTGTGTGTATGTATATCAATAGCAAGACTTTGGGGAGCCTGTGTGATTGTGTGTTTATTTAAGTATTATAGAAATACATACACATACCTCCACACACACATTTTTTAGACCAGTAGGCACTGGGTAAACAGAATAGAAAACTCAATGTGTTGTTTTAAATATAGCACTCTGATAAAAATACATTTGGGAATACAGTTAACAACTAAGGAACACAGTTACACTCTGTGTAGATAGATGTAATATCTGAAGCTTTATTGTCTCTCCTGAAACTCCAGTGTCCGGAGATGACTGTTGAGTGGCACTTGTGCTTTCTCAGTACAACTTAAGCTGGGCTGTCACCAAAGCATGGGGATGGCGATCAATGGTCACTCAGAATTCTCTTGTAATGCCTCTTTTTGGTTTGGTTTGCTTCTGTGGCATTTGATAAAGTGTTTTAATATATTTTAGTAGTGACTCTTTTTCTGTAGTACAACCTACTATATGTAGGACGTTTGTAGATGTTTTTACTTAAGTCCCATACAATATAAACCTCTTTGCCTGTAGGCCTCCAAGTACTCTGTAGAAGGTAGGTGAACTGAGTGGCCTTGCTAGGCATTGCAGTTGCCAGGATGGCTGATACGAACTACACCAAAGCTGGGATGTAACTGTCTTTTCAGTGGTGTCACCATCTTTGTTACTTAAGTTGTCCATTAGCAAAGGCCTCTGTTGGAAGAGAATGTTTCTTGTGGAACTTCATTACCTGCAAAATGCCATAGTAAAGTTTTTGTTTGCCTTCTACTGACAGCATTTTCCCTATTTAAAAATCTCTAGCTTACCAATATACTTGCTAAATCACTTTTGAGAATGTGGACTGCAAAGTATTTATAATTTGATAGGTACTCTGAAGATGAGTATTTCCATGGTTGTTCTTATTCTGAGTTTATGTTCTATATAAAATGAAGTTACACATAATGCAGTTGACATATAAAGATAGACGATAAACATATGCTTTTTGGGAAACAAATATGGAGAAATTGAGGAATTATTTTATTGTTTGTACTAATTTTTGCAACTTGTCAGGAATTAGAACAATTGTAACAGTAACGCTGACCGCCTGATTCCATGTTGCTTTCCTTTACAGTGTTCCAAACATGGTGCTGAGGAGTGAGGCAGTTTGTATGACGTTTAACACAGAAGACCCTGGGACTAGGCTGCCTAGGTTTTTATTCAGCAGTACCATTTACAAAATGACCTTGGGCAAGTCAGCTGACCCTTCTTTGCCTCATTTTCCAAAACGTGAAACTCTGCCTCATAGACTTGTAGGGCACAGTGTGTAAAGCAGCCGGCATGTAGTAAGCCCTCAGTGCTGGCCTTGCTGATTCTTCGTACTGTTGTGTTTATTGCCTGTGTGCCCAAAAGACCAGCATGCAGCCAGGTTATCTCCTTGCTTCTCATAGAATTCCCTGCTTCTCATGTAAATGATGGCTCTTTGACTTTTGCATGCAGCTCTCAAGAACTGTTGCTATTGTGCTTCTTACACACTTAAAAAAGGTTTCCTGAATGGCTCAATTGCTACCAGCTAGCCCTCCCCCAGCCAATTAAAAAAAAAGACTAAGTGTAAGAATGACTGGTAAGAATAGGACATGGAGGAGTCTTCATTAATCTCAACAGTTTGCTTGGCACTTTTTACAAACCACTGGTTCTTGTCACTTAGGCTTAAGGTACTTGAGAATACAAAGGTGAGGGAGAAGTGCCACCTTTGTGAACAACACACATGTCCCCTAACAGGTAAGACTGGTGTGTGTGGGAAAAGCCACTGAAAAACGAATATGCACGTGCAACTGTATGCTTTTTTTGCAAGAGCAGAAATTTAGAGTAAATAGCGAGTGATCTTTCGAAGATCACGAAAAACTTATGTTCTCATTTAAAATTAACACGACATTTGTTAGATTATCATGACAGTGTCCCATTGGACTTCTCTTTTTAAATCATGTTTGTTTATTGTTATTTGAATACAGTTGTCTCCATTTTCCCGCCACCACTTTCTGCTGCCCCACCCACCCCCACCTCCCACTCTCCATCCTTCCATCCTTTGGCCTTGTCTATGGGTCCTTTATACATGTTCATTTAGGACCCTTCTCCCTTTTCCCCCATTACCCCTCTCCCCCCGCTCCCCTCTGATCACTGTCAGTTTGTTCTTTATTTCCATGTCTTTGGTTATATTTTGCTGACTTGTTTGTTTTGTTGATTAGGTTCCACTTATAGATGAGATCATATGGTATTTGTCTTTTACCACCTGGCTTATTCCACTTAGCATAATGCCCTGGCTGGTGTGGCTGGTGTGGATTGAGTGCCAGACTGTGAACCAGAGGGTTGCCAGTTCAATTCCCAATCAGGGCACATGCCATTGGACTTCTTGTATGATATTCACTGTCATGTACACAAACCAGTTCTTACCATTCTTTACATTCGTGTTTCTTCTATTTGGTATATGTCCATTGTTAATGAATCATGTTGCTGAAAACAAAATAATTTTGATGGCTTACTAAAAGAAATAGTTTTAGGTGCCTGCATTACATTTTGTATTTAAGTGTATTTGGCAGATAGCCCATTTACCCTAAAAACTTTATAGAAAAAAATATTTGAAACAAGAGGATATTTGATAAAGTAGCAATATGTTTCATAAACAGTAATATTTAATGAAAGTTCCTGTAGAAAATTACATTTAATTTTAGTTAAGTGTGTTTCTCATGGTTTTGATAAAACCGTAATTATGTATGACATAGCACTTTATGAGTTATTAACCTTATACAACTTATAACTGATTGTGAACTCAATCCCTTTGCTTTTCTTGTAATCTGGGAAGGTATTTAAAAATTCTTTTCCTAAAAGAATTCTTTTCCTTTTTTTCTAAAAATTCATGGGTGTGTGTAAGTAAGTAAACATGGAGCAGTCTGCCTGAAATGACAAGCTCTGTAGGTCAGTTGGTAATAGCTTATCTGTAGCTGCTTGTGAGGAGGTTGTAAACCCTGGCATTCCTAGTCATGTGATGAACAGATTTCCCTAGGCAAATGAAAATGGTCCACATTTTTAAATTGCTTGTCTGGGGGTCTTAACCTTATTCAGCCTATTTATTTTTAGTAGGCTAACAATATTTCATGCACAGATGATCTCTCTCAGTATCAACAGGAAATGGACAGTGGAGGCTGGGCTGATTATTTGTATTTTTTGACCACTGATAGGCAGAATACAACTTGGGAGATGTAGCCGAACAAACCAAAAGAAAGATGACTTCTTCTGACCCTCTTTAGTGTCTATTGAATGCAGAGTCTCAAATAATACCAGGTGTACCAGCATAGTTAATACATATTGTTCCATAATTTGATATGTGACCAGTGAACAAGATTAGCAGAAAGGGAAAATATCTTATAGCTAGTATCCTGGGTAAAATGTGCAGTTTTCAAGCACGTGAAATTTTGCCTGCATGCTCTGTTGTGCCATTTCTTGTATTGTTGTGATTTTCTAGATGGAGAACAATCTTAATTTCCTGTTGTTGTGTACCAGAAGAAATGATTACCTAACCTCATGTACCCTAACTTACTCATGTCCACTAAAATTATTAAAATTAGAAAGACATTAGGAATATTATGCCATACTTAGAGAATGTCAATTATCTCTACCATAAATTTATATTTTTGTTATAATACGATTAAGAAATATGTTAACGATTCATCAGAAAGTACAAAGAATAACAAAGACCACCATGTAGTCAGTCACCGTTTTGTGAAATCTTAACATCTTGCCATATTTGCTTTCAATATATTTTAAAAGAAACTGAGTAATGCAAACCTGCAATGCACTTTTACTACATACACATGTATACATACATGATTCATGGTATTTTGTATATAAGTTTTGAAACATTTTTTATTTTCTACTTTTTTAATTGCTGTTCAAGTACAGTTGTCTCCATTTTCCCCCCACCACGCTCCCCAGCCCCAACCACCCCAACCCCTACCCTCAAACCTACCCCTTTGGCTTTGTCCACGTGTCCTTCATACATGTTCTTTGGTGGCCCTTCCCCTATTTTCCCCCAGTATCCCTCTTCCCCCTCCCCTTTGGTAACTGCCAGTTTGTTCTTAATTTCAAAGTCTCTGGGTATATATTGCTTGCTTGTTTGTTTTCTTGGTTAGGTTCCACTTATAGGTGACATCATATGGTATTTCTCTTTTACTGCCTGGCTTATGAAACTTTTTATAAATTATATTACTCTGGACGAGGGACTTTTTTTCTGATACTTTTTTAAATTTTTATTTTTTAAATATATTTTATTGATGATGCTATTACAGTTGTCCCATTACCCCCCTTCATTCCCCTCCACCCTGCACACCCCCTCCCACCCACATTCCCCCCTTTAGTTCATGTCCATGTGTCATAAGTTCTTTAGCTTCTGCATTTCCCCTACTATTCTTGCCCTCCCCCTGTCTATTT
>CM052552.1:33736682-33788844 GCA_028533065.1 Trachops cirrhosus | reverse complement strand
GGGAAGTTCTCCTTTATTATTTGTTCAAATATCTTTTCCACTTGTTGCTCTTCCTCTTCTCCTTCTGGTACCGCTATAATTCAGATGTTGGAACGTTTAAAGATGTCCTGGAGGTTCCTAAGCCTCTCCTCATTATTTTTAATTCTTATTTCTTCATTCTTTTCTGATTGTATGTTTTTTTCTTCATTCTATGGACCAGGGACTTTTTATAAATTATATTACTCTGGACACTGGTGTGCCACAAGAAATTTTAAAACATGCATAGCTGACTATTTAGTCAGGGGCACTGACCTCTTTTCCCTTAGATTGTCAAATAAAAAGAAAAATGCCAACAGTAAACCCAACAATAGCTGTCTGGTGTGAACGAATCAAAGTTATACCTGTTTTTTGGTCAAATTGGCCAAAATATAATGTGTGTTTTGGTGTGCTGCAGAATTTTTGTGATTAGTATATGCGTGCCATGATACAAAAAGGTTGAAAATCTCTGCTTTGGACTTGTTATTCCCCAGCTTGTTATTATCATTCAATTTTTATGATTTTGTCATTTATCCAAGTTGATAGATGGGGCTGTAATTTATTCATTGAAATTGCTCACAGCATTTCATTATAGAATGTGAGAGGTTAAATCAACTGTACAGTTAGGGGGTACAGTCGCCACAAAACTGCCCATACTTCTGACACCAATTGCAAGCTTGGGGAGTTCCCCAAGCACTGTCAGTTTTGATGGTTCAGTAGAAGGATTCCCAGGCCTCACAAAGCTCTTACGGTTACAGTTACACTTTATTACAGGCACTGGGGATTGGCTGAAATCAGTCGTGGGAAGAAGTGCATTGGTTGGAGTAGGGGGGCGGTTCTAGAAGTGGAGCTTCCAGCTTTTCTTTCTCCATGGAATCAGGACAGTGTCACCCTTCTGGCATCATTGTGTCCCATTACGCACAAAGCATGGCCAACCAGGGAAGTTCATGAGCTTCAGTATCCAGAGTTTTGGGTGGAGGTCCATTACTCAGGCATGACCGATGGCCCAAGGGACTGGCTGATCTCAGTCTGCAGCTTCACTAGATAGATGTTGACTGACAGCATGTGACCTACAGCCTCCAGCCTCAGTGACATGTTGGCTTGTCTGGCATGGCTAGTGCCCATCCTAGGACTGTCTGGTGAGGTCACCTTGTTAGACAGTCTGGTGACCCAAGGCACTCATTTTAGAATTGGCAATTCAAGGACTTAGAGAGCACCTCCCCAAATCTCAGGAGAAAGGACAGAGCTCTTTTAGAGCCAGCTTAAATTCTTTCTTACACATGTGAATATAGCCCATTTTATTTTGTCTATTCTTCCCTTGATGGATATTTGGGTCACATGTGGTATATATATATATATATATATATATATATATATATATATACACACACACACACATATTTTTAATGTAATAAATGCTCCTGTAATTCTTATTGTGTGCCGTGTACTGTTTAGCTTCTTTTCAAATATTAACTCATTTAATCCCCAGAAGAATAGTTTATGAGGTAAATTCTATTATTCTCATCCTACCCATAAAAACATAGGATACAGAGACGCTAAGTACCTTGTTCAACGTCACACAGCCAGTAGATGGAATAGCTCCAATATGAACTTAGGTAGTCAGAATCTTTTCTTATAAGCTCTATGCTATGCTGTCTAAAAACAGTACAGCAACAAATATTTTTCTACTGTCTTCTTTTATATATGTACCGTAGGTTCTGTAATATCATAACAGTAGAATGGGTGCACTGCAGATGTGTACATCTTCAACTTTATTTGATGCTGCCAAATTGTTATTCAAACGGATATAAGATATTTACACATATCTCCTGCTCTGTGGCTTTTCTTTTCACCTCTTTTGTTTCCTCGATATTCATAATTTTAAACTACTCCATTTGCTCTATTTTTTAAAGATTTTAATTTCTGTATCTTCTTTATGAAATATTTCTTCCCCCGAGCCCCCAAATATATCCTCCTATATTTTCTTTTAGAAGTTTTACCTTTTGTATCTATGCCTTTCATCTACCTGGAATTGATTCTGAATATGGTGTAAAGCAGGGATATAATTATTTTTTCTATTGTCTCAAAACTATTTTTTTAGGGGTCCATTTCCCCCCCCTCCCCCCGCTGGCTCTAGGGAAAAATCTGGTTCTTGCCTTTTCCAGCTCCTAAAGGCCACTTTTACTGGTATTTTAGTGGTCACAGTTTCATGGGTGATCTAGTAATGTAATTTCAAACCCTCAGCCTGTGTGAGGGCAAATTACTGATTACACATACAGAGGTATAACCTTCTTCCACTCAGGGCTTTAGAGAAAACAGTTTTTATTTCCGTTTTCTCCCTCTTGTAGTAAGTGAATTTTTTCTCTATATCACCTTTTCGCAGTGTTGTAGTCCATTAAGGATCAAGACATGATGAGAGTATCTGTAATTTCTTTCCTATTACCTGCTTTGTTTAGAACCTAAGGCCTCCCCTTCCCCTGGGTGGGCATTAAAAACCAAGCCCTAGATTAATGAAACAGGTTAATTCCTTAGAGCTTTGCAGCTTAAGTCATGTGCTTGCTGCTCTAGCTTCAGCTCTGTTTAGTTTTTGCTTACTTTTATGGTAAGCACAATTTCTAGGGGTCCCCCAGAGTGTTTCCTGCTTGTTTCTTCCTTCACACTTGTGTGTGTGCACAATTATTTTAGGTTGGGGGGGGACTCTCATACATAATGTCTTTTAAAAAAAAGATTTTATTTATTGATTTTTAGAGAGGGGAAGGGAGGAAGAGAGGGAACAAAACATCAATGTGTGGTTGCCTCTCACACACACCCCTACTAGGGACCTGGCCCGCAACCCAGGCATGTGCCCTGACTGGGAATCAAACCAGCAACCTTTTGGTTAGCAGGCTGGCACTCAGTCCACTGAGCCACACCAGCCAGGGAACATACATCACCTCTTGGTGCTATTTGTACCCTGTGTATCTTAGGCAGTCAGTAGCTGGTTTGGAGGAGGGTATAGCTGACTTTTCCTTAGCGGTACTTTTGGTTTGGTCACAATTCTAGGCTTCCACATAGTGTTATTGGCAGTACGACTTCTGATGTGTCAAAATATTATCAGTCTTACCTTTGAGTCATTAATACCATGGCAGAGAAAATCGTAAATTATCGAAGTCCTTTTTCTGTGAAATCAATTATTAAATGAAAGATATTTAAAAGAAAATAATTATACCTTAATTTTCAACTCAAAAATCCTAATTCTCATTTTCTTCTCTTCCTAGGATGTGTGCTGTATTTGGTGGAATCTATTGTCTTCGCCATTCAGTGCAGTGCCTTGTTGTGGACAAAGAATCCAGAAAGTAAGGATGATATAAGTTACCTTTCTATATGTACACCCCAAGCACAGGTGAAAAATGCTAAAGTCAATTTTTAAAAAATGATTCTTCAAAGATCCTCCTTGGTGTTAATAACATATCAACCTTGATTAAAAGTAATTTGTGTTTAGATCCTCCAGAACAAGGAAAGTGAGTTCAGAATATAGAAACTAAATTAATTTCCCTGCAATATGACTAGAGCTGCTGACCATCCAAGCATGGAAGACAGATCATTCCAGCTGCCGGGGGTGGGTGATGAGTGATTTTAGTTTTCCTTGTGGCCTTACCTCCTCTAATTGATTTTCATCAGATGACAACAAAGCCCTCTGTTATTGCATTTTTAAAAATGGAGCTCACCTAAAGACTCATCAGATTAATCTCTGCTGATAATGCATGTCACTCCAAGAGAAAAGATTTTAATGAGTTTTTAGGTAGATTGTTGTCATAAACTATGCTGCCCTGTTATCTGAGGATAAATTCTTTTACGGCCATACCAGGCCTGCAGGTTACTTTAGGATTGAAGTTAGAATGTCCCTGCCTTTTTAAAAAAGTGACCATCATCTATTTATCGGTGTGTTTTTATATTTAAATTATATTTTTCTGGGGTTTATTATTTAGTGACTTAGATGAATTACACTAGGTTGTCTTTGATTATTATGTTTTATCTTAAAACTTAAATGGCTCAATTGGATCAAATTTTAAGGATCTGCTGAAATTTTCCTTTTTGTTATGCACTCATAAGCATCTACTGACCTCTATCTATTATATGACTTCTTTAGGGTATATAAAGAAATTGTTATTCATTCCCAGTTTGAGTGCCTTGTATGTCTTTCTCTTGCTGGATTGCTCTAGGATCTCCAGTACTGTGTTGAATAACAGTGGCAAGAGTGCACATCCTTGATTGTATTTTCTTCAGGATGTTTGCATCTCCAATAATCAGAGATACTGGTTTGTAGGGTGTGTGTGTGTGTGTGTGTGTGTGTGTGTGTGCGCGCGCGCGCGCGCCCATGCGCTGTCCTTGCCAGGTTTTGTATCAGGGATATATTGGCCTCATAAAATGAGTTAGGAAGTAATGCCTCTTCATTAAAATTTTTAGAGGAGTTTGAGAAGGACAGGTGTCACATCTCCCTTCAGTATTTGCTAGAATTGACTAGTAGAGCCATCTGGTCCTGGACTTTTCCTTTTGGGAAGATTTTTGATAATTGTTTCCCTTTCCTCTCTTTGATTGTTCTGTTCAGGTTTTCTAGTTCTTTGTGATTCAGTCTAGGAAGGTTTTTTATATATATATATATAAAATGGATATATATATATATCCATTTCTTCTAGGTTATTAAATTTGGTGGCATGTAGTTCTTCATAGTATACTAGTATGAGTCTTCATAATTCTGTGATGTCTGCAGGAACTTTTCATTTTTAATTTCTGATTTTGGTTATATGAGTTTGTTCTCCTTTTTCCTTAGTTTAGCCAGGGGTTTGTCAGTTTTATTAATCTCTTCAAAAACCCAGCTCTTTGTTGTATTAATTTTTTTGTATAGTTTTTTTTTGCTATGTATTTCAGTCAATTCTCAAATTTATGTTATTTTATTTCTTCTGCTTACTTTGGGTTGCTTTTGTTCTTTTTCTATTTCTTTAAGATGCAATTTTAGGTTATTTACTTGAAATTTTTCTTTTTTCTTGAACTAGGACTATCACTGATTCCACTGCATCCCAGAAGTTTTGATTTGTCATATTGTCATTCTCATTAGTCTCTGTATCTCTTTTGATCTCACCTTTTATTTTTTCTTTGACCCAGTCTTTCTTTTCATAGCATGTTGTTAAATCTCCACATATTTTTTTTACTTCCTTTTTGCAGTTGATTTCTCATTTTGAAGCATTGTGGTAGAGAATATGCATGGCATGATTTCAGTCTTCTTCAATCTGTTGACATTAGTTTTGTGACCCAACATATGGTCTGTCCTTGAGTGTCCCATGTGCACTGGAGAAGAACATATAAGCTGATGTTCTGCGATGAAAGCTCGTAAATGTCTGTTATGTTCATTTGGCCTAATGTGTGGTCATGAATCTTTATATAGAAAACCCTAAAGACACCACCAAAAAACTATTAGAAACAATAAACAAATATAGTAAAATTGTAGAATAAAAAAATTAATGTAAAAAATTCCACTGCATTCCTATATACTAAATGAAATTTCAGAAAAAGAAATTAAATAAATAATTCCTTTTATAATTGCAACAAAAAGAAGAAAATACCTAGGAATAAACCTAACCAAGAATGTGAAGGACTGATAATACTGAAAACTACAGAGCATTATTAAAGGAGTCGAAAATAGCACAATAAAGTTGAAAGATATTCTGTGTTCATGAATTGAAAGAATCAACATAGATAAAGTATCCATTTACCCAAAGCAGCATAAACAGATTTAATGTAATCCCCATCAAAGTGCCAATGACATTTTTTAAAGAAATAGAAAAAAATTATCACATTTGTATAAAAGGCCCTGAATAGCCAAAGCAGTTCTCAGGAGAAATAACCAAACCAGAGTATCACACTCTCTGACTTTAAATTATACTACAGAGCAACAATAATAAAAATAGCATGGTACTGGCAGAAAAACAGACACACACACTAATGGAACAGAATTGAGAGCCCAGAAATAAACCCACATAAATATGGGCAAATAATTTTGTACAAAGGAGCCAAAAACAATACAATGGAGTAAAGAAAGCCTCCTCAATAAATGGTCCTGGGAAGATTGGAAAGCTGCATGCAAAAGGATGAAACTAGACTACTGTTTGTCCCCATATACAAAAATTAATTCAAAATGGATCAAAGACATAAAAAGAAGACCTGAAACAATAAAGCACATAGAAGAAATTATAGGTATTAAACTTACAGACCTGGGTTGTAGAAAACATTTTATGATCTTAACCTGAAAGGCAAGGTAAGTAAAAGCAAAAATAAATGAATGGGACTATATCAAACTCAAAAGCTTCTGCACAGCAAAGGAAACTGTCAACAGAACAAAGAGCTAGGCAGCCAAATGGCAGAGGATATTTGCAAACAAAAGCTCCCGTAGGGGGTCATTATCCAAAATATATAAAAAACTAATTAAAGTCAACACCAAACAATAAGTCCAATTAAAAAATGGGCAGAGGACCTGAATAGACACTTCTCCCAAAAAGACATACAAACAGCCAACAAATATATGAAAAGATGTTCAATTTTAGTAGCTGCTAGGGAAATGCAAACCAAAACTACAATGAGATACATCTTCACACCTGTTAGAATGGTCATTGTCTACAACACAGCTAATAACAAGTGTTGGCAAAGTTCTGGAGAAAAAGGAACCCTCATTCACTTTTGGTGGGAATGTAAACTGGTATAGCCACTGTGGAAAACAGCATGGAGGTTCCTCAAAAAATTAATAATAGAGTTACCATATGATCCAGGAACCCTGTTCTGGTCTCTACCTGAAAAACTTGAAAACCTGTGTTCACAAAGACATATGCATCCCTGTGTTCGGTGCAGCATTATTCATGGTAGCCAAGACATGGAGACAACCAAAGTTTCCTTCCATAGAGGACTAGATAAAGAAGATGTAGTACATGTATAGAATGGAATACTAGTGAGCCCTAAGAAAAGATGAAATAGTGCCATTTGCAACAGTATAAATGGACCTTGAGAACAACATGCTAAGAGAAATAAGTCAGACAGAAAATGTTCAGAGCCATATGATTTCACTCATATGTTGGGATATAACCTGAATGCAACAAGTGAACAAGCAAGAAAAACAAAAACTCATAGACACAGACAGCAGTATGGTGGTGACCAGCGGGAAGGGGTGGGGGTAGTGACAGGTAAAGGGGTCAAATATACGGTGACAGAAGATGATGTGACTGTGGGAGGTGAGCACACAGTGCAATATACAGATCATGTATCACAGAAATGTACACCTGAAACCTATATAGTCTTATTAACCTGTGTCACCCCAATACATTTAATAAAAAGAAAGAAAAATTTTTCATTCAGAAAATAACTTTGATATGTTGAACTGGAGGCTAAAACAAGTATGTATTAAGCTATTTCTTTCGTTTTACAATAGTTGTCTATAGTCTGAGCAGCATAAAATG
Organism: Trachops cirrhosus; assembly: GCA_028533065.1. Lineage (NCBI taxonomy): Eukaryota > Metazoa > Chordata > Mammalia > Chiroptera > Phyllostomidae > Trachops > Trachops cirrhosus. The sequence goes on along the minus strand of CM052552.1, from coordinate 33,781,348 downwards.
TTTATTGCCCTTGTATGGACTACTTTAGTTTAATAAGTAGTGTTTTAAGATATGGTGGAGAAAAAAGTCAACTCTAAAACATGTAATATTTATACAGTGGATTTGCTTTAGAAAAGTAATTCTGCAGTATAATGTAAAATAGACACATGGTTTAAAGGCTTGTAAAGTACTTTTAGCACTTTAACAGAAAGGTACTACGTAAATGAAATGTGAAAAATCTATCCCTTGAAGGCCCAGGGTATTCATATATTGGCTTATGAAGAGCTCTGTGGAGATTCATGAAGGAATCGTTGTCCTTAAGACTTTCAGAGTCATTTTTCCTTGTGTTTTCTTTTTGAAGCATGAGTAGGTTCCCATGACGGAAAGCCTGATAATGAATCGCTTGTTTGGTGTTTATTTACTTAGATTCTTTTACCTTTTTGGGCCCCGTGCCAGCCTCACATGTTACTCTTAGTGACATGAAGCATTTGCATGGCTCTTGTTTATCTTTAAAAGAATTGGATACAGTAGTACACTAATAGCATTTGTTGAACAAAGGCTACATTTACTTCAATGTTGACTTCATTTTTACTACAAACTGTGAACATTGGAACTCTTTTTTTATGATCTGCTGCGGATTTCATTTGCAACAGATAGATCAGAGCTCAGGATCTAAAGTCCAAAGTTGGGTAGTTTTCAAATTTTAATGTGTTTAAGGATCACCACATAAACTTTAAAAAAAATCATGCAGATTTTCGAGCCTCACCCTAGGGGAGTGAAATTGGATAATGTGCTTCCAGTAGAGCCAGGGCATTTGCAGTCTGAAGGAACAGAGCAAGTGAATCTAACAGTGGCACTCTTTATATGAATCTGAGAAACACTGGTCTGCAACATGGACTTCAGGAATTTCATTCTGGATCTAGTAAATTTAAATATGAATTTTAGATAGCGGACAGGCTGCTCCTGATTCAACATTTCTTTTATAGTTTCATAGAAAGACCTCAAATATAACAATTGCCTAACTGCTCTGAAGGCATAAATGGTCAGGTAGCCGTTGAATGAAGGAAGACCTGAAACTTCATTACTGCCCTGGATGACGGTGGGCAAGTCACTCTTCTCTGGGCCAGTTTTTTAAAAACTATTTTATTTATTTATTTTTTGAGGGAGGAAGGGAGGGAGAAAGAGAGGGAGAGCAACCTCAATGTGTGGTTGCCTCTTGTGTGCCCCTACTGGGGACCCGGCCCACAACCCAGGCATGTGCACTGACTGGGAATCGAACCGGTGACCTTTTGGTCTCAGGCCGGTGCTTAGTCCACTGTGCCACACCAGGCAGGGCAGTATTTTGTTTCGTTTTTTAAAATCCATTATATCAAGTCAAATAGTCTTCATAAATATCTAAACCTAGCATTAATTGAAATTTAACTTTCCCAAACATTATTTTGTTGTTCCAAATCACATATTTGAGACAGCCACCAATAACAGGAGATATTTTGTATAATACAATATAAAATGAGGGATAATTTTTTGAGGGAAAAACTGTGAACACACATTTGGCCATATGCAGCATATATTTCCTTTTAAGGAATCGAGATTTTTCTTAAATGATTGTTTATTTGAAATGTAATTAGAATATTAGTCAAGGAATCTGCAAAGATTTGCATTTGTCTCTTTATGGTCTTAGATGCTCTTTCTTTCCCTATTTTTCCATGTGGAACACTTGGCATCTCTTCCCTTTGGTACAGTTAAGGGCTACTCATGACTTTGTTCTAAGGTCTAAGTTTATTTCCTGATTCTCTGACTAGATCAGAACCTCCTGTCAGCCCCCGAGTCAGGGCCCCTTGTATGATTGTTTTCAAGTTTCTTGTAAGAAAAGGCAGGATTTCACTATGTGTCTACAACCAAGGCATGTTCCTATCACCCATTATACTCAATAAAACTGTGTGTTAAGTGAATCAATGAATAAAGAGTAAAAAGTACTACCTTTTTTGTGCTTTTCTTTCACCTGCTATTGAGGAAAGCTGATGGAAGTTTAACTGATCATAACATCGAGTTCAATTTAGTGATTACACATCAAAGCATTGGGTAAACTTTGAGAGAAGAAATGTGGAATATGTAACCAAATGACTGCTTATTTTCAGCTAGATCATATTTTTCATTTTTGTTTAATTTCATTTTCCTGAGATCTACATTGACCGTATACTCTTTGCTGTATTATCCACTGGGTCTGCTTTCTTACTTTATTGAGGACATAGGTATCAGTAGTTCTTTCCTGTACCCTCTCCCTAAATTCTAATACTGAACCCCTCTGTTGACTTTTTTCAGAAACTGAATGTTCCCTTTGAGCAGTTTTTGTTTCCTTTGCAGCTGTGCCGACCATGTAAAATTCCTGTAAGTTAGATTTGGCCATTTAGCAGTACTGTGTTTGATATTCAGGTACGGTGTGGATGACCACAGGCCAGATATGTCCCTCATCAATAGCCTGAATTCAATTACTTCAGTTCGTGGTCCTTGTGCACTTCAGCTGCCTCACATACCAGATTTCCTCCTACAACTCTTTCTTGGAGATATTTGCTTCTGATGTCAGGACTGACTATACCTTTGCTATATACTTGTAAGTTAGTAGTGAATAGTATGTTAGACCAAGCATGAGGTGATGGACTCTTAGTATCATTTGTCATGGTAGGAAAGTCACTGAGTTCCTGAGTTAGGATGTCCCATTTGCAAAATGATAGTGATAGTAGTTTAAATATTTAACCTTCACCCACCCCATGCTCATTGCTGTGGGGATAAAGAGATGAATAAAACACAGGCCCTGCCCCTGTGTCCAAAGAGAGTGCAGCGAGAAGCTCAGGCTCTGAGATGGACCTCGATCTGGATCATGCCTTCCCCACTCAGTCCCTGAGAGAACTGGAACAAGTTGCTTAGCCTGTCTGTGCTCTAGTTTCTGTGTCTGTAAAGCGAGACATGACAGCACCAACCTCACTGAGGTATTTTGAATATTAAATGAACAGATAAAGTGTGTAGAACCATTTGTTACACAAGAACTGAATACATGGTAGCAGTAGCAATTATTAATGTAACTGGCTACTGAAGATCCTTCTGTGCTACACTACGGAGTTTGGACTATGATTCATGGTAGTTTTAAGTGGATAAAAGACAAGATTAAATTTGCTACTTTTGAGTTAGTAGTTCTGGCAGTGATTTGGAAGAAACTCGGATGTGGAGAGATCCTTTACCTCCTAAATCAGAGATTCTGTATCTTTCTGCCTCTGCACCATTCACATGCATGGAATACTTCCATCATCAGCCATCCATCCATTCAGCCATCCATTTAACAATTTTTAGTGATTTTCCAGGTGCCAAGCTATGGGGATACAGCAGAGAACGAGAGAGTCGTGATCTTTGTTCTTACAGAGTTTTGAGTCTACTGGGGATCATTAAACAATAAGTTAATGAGATAATTTCCACATGCAGATCTGACTCTGTCCTTCCCTGTGTAAAAAGCTTCAATGGCTTTACAGCACTTCAGAAGAAAGTTTAAGACCATTTTACGGGACATGTGAAGCTTGGGCATCTGGTCCTTGCCTGCCTCTCTAAGCTCATGTCTCTTCTCCCCCCAACTTACACTGCCATTTTTTTGTCTATAAACATGGAACTGCTTGTGCTTGCCTCTGTACCCCTGCATGGGCTGCTTTTCTACATGCAGTGCTTTTCTCCTTCTTTGCTTGCTTAACTGATTCTCACACTTCAGATGCAGCTAATGTAGTGTGTCCTCCTAGATCATTCCCTAATAGTCTACCCCTTTCCCGCTGGGTAATCTCTGAACGCACTGTCCTCATCTCTTACCACTGGATTTGGGCATTGTGTTATAATTGCCTTTGTCCGAATCTATGCTTTTATTCTCACCCCTAGAACAATGGTTGGCACGTGGTTCTTATGCCACACATTTATATCAAGCAAATGAGCTACCAACTCGCTAGTAGTCTATTGTCTCATTAGACTTAACAAAAGTCTAAGGCAATGCAGGTGGAGATGGTGAGAAGAGGTGAGTTTCAAAAAATCTTTATAAGGTATGATGAAAATTGAGGAGCAGATTAAATGTGGGAACAGAGAATCTCTGTAAAGTGCTGGGGTTCCAAGAGGGTAAGAAGATGGGGAGCCATGATTAATTCAGTTTGGGACGTGCTAGGTTTAAAAAGCATTTGGAGTGTCTCCAGAAAGAAATAGATAATACATAGTTTAAAATACAGGACAACTTTAAACATTCCAACATCCATATCATAGGGGTGCCATAAGGAGAAAAGGAAGAGCAAGAAATTGAAAAGTTATTCGAACAAATAATGAAGGAAAACTTCCCCTGTCTGGTAAAGGAACTAGACTTGCAAGTCCAAGAAGCCCAGAGAGTCCCAAAGAAACTGGATCCGAGAAGAAACACACCAAAGCACATCATAATTAAGTTACCCAAGATTAAAGATAAGGAGAGAACCTTAAAAGCAGCAAGAGAAAAGGAGACAGTAATCTACAAAGGAGTTCCCGTAAGACTGTCAGCTGATTTCTCCAAAGAAACCTTACAGGCAAGAAAGGGCAGGAAAGAAGTATTCAAAGTCATGAAAAGCAAGGATCTGCGTCCAAGATAGTTCTGTCCAGCAAAGCTTTCATTTAGAATGAAAAGGCAGATAAAGTGATTCCCAGACATGGTTAAGTTAAAGGAGTTCGTCAGTACCAAGCCCTTATTATAAAAAGTGTTAAAGGGACTTATCTAAGAAATAGAAGATCAAAACTATGAACAGTAAAATGCCAACAAACTCACAACTATCAACAACTAAACCTAAAAAACAAAAACTAAGCAAACAACTAGAACAGGAACAGAATCACAGAGATGGAGATCACATGGAAGGTTATCAGTGGGGATGGAGAGAGAGAGTGGAAGAATGGGGAGGGGGAAGGTACAGAGAATAAGAAGCATAAATGGTAGGTAGAAAATGGACAGGGGGAGGTTAAGAATAATATGGGAAATGGAGAAGCCAAAGAACTTATATATACAACACATGGACATGAACTAAGAGCAGAGGGAATGCCGGAGGGTGGAGGGGGATAAAGGGAAAAATTGGGACAACTGTAAATAATCCATAAAATATGCTTAAAAAATAATATGGATACAGAGCTTTGGATTGGTCAGAGCCGGTCAATGGTGTTTGAAAATATTACTGTGGATTTCTACTCAAGAGAAATGCATAGTAAGCATTTTGGAATGGTGTCATTGATGAGGTGGCATGTGGACTAATGTCCCTCAGAAATCATGGAAGGTCATAGCAAGCAGGGAGAACTGTTTTGTTTCTTTCAGTGGTTGGGAATCTTCTAATATCCTTAATTAATGGATTTTTCTTTTCATTATTTCATATGTGTGATACACTACATACCATACAATTAGTTGGGATATTAATTATGAAGATCATAGACATCAGATACCTCTTTTAGTGTTATCTTTCTCTTCTGGGCCAAGTTCCAGATAAAGAGTTTACATCTTACTGAGTGTTTTTGTCCTTGTCGTCATTTTGCTATTTATATACCCTTGTGATTTGTTGATTTAGAAACCTCAGCTCTAGAAGTGTTCTTTCTGGCTTCAGTGATTCTTAGGATTGGCTTTGTCTTTGTGTCCCTGTAATGGGGATCTCCAATCATGTTCCTACTCAATTTACTATTAATGAGGTTCAGTAGGGCCCTCAACTAAATCCAAAATGCTGTTAATCTTTAATGGCTTCCTCAGGTTCACCTGGAAGGAATTGGCAACACTTTCACTCAGCTGTTTTCCATTACCTGTCATTTAATTTTTTATATTAATCTTATAATACAAACTCTGAGTCTAGGTCCCAAATCAATATCCCTTTCTTCATTGTTCTCCCAATTAGGCCAAATCTATGACAGGAAGTCAAGTGTCTGAGGGGGAAATAAATCTTACCACTTACTTAAACACGTCTTGCTTTGAATTGTTCAGACCTAGAACCTTAGTGCTTCAGAATGGGACTACCAGGTGAGTCGTGTTGTTATGATCTACCAGACAGGCGGAGCACATATGACCATAAACTCAATTCCTGCAGAAATCAGTATGTTTTTTCCATAGCAGTAGCTCTCGACTTTTCTCCATCTAGCACAGTGTAGAAGTACCTTAGAGGCAGCAGCACGCTGGACAGTGATTCCTAGCTGGGATTCGGGAGCTTATCAGAATCTCCAGGGGTACTTATACTCTGAAAAAGTACCCCGGGTGTGATTCTGATTTGCTTCCTTCTCCCCCTCCTCTGACAATCACTGTTTCATCCAGAAGCTTCAGCGTACATAGGCACATCTGTTGGTGTATCATCCTTGCATTGTTGAGCTGCCTAATCCCAGCCACCATACTTCCATTTTGTGTGGTCCTCAGTAGTTCCTTGCAATATCATAATTTCTGGAACTGATGTCTACCTGTCACCAAAGGTGTGACCGCCACTGCAGCAGCCCCATTAGTTTGAATTCTTACAGAGCACGGAGTTCCCCAGGGCTACTGGCCAGGTTTCATGGTGTGGTTTATGTAAATGGCAGCTTTTTGCAAAGGCTTAGACCAGAGTCCAGGATTTATAATAACACCATCCCCTGTCTATGTCAGTTCAACATTTTATGATGAAAAATTTCAAATCTGTGCTTAATCACATACCTACTGAAATGTTTACTCCTCTGTCCATCTTTTCACCATTTTTAAGCACATCATGGTAAAGTCTGGATAAAAATACAGTACCCCCTGAACACCTCAGCATGGATACCATTAATATTTACAGCATTTTCTTTTGATGAGAAATTGACATACAGTGAAGTATCCCGATCTCAGTGCTCATTAGCTGACTTTTGACAGATGCATTTCTCTGTATAACCCAAATTCATATCAAGATATGGAAGATTTTAACACCTTTTTTCTGCCCAGATTATTCCCTCTTGACTTTATGTAATATCTGAGTTCAAGGTAAGAAAATAGCGTCTCCGAGCTTTCAGGACAAATAGGGATCAGTGTTCTCCGTTGCCTAAATAAGTGCCTTGTGTTTCAAACAGGAGTCTGAGGACATAACTTACCTTTTTACTTTTAAAGTCATTATTTTTGAAAATACAGTATTGAGATATAAATACCTCACATCTTGTTAAGCACTATATAAGGCAAGAAAGAGCTCTAGTTCAATGAAATGTGAGGAGTTAGAGATAGGAACTAAGTCTAACATAAGAACATAGGAATATAACAGGAACATAAGTGAGAAGCAGAAAGGAAGTGAGAGTGAGATAGGAAAAGCATTGCAAATGTTAATATAGCATGTATTAATATGTGGTTAATTGATTAAAATACATATAATATGTATTTAACATCACAAGATTTCATAGTCTATCCCAACAACAGCGGCACACCATTCATGCAGCAATACCAGCATATCATCATTGCCTTTAGGAAATACACCTTAAATTCATCTCGCTAGTGGTCTTGCATGTTTGTCATTTTCTTTTTCATGCCTTTATGCCTGGTAAATATCTCTTACTTGGTTTAATTTTAGAGTGATATACTCTATTTCAGTTTATACCAATATATTTAAAATATGGCATAGGTTTGAAGTTATTTGCTTGCATGTTATTAGGAATACATATACATTTATTATTCCTAATAAATACACTATATATATTCCTAATAAAACAACTCTGGTCCCATAAGGAGGAACTGTGACAAAAGTAAATTGCGATAGACCCATCATAAAAAAATACAGCAAACATGCCGGCATTTGCATACAGCTTCTGAAATATTGCATACTGGCTTCGTCGGTGGTGGTAAGTCCATTTCAAGGATGTTGCCCTTAGTCCATTAGTTTGGATAATGAGCCCTATAAAGTACATTTATAACTTGTGGCACTGCAAGGAGATGGATTCTAATTTTCATCCTTTCATCTGGACACATTGAAAGAAGGTCAATGGAGGGTTCAGTATGATTCATTGTCCCAACACATATCAGATGACAGAAGCCTGATAATGTCCATGCAGAAGTGTTTTCCTTATTTGGAAACAGCACTTGAAAGAAATCTTTCTATGATCCTCCTTTGAAGTAAAGTGGAAACAGATATTAAAAGAAGCTCTAGGCCTGTTTTTTTTTTCTCTAAAACATTATCACACGTGTGACCAGATAGCTATTCTTGAACAAAAGAAAAAGCAACACGTAACAGAAAAATAAAAAGCCTATAGTAGCTTTTACAGGCTGTGGATAATATAGCAAGGTATTTAATCAACTTTTCTCTTCCCCTTTTCTTAGATCTGTTAAGAAAAAAAGAGCCTGTTTTCTAAGCAAAGGAAGAAGCTTATGTTCCTAAGCATTAGAAAAACTTATACTATATATGTGTCCTAACTTTATTCTTAACACTATCATTCAAAATAAATATTTAAGTTTTATTCTCACATGTATTTTATAGGTAAAAGTCTTCAAATAGTTATAAGAATAAAGATTCTGTACTTAGTGTCAGTTTTGTGTCAAATTGTAGGTAAAATTAAAATCTTGTCTTCCAAGCGATTGATTTTAGATTCACAGTCAGGAGCCAATTATGTTCATTTGTTCGATTATTGAATCTTCAATGAGAACATGTTTGCTGTGCTTGTCTTCTTTGCAGATGTAAAGCAATCATAGATCAGTTTGGTCAGAGAATAATCTCTAAGCATTTTCTCGTGGAGGACAGTTACTTTTCTGAGAACACATGTTCACGCGTGCAATACAGGTAAGGCGCTGCCTCACCCACTGTCTGTGGGAAGGTGAAACACAGGGAAATGTAACTGTGATTACCTAGATATTTCTGTATAACCATTGTTCAAGTAAGATGCAGACATATACCAAAAAAAAAAATATGTTGGACGTGTTACTATTGTTTTCTTGTAGGGTCTGGTTTTGGGGGAGCATAACCTAATTTTGACTCCTTTGCATCAGCTGGGCTTTGTTTGCACGTCTCACACCCTTCCTGTCACTAGCCAATGAAAGATTAAAGCAGAACTTGACTCGCTTTGGGGAGGTGACACTTTTATCGTGACCTAATATCTTTGAAACACGCCTTCTGCAGGTTATATAACTATAAATGAAACTTATCCATGGAATCAGAATCACTGATTAATGGTTTTATGCATTGCAGGCAGATTTCCAGGGCAGTCCTGATTACAGACAGATCTGTCCTGCAAGCGGATTCAGATCAACAGGTAATTTTAGTCCTACACGGTTTAGTAACAGGTTGCTAATTTAATCTACACGAATATTGTGAGGTAAAATGGATTAAGCACATGTACTAATTTTTTAATACATTTTAAATACATAATGACGATTGGGTAATGATTGTAGTTTCTTAAAGATCTCCTTCCAACAGAACAAGTAAAATGCTAGAAAAATTGGACTAAATCCTAATTTTTAAAGGTTTTATTTATTTATTCTTAGAGAGAGGGAAGGGAAAGAGAAAGAGAGGGAGAGAAACATTACTGTGTGGTTGCCTCTTGAGCGCCCCCTACTGGGGACCTGGCCCGCAACCCAGGCATGTGCCCTGACTGGGAATCAAACCGGCAACCTTTGCTTGCAATCTAGCACTCAGTCCACTGAGCCACACCAGCCAGGTCTAAATCCTAATTTTCCAACAACTATTTGTTTGAAACTGGAAGTACATCGTTCTGAGAAGAGAAATATAATCCCCAGAGAACACATTCAAAAATCTTAGAGGAAAAGGCTTGATGCTAACCAGCCCTCCAACATGGGTAGTAAGTGCATCACTAGGCCTTGCTGATATGTCCTTATTGCCATTGTTCATTTCACTGCCCTCTGCCTCCTCCACACCCCCAATTCTATAGGACCGTGTTTGTACCTATGCTTTTCCCTCAGTCTGTTCACCTAAATTCCAGAGACATGCCCTCTTCTACCTCGAGTCATACTTTACAGTGACTGCGAAAACCAGCATCCTCAGTGTGACTGTCAGACCTATTCTATATGTTAACTACTATAAATAGGTTCCTACAATTCTTCCAGTTGGGCGCTTTCTGTTATATCAAACAGATCTGTCTCTTGTGTGCGTGAGCCTCAGTTCTTCCATGTAATCATTCAGCAAACAATGGTGCCTTTTACACACCAGCCAGTGTGCTGGGTTCTGGGGAGACAGTGCGAACCATGGTAGCACCTGTGCCCTCATAACTTGCAGTCTGGAGGATACAGATACAGATGCATAAGTAGCGGCTAGTTCAGTGTGACAAGTGTAAGCAAGGAATGGCACCACATTTCCTAGCTGTGCTTTCCGGTAAATCGTGAGCTTTGTGAGTGGGTTGAGGAATGACAATGAGACCCAAAAGGGAAGAGAGCAAATAGAGATGATACTGACAGAGCTAAGCTGTGAAGAGTAAGAGAGAGAAGAGGGATGTAGAAGTGAGGAGGGCTTCTCTTTTATTTAAAAGATTAGTGTATTGTCAGCTAAGAAGATGGAGCCAGTAGAGAGAGATGGGGGAAGTTACCCAGGAAAAAAGGAGGGAACTTGCAGCAACATCAAGGTATAAGCCAGGAAAAATGGGGTTCAGCGAGAGGTACAGGTGCCGCTGTTAGATGGGATGAGGCACCTTTAAATAAGAGGGTGAATGCAGCACTGTTCACACGGTTGGTGGTGGGTTCCATTTACTCTTTAAATTACAGGGTGAGGTCATCTCCAGAGAACGGGGGTGTGAGAGTGCAGATGGTCAGAGCTCAAGGAAGGATGCCACATAATCACTGTGAGGAGTTGAAGAATGACCTATGTCATGGCCACGTGGCTGGGCAGCACTAATGCCCCAGTTGAGTCTGGAGGTCATGGGTTGACAGTGGTGTTAATCTGCTCCTGTCCTTCTAGCTTTCATTCTCTTCCCCCACCTAGCCCAGGCATTGGCCCGTTAAGAGAACCACAATGCCTCATTGCCTCTGTTTCCTCCCATGTTACCAGCTCCTTGTGCTCTCTTCCTTTCCCATGGTCTAGATCCCATGGTAGAGCTTCAGATCCACCCTTCAGCCAACTCCTTCAACTCCCATGTAGCCACATGGGAAAATCCCGTCACTTAGATGAGTGTGGAATGTCTGTCTGGGCCCCCAAGGGCTTCTGGAGAAAACCTCACAGCCAGACAGATGAGCACTTACCACGGTGTCAGGAGCACCCACCTGTTGAGCTGCACTGCGGTACTGACCACCAGTTAGCTCCTCCACGGCCTTGTGACAGCTCCTTCTCCCCCAGCCCCATGCTTAATCCAGGCTTTCACTGTGTTACCCACACTTCTTTCCCTTAGACTTCTCAATACCCCCACTCCGCTGAGAGAAGTGAGGCTACCTATTAAACATAGTGACACTTGACATCCCATTCCAGCATCCCGCTTTCTCTCCTGCATCTGCAGCCTCTCCCCACTACTCGCATTTCCCCCTCCACCCCTGTACATGTCCTAGCATTTTCTGTTCCATGAACAATAAAATGTTCCCTTGACTCCACCCCAACTCTAGTGGGCATCCAGTCTCTCCCCAGGTCCTATTTACATTGTCAAGTTAGTAGCTCGATTTTCTGCCTGCAGCAACTAACCTCTCATTCATTTCTAGACCAGCATGGCTTCTACCCTCACATTTCTGCCACGTTTGTCTTGCTAACTTGATTAATTACTTCATAATAGTCAGGGCCACCGGAGTCTTTTTGATTTATGATGGTAGCTCTTTTCTGATATATTCGACAATATTGATTATTCCCTTTCTCTTGAAATCTTATACTTGTGGCTTCCACGACACTGTGCTCTCCTGGTTTGTTTCTCATAACTCAGGCTAACCCCTCTACTTCTTGGCGGGCTCTGTCCTTAGAAATCTTGGGGCTCCCGAGAGTTCTCGCTTCCATCCACAGGACCTCTCACTGTGTATCCTTGCTGCCTGACTCCATGTACTTTTCGTGACTTCAACTCTGCATAAATGTCTGTGACGAGGACTTCTGTCTCCCAGGAGTGTTGGCCCTCAGGCTGACTTTCCTGGGGGATGTCTGCCCTAGAGCCTTCAAACTGAACATACACAGCACGGAACTTACCATCTTCCCCCCAACCTACGCATCTGTGCTCTGTACCTCCATGAATAGCACTGACACCCTTAGAGCAGCTTCTTCCTCCCGTCTCTGACATCTTGCAAGCCTCCAGGCTCTGTGCATGTACTTCTTAAGAGTTGCTTCAGTCTGTTATTTCTCTCAGTCCCTATGCTCACTGCTCCTGTTTTGAAATATTACCTCTGCCTTCTAAATGTCACTTATATGTGGAATCTAATGAACAAAATAAACAAGTAAAATAGAGACAGAATCATAGGCACATAGAGCAGACTGCCAGGTGTCAGGGATAGAGGTTGGGAAGGCTGTGTGAAAAAGATGAAGGGATTAAGAAAAAAAAACATACACAGACACAGACAACAGTGTGGTGGTTACCAGAGGGAAAGGGTTGGGAGAAGTAAAGGGTGGGCACGCAATATAATATATAGAGGTGATGTATTATAGAATTGTACACTTGAAATTTACATGGCTTTATTAACCAGTGTCACCCCAATTAAGTAAAAAATTTAAAATAAACAAACAAACAAACAAATAACTGGTTGCCCTGCCTCTCATCTTGCCTCTTTCAAATCCATCCTCTGCACATCAGTCAGAGTGATCAGTCTAAAATATACATCTGCTCGGCCTTTCTTTTTGTGTCCAATGTTGTTTTCTCAGAGTTCAGGAGATGGCAGGTGCTATGGGAGTGGGCTCCTGATTATATCCCAGTTGTAAAAAATTAGAGATGATCATTGTAGGAAACAAAAGAAGGGTCCCATGCTTTTGCGGTCCTTAAGAGACCTTTCCTTCATGTTTTAGTCATAATCACTTGATAATGATAGCACAACATTTAGTACATATTTTAGTGGCTCCTTTCTCTTTACTGCTAAAGTGCATTTTCTATCTCTTACAGCAGCAAAGAGAGTTAAGAGGAATATGGAGAACGCTGTTTTTGAGACACTATCAGCATGCAAATGCGCTACAAGTAATATAAGAGTCAGATCATCATGATTATAGAAAGAATTTGTGTTGAGAACTTGTTATAGGCATTGCCTTTGCGGGCTGTCCACCTGACATTGCCAAGCCGAACTGAAGCATAATACATGCAGGTCAAAGTCCAAGTGGGGCTTACCTTTTGGCAAGTATTTTCCAAATGAGAGCACATACCGGTATTTCCTCAGAGTGAGGGTTAGATTGAGATTATTGAATGGATGCTCATTTAAAGTCTTTGAGCCCTGGCTGGTGTGGCTCAGTGGATTGAGTGCCAGCCTGCAAACCAAATGGTCGCTGGTTCGATCCCCAGTCAGGGCACATGCCTGGGTTGCAGGCCGGGCCTCCAGTAGGGGGCGTTCAATAGGCAACCACACATTGGTATTTCTCTCCCTCCCTTCCCCTCTCTCCCTCCCTCCCTTCCCCCTCTCTATAAATAAATAAATAAATCTTTAGAAGAATAAACTCTTTTATATATAAAGCCATGTAACATATCAGTAATGCCTAGGACAGCACATTGTATATCAGTAAACATTACTCAATAATAATTTTCCATTTTACTTTTAATTCTGAGTTTCTCGTTTTATTAATGGAGTCTATAAATTAACTTGAAGCCATTCATTTTGAAATATTTTGGAATATATTTGGGTATACTTTGGTGTACATGTTGACATTGTTTTGCTTGTCTTAATATCTTTGGAATTTGTAACATTTAAAATTTTTTTACTATTTTGTAACTGCTATTTTAGTTATAAGTAATCAAAATTGATTTAATATGATCTGATGTCAAACAACGATGTACACATAATTCAGAAGTAATAAGTCATAATTGTATCCTTTGAAAATAAATGAAGGATTTAGTAGATATTAAGAATTTTTTGAGCTCTGTCTGGTGTGGCTCAGTGGACTGAGTGCCAGCCTGTGAACCAAAGGGTCACTGGTTTGATTCCCAGTCAGGGCATGTGCCTGGGATGTGGGCCAGATCCCCAGTAGGGGTCGCTCAAGAGACAACCACACATTGCTGTTTCTCTCCCTCTTTCTCATTCCCTTCCCCTCTCTCTGAAAATAAATAAATAAAATCTTTTTTAAAAGAATATTTGAAATATTATTATCTATTGATTATATTAATGCACCATATATGATATATAAATATATAATCAATGCGGAATCATACATTGGGACACATGTGCATGTTATCTGCATCCAATGCTGCTCTCAAATCCTTGCCAGCTAAATTTTTTCAACGGTCAATGAGTGCTTGAAAAAAGAGTTTGGATGTTAACTATACTCTAAAGATAGAAGAAATGAAAACAAGATCTAACAGCTATGTCTTATATTGTATTTCTGCATTTTAGATTTCCATTCTGACAGTGCCGCCGGAGGAAGCAGGAACTTCTGCCGTCCGTATCATTGAGTTATGTTCTTCAACAATGACATGCATGAAAGGCACCTGTAAGCACAACAGTCTGCTTATTTGTCTCTTGTGTTTGTTTAGGCAGTAAAGAGGGCTATTATTGTTGTAGTTGTCAGGGTTGTGTTTATACAGTTTTGCCATATATATTTTATTTATTTATTTATTTTTAATTTAAATTATGTTGTTTAATCCATATATATTTTTTTTATTCACCATTTTTGTTCACACAGTGTATGTTCATACAGTAAGTCAGTTCATACTTTCCCCTTCCTTCTAAACATTTCTGTGGCTAAATCCTCACAGGCACTATTGTTACGTTCTCTGGTGAAACAATTTCTGTGACTTTCCAATTTGGTCTGTAGTTTTTCTTAAGCTTATTGGAAATATAGTTTGAGAAAATGTATTTTCTTTGTTGCTACTTTTGTTGTTGTCTTTTCCTTAGAATTCTTAATCCCATTATCGAACTTCTACCATGTATATAAGTCCTCAGTTTATTTCTTTTTAATGAGACTGAAGTTAGAGACTACTTTATCTGTTCTTTTTCCTATGTGTATGAAAATTTGTCTCCAGCACTGTCAGATATTATGTCTCCTGCAACATATTTCTTAGAGATGTTTCAGTAAAGTATAAATCAGCAAGTATACATTAGCTGTCACTGTGCCTAAGCCTAAACTGTGTACTTATGGGGATTCTGAAGAGGCAGAGGCTGACATGCCTGATTGGAATTGTTCATAGTCTCCTCGCACACCTAATGGAATGAGACAGTATTAACTGAGTACAGTGCACATTTCAGGATAGATAAAGATGAATGCGGACTATGCCCTGGGCTTCAGGACTCACAATATAGGGGGACAGTTAAGACAAACACAAAAGTAGCTTTAAAAGGCAGAATGTGAGTAGGAGACGTACCAATAAACCGCAGACTCTAGAGATTCACAAGAGGGAAACGTAATATCATTAGCTAGAAGTATTTTTCTGTAAACTTAATATTGTTTTACTCAAACTGCTGGAATAATTATGAGAAGTGGAAGGGTAATCTGGTCGGGCATGTTTGTAATTGCTCATTGGTGCATTTTTAGGATGGTTGTTTTAAATCTTCAGATAACTCCAATAGCTGTGTCACATTGGCATCTTTGAATTGCCCTTTCTCATTAAAGTGAAGTCGTCCTGGTGCTTAACATAATGAGTAATTTGGGGATGATGCTCAATTATTTTGTTAGGTTATAATGGGGCTTAGATGTCACCCTGTTTGAGCAAGTCTTTTCTGACATTGGTCTGGAGGGGAGAGGAGCGGCCGTTTCGTCACGGTCAGGTGGTAGTGGAAGTCCTGGTTCCCCACTCGGCCTCAGCTGGCAGCTGGAGTTTGGAAGTCTGCCTTATTACTGCTGAGTGATCGTCGTGAAGGCCTCCACCCAGCCTCCACTGCTCCCACCCTGGCTAGGAGGAGTGCCTTGTTACTGTCCTCTGACCCCCATGTGGCCTTGGATGCATTACTCAATCAGTGGTAGCAGACCTGACTCGCCATTCTGCCTCCCAACTCCACCCCATTGGGGAAAAAGGCAAGAGAAAAAGGAAGGAACAGAAAGAACTATAAAATGCTCAGGAAACAATGAACAAAATGGCAATAAGTGCATACATATCAATAATTATTTTAAATGTAAATGGACGAAATTCACCCATGAAAAGACATAGAGTCATTGAATGAATAAAAAACAAGACCGGTGTATATGGTGCTTATAAAAGACTCACTTCTGATGTGCATATATGATCAGTGAATGTACAGCAGAGACAAGAATATGCAATGAGGAAAGGGCATTCTTTTCAAGAAATGATGTTGGAAAACTGGACCTCTATCTTATACCATACACAAAAATTAACTCAAAATGCATTAAAGATTTGAATGTAAGACCTGAAACCACAAAATGGCTACATGAAAACATAGCAGTAAGTTCCATACAGTACTCTTACCAATTTTTTTTATATGACTCCAAAGACAAGGGCAACAAAGGCAAAGATAAACAAATTGGACCATATCAAATTACAGTGAAAGAAACCATCACCAAAATGAAAAGGAAAGTCATGAAATGGGAGGAGGGGGAGAGTACACTATTAAAGACTTTTAATGTCTAAATTACAAATGAGTTTTGAAAGTCTGGGAACGGGCACAAAGCATAACCCCCCAGTAGGGGGTTAAGAGACAAAATATAAAGAACTCACACGACTCAAAAAGAAAAAACAATCAATCTCATTAAAAAATGGGCAGATCATCTAAATAGAGCTTTTTCTAAAGAAGACATACAGATAAACAAGAGACATGTAAAAAAAGACGTTTAACATCATTAATAACAGGGAAATGCAAATCAAAACCTAATAAAATATCACATCACACCTGTCAGAATGGCCGTCATTAATAAGTCAACAAACAGCAAGTGCTGGAGAGGTTGTGGAGAAAGGGGAACCCTAGTGCACTGTTGGTGGGAATGCAGACTGGTGCACCCACTATGGAAAACACTATAGATTTACCTCAAAAGATTTAAAAAGGAACAACCATATGATCTAGCAATTTCACTTCTACATGTTTACCTGAAGAAAACTAAAACACTAATTTTAAAAGATATATACACCCTCATGTTCATCACAATAGCTGAGATATGGTAACAAAGTGTCCACTGATGAGTGAATAGATAAAATGTTTTGGGTACATATACACACACAATGGGATATTACTCACCAATATAGAAGAATGTAATCTTTTCATCTGCAACAACAAGGACGGACCTGGAGAGCATGATACTAAATGAAATTAGCCAGACAGAGAAAGATGATACCATCTGATTTCACTTATATGTAGAATCTAATGAACAAAACCAGCAAACAAACGAAACAAAACCCGACTCATGGACACAGAGAACAGATTGAGGATTGCCAGGAGGGAGGGTGGTTGAGGAATGGGTGAAACAGGTAAGGGGCATCAAGGTGAGAAGTACAAACTTCCAGTTTTGAAATAAGTCATGGAGATGTAACTTACAACAATTACTTAACAGTAATTTTCTCTGGTGACCGAGGATAACTGCACTGACTCATTGTGATGACTGTTACACACAGTATAAAAATGTCGAATCATGAGGTTGTATACCTGAAATCAGTATAATGTATGTCAGTTACACTTCAGTTACAAAAAAGCAGGGAGTCAGACTAAAGGATCTGTAAAGATCCCATACAGTTTGAAAACCCTCAATGTCCTGATTTTGCGTGCATGTGAAAAAAAGCCACCTGTTCTGTATATATGTTTGATAACGTGACATTTATTTTAAGCAAAATGGCTAAGATTTTATTCTTCTAATGACTTCTTCAACTCCGGCCTTTTCACTTCTTCATGGTAAAATCTCACTGATCATTGCTATAGCTCAATCAATGTACAAATACAAATCATGCACTATATACAGATTGACTGGCTTTGGTTTTGTAGTCCCAGTCATACAGCTTAAACCTGGAAGGTTGACTGGAGGAGAAAAGTTTGAGTTTATTATTTATTATTTATATTTTTGCCTTGTTATAGAGAGGAAGTGAAATTCTTTTATTTTTAAATCTTGTATGCTTTCTTCCTATGATAACATGCACTATTTAAAAAGCTAAGGTATTTGTCCTTCACCACCTGGCTTATTTCACTTAGTATAATGCTCTCCAGTTCCATCCATGCTGTCGTGAAGGGTAGGAGTTCCTTCTTTTTTTCTGCTACATAGTATTCCATCGTGTAAATATACCACAGTTTTTTTGATCCACTCATTTGCTGATGGGCACTTAGGTTACTTCTAGCACTTGGCCATTGTAAATGGTGCTGCTCTGAACATTGGGGTGCATAGGTTCTTATGGATTGGTGTTTCAGGGTTCTTAGGATATAATCCCAGCAGTGGCATTGCTGGGTCAAAGGGCAGGTCCATGTTTAGTTTTCTAAGGAAATTCCATCCTGTTTTCCACAGTGGCTGCACCAGTCTGCATTCCCACCAACAGTGCACTAGGGTTCCCTGTTCACCACAACCTGGCCAGTACTTGCTGTGTGTTGATTTGTTAATGATGGCCATTCTGACCAGGGTGAAGTGGTATCTCATTGTGGTTTTAATATGCATCTCTCGGATGGCTAGTGTTGCTGAGCATCTTTTCATGTGTCTCTGGGTCCTCTGTGTATCCTCCTTGGAGAAGTGTCTGTTCCAGGTCCTTTGCTTGCTTTTTAACTGGATTCTTTGTTGTCCTGGTGTGGAATCATGTGAGTTCTTTATATGTTTTGGAGATGAGAATACCATATGATCTCACCTATAAGTGGAACCTAATCAACAAAACAAACATCTCAGAAAAATAGAAACAGAGACATGGAAATAAAGAACAAAGTGACAGTGACCAGAGGGGAGCAGGGAGGGGGACAAAGGGGAAAAGAAGGGGGAAGAGTCAAGGAACATGTATAAAGGACCCATGGACAAAGACGATGGGGGGAGGGAGGATTGAATGTGGAAGATGGGGGAGGGGAGGGGAGGAGACAGTAATGGGGGAAAATGAGGACAACTGTAATGGAACAACAATTGATAGAAAAAATAAAAAGTCCTAGATAATAGTTATAATAAAGCTAATTATTGATATGATATATAACAAGATTTAAAAAGTACATTGAGATAGAAACTGACATTTATTTCATTTGCTTGCTTTAATTACTTAAATAAAGTTTGGCTTCTTTTTTTCCTTCCTCCTTTTCTTAAACTTTGTGCTTGTTCACAGACTTTTTGGAGTAATTTGTAACCTGGACATTAAAAGTCCTTAATGCGCCTGCCCTAATTGGGAGTCATTGATGTGACAACTAGTCAGATGTTAGTCTACCTTTGGTAATTAACTTCCCTGTCTTTTGAAACACAGCTAGTCTGATAATATCACAGAAGGCCTTAAACAGCCCTTCCCTTTCTCTCAATTTTATTTTTTCTGTTTCAGGTTAATGGGGGGAAAAAAGAATATGCGATATGTTTATTTTCTGTACCCTAACCTGTTCTCTGCTCATCTATTTTCTTCTTTGGAAACTCCCTGTTACAGGCAGATGTCTTAGCTTATAGTGCTACACAATCATTCTTTCCCTAACTATTTTTACTTCTAAGTCTCTTTTAAGTTTTGTATTTTCCTCTTAATTTTGAATAAAGTGTATCCTTAACACAACAGGATTTTTATATTTACCTAATTATTGTATCACAGAAAAATTTCATAATTTCTTTGGTCAAGCACCAGAAACTGAAAATGCTGACTATTCAGGATGTAAGAACCTACCTTTTGAGGGGGGAGTATATAGAATTTGAATTACTCATATTTGAAAAAAATTCAGAAGAATTTGTCTCTATTATGATTTTTGACAGAGATATTTTTACTATTCTATCTGAATGTTCTTTTTTCTATATGTCAATTAGCTGTGTTGTAGATTTTTCATATTTATACTTACTACAGTGTTGAGCTGTTAATAATCATCCTTGTGTCATGGTGTTTAGAAATCAAAAAATAAAATATAGTATTTAGAAAGAATACATTCTAAATATTCTTTAAATTTGACATTTATAATGATGAAGTAGTTTTTATTGAGACTTATTTTCCCTTGAAACAATTACTTAAGTAGACAGATACATCTAGACTTCAGTCCCGTTGTATAAATGGCAGGCATGTAATCAGCACTGCCAGCTGAGTGGAACCAGATTCCTTCACTTGCCCTAAAAATTGAGGTTGTAATGATGAAATCCGGAACTCATTGTTCTTCCTGTTGGAAAAATCACTCGAAGATAAATGTTGGCAACCACTGTAACTAATGCAGTTATACCTGAATAAATCAAACATAATCAAAATATATGCCATTGAGACTTTGTGTCTGTACCCATTCCTCACAGGTAATAAAATGAAATTTATAGAGAGTAAATGATGTGAAATTTGGTGATTTATAATTTAGTTGTTTAACAACAAAGTGCATTTTAAAGATATACTATTCATGAGCAAATTAGCTTGTTCTTAGGCATACTCATTACAAAATTATGACTTTTAGAGAAAAGGTGGGAATGCTTTAGTAAAAATTGAAGTCTTTTTTATTTTTAGATGAGATCGGGTGCATTCAAGGTGGTATGGCAGTAGATGAGAAGTCTTTTTATTTTTAAATATTGGGTTAAATCTAGTAAAGTCTAGTGTTCATTCGCATTGCAATCTATATATGTAAAGATTCACATATTCCTTTTAAAGATGTTACTGATTTCAAAGGTATTTTACACCACTTAAGTTTGAGAAGATGACAAATCTTAATTTTCATAGGTACTCTGCTCCTATCTAATGAAGATTTGAGGTTACTTTCCAAGCACACACTAAGTATGCACTTGTTGACTAATTCTGATACTCAGTTGATCTTTATCTCTGTTCACTATCTACTGCTCAAATTCATCCATTCTTTTTTAAACTAAATGTATTGGGGTGACATTGGTTCACATGGTCATATGGGCTGCAAGTGCACGTTTGTATGACACATAGCCTGTATATTGCACTGTGTGCCCACCACCCAAAGTCAAATCCTCTTCCATCACCACAGATTTCAACCCCTTTACCCTTTACTACTCCCACCCCCTTCCCTGTGGTCACCACCACACTGTTGTCTGTGTCTGTGAGTTTTGTTTTTCTGGTTTGTTCCTTTGTTGCCTTCATGTTTACTTACATTTTTCTATCAAATTTATTGGGGTGACATTGGTTGATAAAATTACATGTTTTCAGGTGTACAATTCTGAAACATGTTCTCTGTATTGCATTGTGTGTTTGCCACCCAAAGGCAAGTCTCCTGTCACCATAAATTTGACCCTCTTTACTACCGCACACCCCTTCCCTCTGATAACCACCATACTGTTGTCTGTCTCTGTGAGTTTCTGCATGTTTGCTGGTCTCGTTTGTTCATCCATTGCTTTCAGCTTTGTGTCGCACATATGAGTGAAATCATATGGCTCTTAACTTTTTCTTTCTGACTTATCTCTCTTAGCAAAATATCCTCAAGGTCCATCCATGTCACAAATGGCAGTATTTCATCCTTTCTTATGGCTGAGCAAATGCCACTATATACATGTACCGCATCTCTTTTGTGCATCATCTGTCAGAGGACACTTTGGTTGTCTCCACGTCTCAGCCACCATGAATAATGCTGCAGTGAACACTGGGGAGCATGTATCTTTGTAAATAAGTGTTTTCAACTTTTTCGGGTAGATACCCAGAAGAGGGATTGCTGGCTCATATGCTAACTATTCTTAGTTTTTTGAGGAAATTGAAATGTCCATCAAAAAACCTCCCACAAAATAAAAGTGCAGGATCAGATCGCTTCACTAGTGAATTCATCCATTCTTCTGTCAGCACCAGCTTTTACTTTCTTCCCATTGAGAACAGGGTGGAAATGTGTGACTTTACAGTGTAATGCAGGGTTGACCAGTCCTATAGTGCTGTATGTAAAATCACATTCAGCTGCTGTGTTGCATTCAGTGAAGCATATCAAATTCATTTTCAGTCTTTGTTAAAGAAAACCTTATGTTAATAGCTTAAGCATCATATAATAAGAATATTATAATATTATATATTATATAATATTCCTGCTCCATATTCGAATATATAATTGAATATTTTCAGGTTTTCAACAATATTTAATTTTCCTTTTTACAAATCACACACTTTAGACTTTTTATTTTCATGCTATGCTATGCAAATGCTGCACTGTAGCCTTAAAATTAAGTACATGGCCAAGGATGTCCTTATGATATTAAAATACTGTAAGTTCACTTTCACTTTTGAGTCTCTAATGACCGTTCATGTTTGTCACATTGCCTTAGATTTGGCTTGATTTATTTTTTTAAAGATTTTATTTATTTATTTTTAGAGAGAGGAGAAGGGAGGGAGAAAGAGGAGAGAAACATCAGTGTGTGGTTGCCTGTCACACGCCCCCTACTGGGGACCTGCCCCACAACCCAGGCATGTGCCCTGTCCAGGAATTGAACTGGTGAGCCTTTGGTTCACAGGCCAGTGCTCAGTCCCCTGAGCCACACTAGCAGATTTGGCTTGATTTAGAAGTTGTAACTCCATGAGTGTGTAACTGAAGTTTACCTTTATACGGCATGGGGTTGATATGTACAAAAGGTACTTACAAGGCAACTAAATAGTTGACTTAACAAGATGCATTCCAAGTATGCCCCGTTGTGTGGTAGTTGACCATCTCAGCCCTTTTACATACTAGCTGACTGAAAATCTCTCTGTATCTCACTTTCCCTGTCTACAACATATAACGTAGGGATAATGATAGTACCTACCTCAGGGTTATTATTGGGATCAAATCCATGTGAACAGTTGTTAGCATTTACTGGTATCCAATAAATATTAGTGTCACTTTAAAATAATCACCAGTTAAAGATAACTCTGGGAGCCATAGAGCTGTATTCCAAAACATGGATGGGTTCCCTTGGAGACAATGTCATGGTGAACTGAGCCAGTGATTTATTTCAGAATAACTTCTTTGAAATCTTTGTTTTACCTTAAAAGTCATGTGGATTGTCCACCCCACTCAATTATATATTTGTTTTTTTAAATTATTTTATTGTTGTTCAATTATAGTTGTCTGCATTTACCTCCCACCACTCCCCCCACCCCAGCCAAACCCACCTCCCTCCCTTCCTTCCACCCCCCCCACCTTGATTTTGTCCATGATTTTTAAGGTAAAACAAAGATTTCAAAGAAGTTACGGACTTACAGTCTATGTTGACTTTGCCTGTTAGGGGTATTTTGATGGAAGCCTTTGACAAACACTGGATAATTCAAAGCCTTTCAAGGGGGGCTAAATAGGAGCTATTGAAGCTAGGAAGAATATGAATGATCTGAGTGTCACTGGAGCAGGAGTGTCAGCAAAAGAACCATTAGTAAACTACAGCAGGACCAGAATCCAGGAGTGCGTGGCAAGAATGGAGAATGAGGAAGAAACGGCAGCATTCACTTAGGCCCCATCGAGATGTAGTTGATGAAGTTCAGAGGGAAACGGTTGAGGAGTGTACTTGGCTCCTCGTCTGGCTGGAGTGACTGCTGGGTAGAGGCTCATGAAAAAACAGGCAATGGCATACATTCTTATGAGAGTGGGAACGGGTACAACTTCTGTGGAAGGGTATTTGCAATGTTGACAAAATTAAAAAATGCATGTCCTTTTGACTGAAAAAAAAAAGAAGAAGAATTTCCTGCTCCAAAAACAGATTTCTCACCTGCAAACAGACCAGGAATGCCTAGCAGAAACGCCTTCTAAGAAAACTGGAAATACCATTTGTTCAAAATAAAACTGTTTTAGATGATTTGTTAAATGAGTTCTTATTATAATAGAATTGAGGCTTAATTGGCAAAGGTTTGAAAGCCAGTTGGAAATAACCCTTAGCATGTAAACACTGGTGAATGATACATCATTTATTTAGCACCCATAGTATACTGTAGTCTTCCCAGATGCATTCTTCAGGTAGCTGAAATGTATTCTTTGGGGGCTAAAATTTTTAGTTTTTTTAAAATAATTCTCTTTCTAGCATGTCTCACAGACTTCCTTGTCGTTCTGTACAGAACGTATGAAACATATTTTAACCTTATAACTGAGGGATATGGTGAGCATTAGTTATTGTATACCATTGTAATCTGGTGATGCCCTTGAATTGAGGCCTATTGAGGTGTTTAGGCCTATCTGTTCTATGCTAAATGACCCCATACCACCGTGCTTTTATCATTTCTTGCATCTACATTTTATATGTCTTCTTCCAGATGTTTTCATGCAGCTGTCAGAATGTTCTTTCTGGCAGCACTTTCCATCAGACTCCCTCCCACCTCGTTTGCTGTTTCTTATCTGTAGAGGGCCAGAAAACAAGGTAGCCAAACTTGTTGAAATTGCATGTAACATGACCAGACCCAAGTTCTGAGCTTGTGGTTGTGGTAGTCTATGGGCATTATAACATCTACTTTAAGTGCTGAAATGCCTTTTTTAGGGGCTGTCTGGGGCGCACCTCCTGGTTCATGGGTTGTATGTAAAAGACGTCAGTGTGGGTTAAGTTGGTATTTTGGTGCACCAATAGGAAATGATTGTTAGCCATTCATGTGAGGCTTTCCTAAGCAACCCTAAGTTAGCCTAGTTATTTTTCTTTTTAAAAATAGGAAGGTTATAGTTTTAAATCTGAATCACTTGAAGTTTCCCTCTGCTCAGGTTATGTGATTGAAGTTATTGAGGTTTTTAAATATTTGAAATTTATTTATTGTGTTTTCCAAAAATGAAGTCATTTTTTTCACTCATGTAGTTCATCTTTCAGAACATACCTGGTATCTGTGTTTTCTACTTATCTTTTCTTCTATCCTAAATGAATCTAATATAGGATTTCTTTTCTTTTAAAATCATTTGTAAATGAGCAAAACATTATCTCCACAGTCCTTCTATTTCACATTTAGTTCACATACTTTATAGTATTCACTCATATTCTAGACAGCTTGAAATCTTTTCTGTAAATAATAATTTATCAGTAACAGCTGTTTTATTCTGGGATTTGATGTTATAGGATGTTATTTGTGATATCATTATATATTTCTGAATATATAATGTGAGTATATATACACATATGTATAAAATAATGAATAATCAAGAATTTTATGTATGTACTGGTTTATATAATCTTTTCTGCTTTTATGACCCTATAAAGAAAATGTTATTTACTTTTTATAAAAATGACTTTAGATAATGATCTAAAATAATCATTGGTGCCTGTTCTCTTGTGTTTGTTTTTTCGAAAATGTGATGATATAAATTACTTTTATTAGTAGTTTCATGATGCACAGATTTGATTTTACAAGTAAAGTTATTATTACCCGTGATCTCTAGTTGACATTCAAAGGTGTTTTTCATTAAATTCTATTGAGAAAGCGCAAGCTGCCTCTGGAGTTATTCTGGAATTTTTTCATGGGTGAATTCAGAAACCCACTCATGTACCCATGTGTCATCAAACTCAGTTCCTCACTTGGTACCATGAAGAAAATGTGTTTCTATCTTACTGACACAGTCTTGTATTCTTACGTGGACCACATTGCGTAAGTTACATTTGGCCTTTATACCTATAGGAAAGACTAGTTATGAGCGACATTGATCTCTATATACATCCATTTTGGATTCCTAGTTAGGTTGTATAACAATACGCATTTCCTGACTAGCCCATATATAAAATTTCTTTAAATGCATTCAGAACAATTTATGACTACTTGTATGGAGTGAGTGGCTGCTGAGTGTGATAATCTCAAGAAGCTTGAGGAACAGATTTCCTACTTTCTTTGGCAAGTGTTTACTTAGATTTGTGATGCCACAAGCCTTTGGTTTCAAATTTGTCTTCATTGAGAAAATCATGGCTGATGATTAAGGAGTTAGAATAATACAACGTTAGAGGTAGAAAGAGGTCTGGTAGATACGCTCACTCCACTGCTTCCATTTAATCATGAGGATGCTGAGGCCAGAGAGAGAGACTGACTTGGCAAGGACATACAGAGAACCAGTCATACCAGATCTGTGTCACCATCCTCTACTATATCACCCTGCTGCTATACATTCGACTGGTCATTTTTGTCACTTTTAAATGTGCTCATTGTTGTATAAATTCTGAGTAGAAATCCCACTTCCCTTGTGTTTAAAAGTAACAACTTGCCCTTATGGTGTGGCTCAGTGGATTTAGTGCTGGCTTGCGAACTAAAGGGTTGCCGGTTCAATTCCCAGTCAGGGCATGTGCCCGGGTTGTGGGCCAGGTCCCCAGTTAGGGGGCATGTGAGATGCAACCACACATTGATGTTTCTCTCCCTCTCTTTCTCCCTCCCTTCCCCTCTCTCTAAAAATAAATACAATCTTTAAAAAAAAGAATTGCTATAAAAATCTTTAAGTACCTGATGGGTCTCTGACTTCACTACTAGAAATGTTTGCCCGCACTCCTTCAACTGCACTCTGCCGAGTTATAGGAAACAGAAAGGGCACTGTTGCTCCAGTGTATTTCTGGTATAGATCCTGTTTTAGAGAATCAGCATCAGTGGTTTCCCATTAACACACCTGTATGACTTTGTTAACAAATGTCACCCCAATAAATTCAATAAAAAGGAAAAAAAGATAGTTTTCAAAATATACTTTTTTGTTTATATTACTGTTTGTCTTCTTTTTCCCTAGTCCACATTAATTGAATAGGAAAGAACTGAAAAACAGAACTTTGACATGAACGTTGGTATTTTATGAGACTATGAGATGAGGAGACAGCACAGTTTCTCTTGAGTGTTGTACCAGACATTTCTGTCTTTGTAGTTCTGTATTCAGCATCTGGAGAGTTTAAATTCCCTCTTGCCAAAGTTATATAGCACTTGAAAAATTTAATTTAATTAGGAATCATGTTGTTGTGAAAGTTATTATGCCTTTTGAATTAATTAGTACCGTCCTACCATTGGATTTCAGCACACGTGGTTATTAAGAGTCCCTCCATTTATGCTTAGATATATATAGAATGGTTTGATGTGGATTGAGTTTTGATAACAAGATTTCTATTTTGATGTCGGTACTCATGATAGACTTTGAAATATCTTCCTGGGGTTTTAAAAACAAGTCTAGCAGTCTGAAATAAACTTTTAGAAAAAAAGCGGGTATATTTTTGTAATGGTGTTTTGGGGGAAGGAATTTCTCAGTATATACAGTTCTCTGATATATCCTTTCTGCCATAATTCCATCCCTCCCAAGCCCTTTCTGGGACCATAGGAATTTCAGCCCTTTAGGGATCCCCTTAGTCCTTTGTTTCAGTACATAGAACTTTTCCTCCTCCGTTTACTTGTGTGTGTGCGCCTTTAGGAATGCTAAATTCATTAGGCTACAGTACTCACTTCTGTGAAGGGCTATTTTTGGTACATGATATTCTCTAACCCAAACATTCTCTGAGGTCCAAGACCCATGATTTTATAAATGCAAAAGGAAGTGATTTGGAATTCCTGAAATATTGTAGAGTCTTTTAACTTGGGCCATTTTATGGACTTTCAAGTATATATATTATTCAGACTAAGCCAACAGTGTTCCCAAAAAAAAGTTTCTTAGAGAACCCTATAATGAATAGATGATTTGTTGTTAACTTATCAGTAAAGTTTGTATCAATGGTTTCTTCTGTCTGACTAATGTGAAGTGTTCTGTACATAAATAAATACTTTCAGTCCTTTTTACACAATTATTTTCCTCAGCAATCCTTTATCAACCCTTTTTGGGAACATTACAAGGATTAGTTCAGTTCTTTTCATGAATATATGCTTTCCTAAGCTTTTCTACTGTGTTAGTTTTACAACATGAACCACCGATTGCTACTTCTTGGGCCTTAGTGTGTTCTATCATGGTTGTTAGTTAACATATGTTTTAGCTGTTGAGTTAACAAGCACAATGTATTGTTACGGTTTTTCTAGATTATAAACCCTGAAGTCAGGAGCCGTGCCTTGCTCCCTAGCTTAGTGCCTTGAATCTGAGTACACAGTGAAATTCATGAGAAACAGGAACTCAAACTATTATTTTTTAAAACAGATTTGGTTCATTTGACTTGTACATCTTCTAAAACAGCAAGAGAAGATTTAGAACCAGCTGTGCAGAAATTGTTTACTCCAGATATGGAAACGGACATAGGTAAGAACAATAATCATAAGCAATATTCATGATGACCGGTAACGTAACCACTGTGCTCCTTTTAGGTATCCTGTGAAGGTTATGCAGTCTGAACTGAAATGTGAAGCGTTCAGCAATGATGCTTACATGGTTTCCTAGGATGATTGAGCACATTCTTTTCCTAAAAATGGGAAAATATTCCCTCTATAATGATAAAGGAAAATTGGCACCACATACAATATATATAATTAAGTGCAAAGGTTGTACATTTATATGTGTACCTATTCATGTGCACAGAAAAAAAGACTGCCTGGAAATCTCAATTTGAGCAAGAATACAGAAATTTTTTTTTTATTTTTTACTTTTCTTTCTTTTATATGTGTTATATAAAGAGTATCTATTTCTTTTTTTTAAACTTTATTTATCTTTAGAGGAGAAAGGAAGGATAGAGGGAGAGAAATATCAATGTGTGGTTGCTTTTCATGCATCCCCTGCTGGGAACTGGCCTGCAACCCAGGCATGTGCCCTGACTGGGAATCGAACCTCAATCCTTTGGTTTGCAGACCCGCGCTCAATCCACTGAGCTAGACCAGCCAGGGCTAGAGTATCTATTTCTTTACCAGAAGATATGGTCCTCATTTATGAAAAAAAAAAAAACATTGGTTCAACTGAGAGAAGGTTAAAATGTTAATTGACAAATGTAGCAATACTTCCTAATTGCTGTCTTTTAAATGCATAACATGTTAGTGACCTGATAAATATTTAGTTCTCAGAATAGATACACCACGATGCTATTTGTTTGTGGTGGAAAAATGCTCTTAACTAGAGATTTTTACACTTACCTCCTTATGTCATAGGATAGCTCTTGTAGTTCTGAATGGAGCAAATTGTAATGTATTCTATGTATAAGTGATTAAAACACAGCCTAGCAGACACTCGTTTTATATGAAGTGAGAATGATTTTCATTATAAGATTTTCATCTGCACTGGAATCATAGCCAGTTTCTTCAATAACTCATATATCTTCATTTTCTTTGGATGTTACTTTTGTTCAGAAAACTGTTTATTTACTCCTACATATTATTTCCTTTTAGTTCGTCCCCTTCATGTCTTATTTGGCAGAGATAGTGTGTCGATGGACATTATATTTACATAAAAAAACAAAGTGCTCTTCTCTGGATCTAATAGCAGTATAAATCAAAAACTTCTTTTTGAGCTGCCTGAATAGAATTTTACAATCGAAAAATTTAGTTCACTTTAGTTTGGAATTTAATTTGTTTTGTATTTGTCCTTTCTTCATTGGAAAATCTCATATAAATGTTTAGATTATTGTTAAACACTTGACTGCAAAGTTATGGTACATGATAATATTTCCTAAACCTACTTTGGAATCATAATTTTATCCTTGGTTTTAATTAGTTTGCTTACAAAAGCTCTGACTGCCTTCTTTATTTCTGAAATTTTTAATAATTTTTGTTTATTGTGTGGTAGTCACAAATAATACACTTAATTTAACTCTTGTATCATTGTTCTTCACCTTTTAAATGCATTTAATTTCCTTTTTTAAAAAATCAAGTCAGAAATTACATGTTCATTCCTTAGCATCCTCTAGGCATTTTAGATTTTTAAACATTAATCTTAATGTTTAAAGTGATCCCATTTGAAGTGATGTATTGTTTAGGGCCTGAGCAAAATTCTTCAGTGAAAACTATGAGCTCAAAGGGGTCCTCAGGTGCACCGAGGCACTAAAAAGCTACTTTTCACTGACACATAAGCCTTTTTATCATCGGGATGAGGTAGTGGTCATATTTTAATTAAAATGTCAGAACAAATACTGTTGGAGTTATTGAAAATGAATCACCAGATAAAGTGAGCACTGGGCCATGGCAGGTCAGAGAGGCAAAGTCACCTGGAGAAGAGAACTCAATTCATTTTCCTGCCTAAATGGGGAAGAAGGAACTTTATAGCAGTATGAACTTTTACTACATTACAACACATTCCTCTCTGTAGCAAAAGCCCCTCTTTTTACAGATCGATGGCTTTTATTATTATGTTTTGATCATTTGACAATGATATCGAACCTTATGCTTTAGGGCACTGTAAATATTTTGTTTTAAAATGTGTGCCCAAGGAGTAGCTTTGTTTGAGCTTTTTTTTTCTTTTTTATTTGATATCTCTGTTCTGTGTGGCACTGTACTTCATAGACCTTTGTGACAGTCAACCTATTCACCAGACAAGGAAGTTTATTTATTGTAAAAGATGATCTTCTTGCCCTGGCCGGGTTGCTCAGTAGGTTGGGGCATCATCCCGTATACCAGAAGGCTGTAGGTTTGATTCCTGGTCAGGGCACATAAGCCAGATTGTGGGTTCGATCCCCGGTTAGGGTGTGTACAGGCGGCATCCAATCAATGTTTCTCTTTGCTTCTCGTCTTTTCTCTTTTTTTCTTCTCACTCTCTCTCTCTCTCTCTCTCTCTCTCTCTCTCTCTCTCTCTCTCTCTCATTGATTTTTCTCTCACAAATCAAAAAACATATCCTCAGGTAAGGATTTGAAAAAAGGTAGTGTTAGGGGGCGGAGGGATTGAGCACAAAAAAGGACTCGTGGACATGGACAACAGTGTGGGGATTGCTGGGGAGAGGGAGTATAAGGGGGCTAAATGGTAATGGAAAAAATACAATGAAGACTAAATTTAGAAAAATTTAAAAAGATAATATTTTCTTCTCAAATATGATAGTTCTTTGCCATTGTATCTGAGAAATTCCAGTTGGGTTGTGGAGATTTTCCCCCTATTACCTCTCTTGTTTACTTTTTCACATTTGAAGTGTCAGCCAGAGCTGTTGGCATATGCTCTGTCTTAAGAAGTAGTTCCACTAATACTTCCACGAGCCCTACTGCCCAGGCTTCTTTAAGAACATCACAGCCCTCTAAACCCTTCCCTACTTCCTAGTCCAAAGGAATTCCAAATGGTTTATGTTTAACGAACCTGATTCTGCAGGTGAGAAAATTAGTGATTGCTCACGATTCCTGTATGCATTGAATCTTAAACTTTTTTTATTGTATTGTTTTCCATTACCATTTATCCCCCTTCTTCAGAGTATCCTTCAAAGCACTCAGTG
Organism: Trachops cirrhosus; assembly: GCA_028533065.1. Classification (NCBI taxonomy): domain Eukaryota; kingdom Metazoa; phylum Chordata; class Mammalia; order Chiroptera; family Phyllostomidae; genus Trachops; species Trachops cirrhosus. Next base: position 33,750,092 of record CM052552.1, on the reverse strand, counting down.
AGCAGTATGCTTTACTCTCACTGTTAGCTAAAACTGTCCTAAGTGGTCTTTTATTTTACCCAGGAAATTGGTAGTTTTCATGTGACCTGAAGCAATCGTCTCATTGCTACTATGGTTTGAAATGTCTGCAGTGTAGTATCATCACTGCATCACCTTCCCCTTTTCCTTTCACTGTGCATGGTGTATAGAGTTACCTCATTCCATCTCATTCATTTGCTCTCTCCAGAAAGCAGCACTTCCTAAAAGCAGAAATTCCCCTTATAGGTGTTATTTTTAATTAAAGTTACTGCAGTGACATTGGTTGATAAGGTCACACAGCTTTGAAGTGGACATTTCTGTGATACTTGGTCTGTATATTGCACTGTGTGCCCACCACCCACAGTCAAATCCTCTTCCGTCACCATAGATTTGACCCCCTTTACCCTTGACTACCCCCACCCCCTTCCCTCTGGTCACCAGCATAGTGCTGTCTGTGTCTGTGAGTTTCAGTTTTATATCCCACATGAGTGAAATCATATGGTTCTTAGCTTTTTCTGTCTGACTGATTTCACCTGGTGTAATATCATCAAGGTCCATCCATGTTGTTGCAAATGGCAGTATTTCACCATTTCTCATGGCTGAGGGCTATTGCCTTGTAGATATGCACCACGTCTTCTCTGTCCAGTCCTCTATGGAAGCCATATTATCGTGATGTTGGTAGCTGGTAAGGGTGTTAAGCAGTTGTTGGACTGAAAAGTCAAATCTCTTGTCTTAATTCCTTGTTGTATTTGTTGTGTCTATACTCAATCAAGGTTGCGACAGTCTCCTTCTTTCCGCCTGGTCTCATCCTACTCTGCTATCCTACTGAAATCCTTTCCTCTCCCTAAACACAGCAGGCATCTGTGGACCATTTGCTGCTTTTATTTGGTGTGCTACTATTGATTTCCATCTGTCTCCCTTATTTATCCTGTACTTACCACAGTTTAGTTTTCCCAAGCTCCTTTTCTAAATTACCTCTTACTGTCTAGTCCTCCACACCATCTAATTGAATAAAATGAGTTGTTTTACAGATAACCAATTCTACTTCTGACCAGTTGATTATATTTCTAGCCAACCTCCGCAACTTTAATCTTTTGTGACAATTGTGTACTTCCCTTCCTACATGTTATTTTTCCAGCCATATCACTGCCTTCCAGCTGACCTCGAAGAAAGATGAAGCAATTATGTATCCCTTTGAGGGTTTTAAGGTCAAAGCCTGATAACTCCCTTGTATCTAGAGCATTTATCTTCAGCCTCTGTCAACTTTTCATCTCCCTCATAGTCTCTCTTCAAAGCTTCAACCTATATGAAATTTCTTTCCTATAACTTACTGGATTATTCATTTTCCCCAACTTGTATTTAGTGAAAGCCCTCCACTGACCTGGAATTTTCATGAAATGCATGCTCTGTGTGCACGGTCGGAAACACACTGGGTGGTAATAAAGGGCATCTAGACTCCAGACCACTATTAGCAGCGCTCCTGGAGTCTGGTGTTAGAACTCACGGGCAGCAGGTTTAATTATCTCCCTGCAAGTTTTAATGAAACTCAACTTGCCAGTCAACGCACTAAGGGCCATATGGTTTGAGCTGTGTGAAATATGAGTCCCTTGTGTTCCTTTATTTTGTCAATAAATGGGTTTTGCCCCCTAATTTGTGCTTCCCTGAAGTTAGTGATACATTATACTCACAGATCTTAGTATTACAAAGGGGTATCTTAAGGGATCACTTTTTACATTTAGAGTTTCTTCACCCCATCACAATAATAATTATGGATTTTTCAGGATGAACTAGCAAAATAACATATGTAGTATTCTCTAGTAGAGATATTTTCATTTAAATACCAGACAATCCTATTCATCCTGAATTGGGGAGTGGGGCATTCTTGTTAATTGCATACCATAATTAGCTGAGAATATCTCTACATTGATTACCAATTTAACAATAAGAGTTGATCAACTAGGTAATTATACTTTTAGGATTTTCTTTATGATTCTCAAGGTTCCTCATGGTCTTGAGTCATCTTCATACACATCCATTGTTATCATTATAGACAATTTGAATATTTTGTTCAGATTCAGACTAAAGAAAATTATGTACTCAATAAATATTTTAACAGTGATATTTTTGTTTGCAACCAAAACAAATTTAATTATAACATGTGTAAGGAAGAGAGACAGCAAAGTAACTATTAAGGTAGCAAGGAATAGGCTTTTGGTATTGAGGTATATAAGGTTGGGCCTTTCAATAAGCACATTATACTTTGATTATACCTGAAGATAGGATTAAAATCAATTCAGAAATTTTTCATTGAGCATCTCTTATGTGCTAGGGCCCTGTATGAGGAAACATGAAAAAGCAGGTGGAGGACCAAATGCATTTCATCTGTGTATCTGCAGTGCCCAGCCCAATGTCTCACACGCATACATGCTTGCTGTTCAGTGAGGGAGTGCGCTAAAACAAGTTGCAGGTTCCAGCCTTATTTCTGTTATTTGTTTGTCGGTTCCCCTTAATTTTGTAATCCAGTAGGACAGAGAGTTAGCAAGTTAGAACATCAAAGTTTGAATCCTGTATGTGCTATTTTTAATGATAGCTTTATTGAGAGGTAATTCACATATCATATAATTCACTCAGTTGAAGTGCAAAATTCAATGTTTTTAAATATATTTATGGAATTATTGAAATATTATCACAGTCAATTTTACTATATTTCCATCATCCCCAAAAGAAACTCGTACCCATTAGCAGTCAGCCCCCACCGTGTCCTCCCAGCCCTGGGTACCCACTAATCTGCTTTCTGTCTCTGTGGGTTTATTGGACACCTCAGAATCCTGTTATACTCTCCACTTACTATATGATTTTTGAAGTCGGTTTGTCCATGTGAAACCTAACAAAACCAATTTATGTTATCTTCTTCAGAGGTATAATTTAAAGATGAAAGTAATCATAAACTCTTGGATACTGGTGAGGAGAAATAATAGAAATCTAAGGGAATACAAATGGAGTTCAGTCTAAGTAATTTACTAATCATCCAATTAATGTTAAAAATCTAACTTATCTTAGGTTGAAAAGCCATTGCTTGAAATGTCATGCACATGTATGAATTAGAGTATCTGGATGCAGATTTACTATTGTTTATATACAAAGCTGTGATTTCCTACAACATATAGTCATGGCCTTGTTCATAATTGACTACATATTCTGGTAATTGACAACCATATTGTGCTTTAGAAGTAAGTCAAGTTTATGTCTACGTTTAGAAAATGAAGTTGAAAAGCCAAGACTTCTATGGGCTCTTTACTTCAATATGAGAGATTCTTCAGACGTCAGCAGGGACTCTTATAATGATTTACCATCCAACGTGTACGTCTGCTCTGGCCCAGACTGTGGTTTGGGAAATGATAACGCAGTCAAACAGGTAAGGCTGTGGGTGTTTCGGTCTTGTGTTAAGAACTTCGTGTGATACACAAAGTGAAATGTTTCCTTTCTCCTCTGGGAGGCGGGAAAAGGGACTAGAAAACATCTCATTTAATACCATCTCTGCAGTTTGCCCAACTTTTTTCTGTACACAACAAAGCTACTTTAAATGACTCTAATAGTATCGGATCTTTTTACCTTCTCCAATATAATGATGAACTACAAGAGATGATTTCTGAGTTCCATTGTGGCAGTAAGAATAGAAAATGTTACAAAGACACATTCAGAAAAATGGATTTATAGTGCCCGTATTCTGAAGAAACATTGTTTTGAATATCAACTGTTGGTGTATCAACATATTAGTTTGAAAGACACAAACTTTTTGTCTTTGTTAACGTGAAACCGTTCAGGGCAGGCTGACACAAACTGCCAGCAGGGAACTGTAATTCCATTAAGCTGATGATTCATGTGAATATACCAATACACTTCTCTGCACTTCACAGAACCTGAAGAGCAGAAAATCTCTTTTTGGAAACATGAGTCTAAACTTTTCAAAGGCAGTTGGCACATCCGTCAGTTGAATGAGGAAGTGGCTACTTTACCATTGTTGTAAGACCACAGAAGGAAGTTTCATTCCCATTGGTGACAGGGATTTTTTTCTTTTTAAAGATTTTATTTATGGTTAGAGAGAGAGGAAGGGAGGGAGAAAGAAAGGGAGAGAAACATCAATGTGTGGTTGTGTGCGTCTCGCGCGCCCCCTACGGGGGACTTGATCTGCAACCCAGGCATGTGCCCTAACTAGGAAGCAAACCGGCCACCCTTTGGTTCACAGGCCAGCACTCAATCCACTGAACCACACCAGCCAGGGCAGTCTCTGCTGTTTTATAGAAAGGGATAGCAAGGTTCAGAAGTTGAGTTAGCATTCCCCAAATCACAGGACCACGCAGTGGCAGAGCCAGTATCCACGCCCAGCTAGCTATTCATTGCCCATGATCTTAACCACTGTGCTATACGCCCTAAAGCCCAGGCGGGGGAAAGGTGTACCAGAAAAGGAAATAGTTGAGGAAACAATGAAAAATTTTCTTCATTTGAACAATGACTTGCTAAAATTATTATATGCTGAATTAGACTATCTAGGTGTCACAAATAGGCTCTACTCAGAAATTATATAAAGAAAATGAAGGGAAATTATATTTGGACTGACACGTACAATGACTATCCTTAAATTTTCAACTATCTGAACACTTGATAAAGAATCTGATCAAGTACGTTACTCTTGAAGGGTGGACCTGAATGCATGCATAGAATTGAAGGAAGCACAGTCATGGAATTCTGAAAGCAGATTTTAGATGGCCATGTATATACTGGGTAAAGTTGTATAACCTAAATAGATGGGGTGTAATCCATCTGTTTTTTAAATGATACCAAAAAGGCACGTACATTTTACACTTATGTCCAAAAACTGTTGTGTCTTCTCTTCCCTGGCCAGGCTCAGGCACTCTTTCAGCAGATCTGCCCCAATGAAGACTTCTGTCCACCCCCTCCAAATCCTGAAGACATTATTCTGGATGGAGACAGTTTACAGCCAGGGACTTCAGAATCCGCTGTCATACCTGAGGCCAGTTCAGAGACTCCCAAGGAAACCGCAGACCTGGGAAAGCTGGAAGAGCTCTATGAATAACAGATACACATGCAACAAACTGTATATCCCAGAGTCTTCTCGATCAACACACTGTTTGAAAAATCTTAGAAAGCAGCAGTGGATTGTCATGCAGAACTACCCAGAGAACCAGGTCATAAAAATCCAAAAGGGGATTTTCCTTAAAGAGGACACTTCAAAAACACACAATACTTGTAAAGCACATTGACTCACCTGCTTTAAGGTACCAAACCTGTGGAGTTACCAAGATAGGAATTACAAATGGATTGATTCCCAGGAATATAGCTTTGGAGACTAAAGTGATCCTATGCATTGTTAATAATTCTGTGCTCTTAGGACAGATTTTGCTTTGCCATTTTGAATCTTGGTTTGAAAGCCACATCTTCAGAATCAGTTCACTTATTTCCTCTCATTATTTTTATTATTCTTTCTTTAAGGGTGTGAGCATCATGATACAAACGATAAAAGCCTATGTCAATATAATTGAGAAAAAGGAAAGTACCGTACTTTTCCGTGTATAATGCAGTTTTGTGCCCAAAAGTGTTGAGGGGAAAATAAGGGTGCGCATTATACATGGGTAGTACCTGAAATACCTTGTATCTGTTCTTGTGTTTTACAATTATGTTACATGAAATTTATAGTACCATAAATGCTAAACTTCCTTTATAATACAAAAAAGTATCTAAATATAAATAAAGAAAAAAATTGAATTAAAAATTAAAATGAAAGGTGTTTTTCCTGAAAGTTTGGACCAAAAACATGGGTATGCATTATACACGGCAAAATATGGTGTGATCTGGCAGGGACCTGTATTTGGAATACAGGTTTGGTTTTCTTGAAAAGTATTAAAATGCTAATATTAAAGTACATGTTTTTAACAAAGAAATCATGATGCCATTACTTAGTGTTTTTTAATGGTAGTACTAATTTTTATATGTGAATCATTTCCACACTGAGGAAGCTCAGCACTGAAGAAATGGAAGGAAAGACTTGGATAGGCCCATTGGATTTTGGCAATTCTGTAAGAAACTATCCTAATTGTCTATGGACCTAATTTCGTGTGCGCTGTGCTACTGATGATGTTAGGCAAATTGTTTAACTTCTGGGCCTTGGTGTCTCCATATGGAAAGTAGAAATAGTAATACCCTACCTATCCCACAAGAATGATTTTAAATATAAATGCAGTACCATCTTTAGAATGGTTTTTCAGGGGAAAATGTTGTTTCTAAATTTTCCCATCAACTTGAAGGTGACTCTCAAAAATCTTAGGCAGCAATTATTGACAGCAAATAATTGTTGTCAACTTCCAGAACACCATAGATCACAGTGTTTTTATTGCACTGACATTATAGTCTTATAGACCAGTAAATACAGTAACATGTGAAATTCTGCTTTTGAATCTTAATAGGGAACACACTTCATAAGGATAATTTTTTTTATATTTCTCTTCTGGTAGGTAAACCTGAAACCACCCAGGACTCTGAATAGATTATAACAGTTGGTAAATTCTAGAATGCCCTTAACATAAAATGTCAGGGTGGTGGTACCCAGGAAGCAAATCTAGTGACAGTGACTATATTTATTTTTTTCTAAATGCCAAGCTCTGATGGCTTACTTTTTTGAGCAATAGTTTGGATCAAACAACTTATTTCAATATATAAAAACATAAAAAGTTTCTTGGTATGCAGTCTGCCCAGTAGTGCAAAGCACAGAGCCATGACTGCGGTGCACAGCCCATGGGTCTTGCAGCCTTCAGCTGCAGGAGCTCTGACCTCTCCAGATTTCCAGGAACATCTCAAGGAAAGTTAGCTTGGTCAGGTCCCAGGCTCACAGTAAATATAAAGAGCCAAGGACTGTATCTCTCGCTTCACCTTTCCAACCTCCTACAGACAGAGGTGAATCTGCGTGCCAGGAAGGCCTTTCCAGCCCCTCAGGCTACTCCTCCTAATCCTTCCGCCCTCTATGCAGCCCCTTCCCTCTCTCTTTAGTTCCTTCTTCCTCTCTTCCATTTTTTTGCAATACTGTTCAAATCAGGGACAGAAGAATCACATGATAATCTACTTTGTTATGTGGATTCGGATCTTTCTGAAGTCAAATCATGTTTTCCTGAATCCCAAGTACAGCATGTGCTAAATGCTCAGTACTACCTATTAGCCCACAGGCATTGGCCCTGCCCCTCAGTACCAGCAATATATAGGGTTCCAGTGTATGAAAGTATTGAGTTGGGATACAATTGCACTAAGTTGCACTAATTAAGATACTGTACTTTGTCATAGACTTAGAGTTAAAGTCTCTTGAATAGAGCATGCACATTTATATAAACAGCCAACCACCAACAGTAGGCCAAGGATAGTCTGTGGTTTCATCCTTTATGCAGCATCAGGATCTCTCTTCCAGGTTATTAGATCCTGTTGAAATGTTTTAAAATCTCCTCAATATGATTAGTGATGATTAAGATATTACACAATATTAAACATTGTGTTAGAGAAAGTTAGATATTTCCTGTTGCCTCAAGATATGTTATTTTAAGAGTTTTCTTTTCAGTTATCTTAATTACTGCAAATAAATATTTGTTCATTGTTTAACTCAAAAAAACAAAAATACTTTTCCTTTTGTTGTAAAACCATAAGCCTGAAGTCACATGAATAAAATTAATATGTTGTACATGATGCGGAAATTTCAGTAATATAATTTTTTAAAAAATGCTATTATCAAAGAATTCTGATTCATGTGTTTTAAGTATTTAGTTTTGCATGCTTCTCATTAATCCAAATTGATAATTCCATTCAGTTTAGTGATCAATATGAAGCCAATTACTAATCCTGTTGCTACTGTATTTTTGTCTCGTTGGTATGCCTGCCCAGAAAAACAAGTATGTAAACGTATATAATAAACGTATATATTTTTCTATAGGAAAACTGAGTTTTGGTCTTCCCCATCTCCTGTGATATTTAGTTCCTGTAGTAAAATCACAGGGTTAATGATTAACTTTAGAACGTCAGCCCTTGGTCGAAAATAATGGCTGTGCTAATGATTAACTTCTACCACAGCCATAGTTCCTTAGAAGGCAGCCCTTTTCCTCAAGACCCAAAGACCTCAAAATATTTTGTTGAAACTGGATTGCTGAATAGTAGTGATCCTTTAAAGCAGGAGTGAAATCATTTTCTTCCATACAAGTTATTTACCGCTATTGGTATTCAATCATTCATCTCTCTACTCTTGGTTAGTTGTCTTATATGCATTTCAAAAAGCATGAATATATGATTATTCATAATTTGCATACTGTAACAGTAAGTTTGTAAAGGAAATAAAGGAAAGTGTTTTCAATGCCTTTCAGGCGTGGTATCCTATTTTTTTATATTAAAGGCTTGTATATATGCCAAGAAATTAAAGACTGTCTTGGAAATGATTTATTTGTTGACATCAGTTTATTATTTAAACACTTAATTGTCCAGCTGCACACTGTATTTTGTTTCTAGGCATTTGTCAACTGTGTCTGGTTTGTGAGAAAGGTAATCAACTGATGCATGGGTGTGGTTTACCCAGTGTACTGTTCTAGATGCCAGTATCAGACCTCATTCTGTTTAAAATCACTGCTGTGAGGCACGGGCTCTGACTTTACAGTACATTGATTGCCTCCAAACTGTGCTTACATTTCACTTGGTGTACAAGCATCTGAAATGGTTTCCATACTTACTTGGTGAGTGAGAACCCTGTTTTGTGTGCGTCCCCAGCAGCTTGCATGCAACAGACGAGACTGATGACTTTCTTTTCATGCAGAACAAATTCACCTCTGATCTGTTCTTGAACCAAATAATTAAAGAAAGCGGAGTGACATCTTCCCTCAATTCCAAGTAGTTCCTAAAGCTTCTCAGGACACATTCAAAAATGACAGACTGTTTGCAAACTGGCAGTTTATCTATGAGATTATTAATAAATCAAGTTTAAGAAAGATACGGTTAATTGGATTTTCAAACAAGTAGCTTTATTATCCTTCAAGCACTTTGGAGCTCACACAGTATTCACAGATTTTCTGAATTTTTTTTTAAACAAGTGCTTTGATAATGTTGGAATTTTCCTCTTTAATAGTGACGTTTTAAAAATGCCACTGAAATGGTTTAACATGTAGCAGTCCAGGTCACTTTTTGTCACTTCTCTTCCCATTAATACAGTCTAGCTCCAGGCTGCAATGAGTTGCCATTCCTGTACAAGTTGCCACGTCTGCTCTTTCTGGTGATGATGATTCTTAGGGCCATTTGACAGGTAATCATCCAAACTTGAATCCTACAAGACTATAGGGTCTTTAGCCTATCACGGCACGGGGATTTATGCTGGTAACTCCTATTAATGTTAATAGGACCTGCATGTGTAAATCCTCCTATTGGTGAGACAGTTAACCCCTAAAAGAAATATTCTTTAGAGATGGATACTTGCTGAACTAGCAGCATTAGTGAAATGTTCTATTTAGAATTATCATGTATGGGGGGGGGGAGGAGAAAATAAGACTGTACCAGTTCAGCTGAGGATTTGTTTGTAGAGCTTGAAAAGATGAAATTCTAGCTCTTAATTTTCTAATCTCATTTCTAATATATATTAAATGCTATTCTTCTTTTTCATCTTATTAAAATAGCATTTTTTTGTCCTGACTGGTGTGGCTCACTGGATTGAGTGCAACCCTGTGAACCAAAGGGTCGCCGGTTCGATTCCCAGTCAGGGCACATGCCTGGGTTGTGGGCCAGGTCCCCAGTAAGGGGCATGCAAGAGGCATCCACACATTGATGTTTCTTTCTTTTTCTCCTTCCTTTCCCCTTTCTCTAAAAATAAATACAATATTTTTAAAAATAGCATTTCTCTTATTTTTAAGACTGAAATTATTTTGCCCATAATTTAATGCAAATCACCTTTTAATGTGTAGTGTTACCCTAAGCGTTCTGGAGATATTGAACATGTGGGAGCTGTGTAATGATGCCCACTGTCCTAGCAATCAAGGAAATTCAGACCAAACCAAGAGACATAATTTTTTGCTCATCAAGTTGGAAGAATCAAAGACCTCACACAATTCTAATTGCCATCAGCTGCCCGTTGTGGTTTCCTGAATGTCATCAATGGTCTGAAATCTCTTCTCTTTCAAAGATGATTTTAGTTTTGGGAAAATCCAGAAGTCACAGGATGCCAAATCTGGGCTATAAGGGGGCTGAGCCACCTGGATGACTTGATGTTTCACCAAAAGTCTGCACAAATCTTGATGCATGAGTGGGTCCGTTGTTGTGATCAAGCTGCCAACCACCAGTTGCCCATAGCTGCAGCCTTCTGAATCATCTGAATAGTTTCCCCGGAGAAAGTTCAAGCTTAACACAAAATTGGATGCAGATTCGTTGCTCTACTCAATCATTTTGAACACAAAGTGGCTACTAGGTTACAACGCTGTTCTGCAGTGTTCTCATTCTATTAACAATAGGTGGGCTTTTCCCCAGAATATATATATCTTTTATGAACTATTACTTGGCTATAAAAAAGAATGAAAGCTTACCATTTGTGACAGCATGGACAGACCTCGAGGGTATTATGCTACATGAAATCAGGAAAAGATTTGTGTGATCTCAAATGTGGAATCTAAAGAACAAAAATGAACAAAACAGACTCACAGAGAAGACAGGAAGGGGTTGAGGGGTCTGGGTAAAAATATGAAGGGATTAAGAAGCATAAAATTGGTAAATCTCAAAATAGTCACGCGATGTGAAGTGTAGAGCATAAGGAACATAGTCAATAATACTGTAATAACCGTACAGTGCCAGGCTGGTATTTGAAATATCAAGGCCACCACTTTGTAATATGATTTTCTAACCACTGTGCTGTACACCTGAAACTAATACAACATAATATTGAACATAACTTGATCTTTGTTTCTAATAATGTGTTTCCATTTTGTTTGTTCGTTTAGTTTGAATTTCTGACTTGCTGACCCCATACCATAAGATCTCGGTAGCTAGGGGAAGCCAGCTGTATTTTCCACAGAGTGGCCAGAGGAGCCAAGTCACTTCGCAAAGAAAAAAGCAGTGATGAGACACAGAATTGCCAAATGAACCTAAAAGTGGTTTCTGAGAGCTTTCTAACTCCAGGATCTAGTCTTGAAGCCCAGTGTCATTCTTGCCCTTAGGGTTTGTGAAACCCTTTGGTCTCCTTATAATCAGATTCTGTTTGATGTTCAGGAAACATGTTGATTTCTGATACTTGCAAACAAAGTCTTAACTAAGTGAACAAGTTTGGGAAATTTCTTTTATAGAACTCTGAAAACTACCTCTGTCTTTATATATTTGTATGTGTGTTTGAATGCATTTCCATATTGTGCGGGTTCAGATTTTTACCGATTGGGGAATGCCACAAGGTGTTGAGGTCTGAAGCTCCATACAGAAGGGAGAGTAAAACCGAGAAGAACACTTGGGAAGAAGGTTGGCATAGAATTATGTCAGCAATTTCCAGCATACCATTGTCAAAATATTCTGAGGAAAACCATAGGAAAGGCAATACCCAAAAGCTATTGCTGTTACAATGAAAGTTATTTATAGTTAGAGTAATTAAACCTGGTGTCTTTGGTACGCATGATATGAAATTGTCCATTTTGATTTGGATTTGTCTTAGAAATGTGTGTGCAAAATAATGCTCTGGAACAGGACTCTTAAAATGCTTACTGAAGTTTAAATATTGTCTAAGGTTTTGCAGAAAGCCACCTTTGTTTGGTATGGGAACTATTAGCATAGTAATTAAATATTTTAAATAGTTCTACAGATAGATAGGTGTACAAAGCTTAAGGTATACCCTGAGTTCTATACCCTAAGGAGATTAGAATTTGGAAGTCAGAAATGGGCTCTGTATCAGAGAATGGTTTCCTTTGTTTGGGCCGAGTGCAATAGCAACAGAAAGATTTGTGCCGAATTTAACACCACTCTCTAGTGATCTTTATTATGATGGGAAAAAGTTGCCAACAGGAAGTGCCATTTGTTTTCTAAATCTGGACTTGAAAATTTTAGACACAGATAAGCTGAATCTTGAACATTTATCTTTTAGATACTTTGAAAATAATTTTTGACTGCTGTATTTGAGATGCTAATCCACTTTCACACATATCCTGCTTTAAAAGAACTCTCTATAAGAAGATCTAGATGTATAAAGCATGACATTTTGGAGGGTGGTTCATTGCTTTACCAAACAATGCAGGCTCTTTTAAGAAGGAGATGGTAGGATTTTCCAGGTGGCACATACATACTGCTGCATATGCTATTAACATCTAGGCAGAGAGAGATTGGTAGCATACCAACAGTCTAGTTTCCCCACAGTCTTGTCCAAAAGATTCTATCATGCGTAGATTTTTCCCCTTTTCTGACATATCTATGAGTAAGTTGCAAAACCATGGCATTCACAGCATGATTGGGGCCTCATAAATAAGCAGATGTTGATTTTTTAAAGTAAAATCGGGGAAGACTGGCTGTGTAAGCCTCCCTCAGAAATGGAAAAGGCCAAAGACTTGGGATGAAGGCTGACTGTATTACAGTCAAACAAACATAAATAGCACATGACGATATGTAATACTGCAGGCAATTGTAACACTATGGTATTTGTGCATGTCAATATATTTAAACAGAAAACCTACAATAAACACATGGCATAAAAAATTTAAAAATTGTACAGCTACATAGGGTGCTTACCATGAATGGAGCGTGCAGGACTGGATGTTGCTCTGGGTGAGTCAGTAAGTGAGTGGTGAGTGAGTGTGAAGGCCTAGGGCATTACTGTGCACACAGTACACTCCCATAGACTTTACAAACACTGGACACTTAGGCTGCACTACATTTATAGAACTATGTGAGATTTAATGAAACCAGAAACAATAATGCAATCAGTACACAGAATGAACATGACGTGTGCGGCTGCTGCTGGCTTAACATGGCATAAGGTTTTACAGAAAAGATTTTTAGGTATACTAAACACATAAATTCGTAATTAGTCATTTATTATTATTATTATCAAGTATTATGTGCTGTACATAATTATCTCTACTATGGTTTTCTATGCCTGGCAGGACATAGGTTTGTTTATACAACGTGGCCACAAACACATGACTAATGCATTTCACTATCACATGACCATTGCGGTGGAGTCACTCAGCTACAGGCATTTCCTCTGGTGTCCGCCCTGCCTGGTTTCAGGAGCCGTAACCCCCCGTGGCTAAGGCTGAGTGAGAAACCTCCCAGAACTGGGAGGCCTAAGGAGACAAAACTTATTTCCCTGAACAGGGGCACTGCCTGCTCTGCTATTCCCTT
>CM052552.1:33712508-33736182 GCA_028533065.1 Trachops cirrhosus | reverse complement strand
TCTCTCAAGAAGGATCTGGCTTCAGCATTCCCCCTACCTCTCTCTCTAAGTGGCTCCAGGCCTGGTACTAGCAGAAGCCAGCCTTGGTTTGTAACTTGGCCTGTCCTTGGCACCTCCAAGCCCAGCACAAGTAGCAGCCATCTGCAGATCACTCTGTAGCTCATGCCAAGAGGCCCTGGCCAGGGCACAGGTAGTGGCTGACCTTGACCTGCACATCCTTGGAGTTGCCAGAGCCTGCGCACACAGTGGAGAGCTGAAGATCACTCTGAAATACCACTCAACCACCTCCATTAGCAAACACACTCAAGAGGTGAACTCAGGAGGCACCAGAGCCCTGCTGAGTAAGTCCTGCTCCATGGCGTGGGACCCTGCACAACTGATCCTCCACAGTGGGTGCAGCCAGTCCCTGCAGCAAGTTGGCCTGGGTGGAAATCCCTCCCATTGATGTGCCAACAGCAATCAAGGCTCAACTACAATAAGACAGTGCTCAACACCACTATCATTATGAAATTGCAAATCAAAACCACCATAGGATATCACCTCGCACCTGTCAGAATGTCTATTATCAAAAAGTCAAGAATTCATTGTTGTCAAGGATTTGGAGAAATGGTAATGTCAAGGTACTTTTGAATGGCAAAAGCTAACTTTTGAGAAGAAAGAGCTGTTTTATTTTGCTTGTTTTAGTCTCAAAAGCTTGATTTTGAATCAAGAGCTTAAAGATATTACAGTGAAAATAACTGCTATAAATGTTTATCCTGAAGTCTACATGTTTAGCCCTGGCTGGTGTATCTCAGTGGACTGAGGGCTGGACTGTGAAGCAAAGGGTCACTGGTTCGATTCCCATTCAGGGCAAGTGCCTAGGTTGTGGGCCAGGTCCCCAGTAGGGGGTGCATGAGAGGCAACCACACATTGATGTTTCTCTCCCTCTCTTTCTCCCTCCATTCCCGTTTCTCTAAAAATAAATAAATAAAACTTTTAAAAGATTTAAAAAAAAAGTGAAGAGGGAAATAGGACAGAACACTTAACTGACTATGCTTAAATCCTAAATTGAAGGAGCATGGTAAAGACCAGATTAAATATTTTTTTTGTCTGCTGGTAGACAGAAGAAGGGTACAGAGACATAAAAATGAGTCATAGCAAACAAATTTTTGCACACTTAAATTTTATGACTGAAAATCATTAACTATTTGATTATTATTCTTACTACTAACAGTAATACCAGCAGCGGCAGCAGCAGAAGTCCCCTTGACATGAAAGTGAAGGAGTGCTGGGCTTCACATACAGTTGAAATATGTGCCAGACAAATATACAGTGCAAATTGCTGCTGACTTTTCTCAAAAGAATAACAGAATTTGAACAGGCAATTGCAACAGTTTTCTTTCAGTTTTGCTTCTCACCTGGAACATGATCAGCAATGTCAGTTTTTTGCTTCATTTTTTTTTAGGTTACTAGGCACTAACTATCAGGTGCATATACCTGATATTACAAACACATTTATGATTTTCTAGTCATATATGTGTGTGTAAACATATATATACAGATTTGCATACACATATAAACAATTTATGTAACAATGAAAAACATCATATAGTGTAATGATCTCTAAGACATTAGGTTTGAGTTCTCAACAATATCGTAAAATCCATCAACATTCTTTAGTCTTGTTCAGTGTCCCTCCAAGGCCTTCTAAGGCTTACCAAGCCTTAGTGGTTTTCAATGTGAACTCATCTTTGACTTAGTGTCAGGCCACAGTCCCAAGCCCCTGCCATCTTAATTGGCCTTTAGCCATTTACAGCTTGTTATTGGCAAAACAATCATCAAGATGGAAGGGGAAATTATATTTGGGTCATCCTATTATGAACAAGTTTTTAAAATTTTTATTTGAAAATAAATTCATACTGAAAGATAAGCAAAAAATAAAATGAAAAATAATGCAAAAGACAACTGGATACTCTTCATTCAGATTTATCCGTTGCTAATATTTTACCCTTTTTGCTTTGTATTTGTGTCCTCTCTCTCAATAGATAGGTAGATATTAAAATGCATATAGATAATTTAATAATATTTGAGCCATTCAAGGATAACATATGCATCATAGTCATAAAAATATGATGCTAGAGTTTTATCGAATGTATCTTTCAAATTCCAATTTTCTTATCCTCACCCAAGGACATTTTTTTCATTGCTTTTTAGAGAGAGAGGAAGGAAGAAAGAGAAACATCAATGTGAGAGAGAAGAATCGATTGGTTGCCTACCATACACACTCAGACTGGGGGTCATAAGTGCCTGGACCGGGGGGCCAAACCTACAACCTAGGCATGTGCCCCAACCAGGAATCGAATCTTCAGCCTCTCAGTTCCAGGAAGATATTTCAACCTACTGAGCTACACTGGCCAGCGCTCCAATTCCAATTTTGTCAATTGAACCCAGAGTGTCCTTTATAGCATAGCTTTTCTCCAATTGAGGGTTTTTAGTCTTGTATGCAGCATCGCATACAGTTGTCGCATCTTGTTCCTCTCCTTTAATCTGAAGCATTACACAGCCTTTTTTTTTAAACATTTGATCATGTAGTTAAGGTGTCGCCTGATTTCTCTGTGTTGTAATTACTATTTTCCTTCCTTTATAACTATTAAACAGTCTGTGGGGAGTCACCTGAAAACCATACAAATAAGTATCTTCATCATAATTTCTCTCAGGATCTAGCTTCCATTTATGATTCTTTGTTTTTACACTGTAATTTTTTAAAAAAAATTTAGAATTAGCCAGCTGGACTTAGTTTAGATGATCCCAATATAGCCAGCTGAACTCAGTTTAGATTATCCCAATTTTGTTGGCAGCTTCCAAAGCATCCTACTCTGCAGCTGGTTGAACACAGACCTTCTTCCCTCTGTCAAGCCTGGTCAGGGTGTGGACTTGGCCACGTCGGTGTGACAGAGCTTCTTCATGTCAGTGTCACAGAGCTTCTTCCCAGCCGGTTAGATCTGGTGCTCCTTGGCCTTGACCTCCACCATGAACACAGGTAGGTTGTTGTCTTCCATCCTCTTGGTGGCTGACTCTGTAGTCAGGGGGAACTTAACGATGGCGTAGTGGTCAAGTTTGTTTCTCTTGGGGGCGCTGTTGAGAATACTTAGGCTGCTTTCGGAGCCACAGTGTCTTCAGCGTCAGCAGGTGGGTGTGCCAAACTTCTTTCCTGTGGCTATGGATGCCTTTCAGCACTGCTTCTTTTGCCTTCAAAGCCTTTGCTTTGCCTTCAGCTTTGGGAGGGGTAAGGATTTCCTTTGTTTTCGGTGCCGTTTTCATGAAAAGGGTCCATTGATGATTCTTACACAATCAAAACTTTATTATGGTTGTTGTAAAATGATTTTTCTTCAGTGACAATACTCTGTACATTCATCAGTCAACCCTCAACATTCTACTTTAAGAAATAGTCTTTATCTCATTTTATGTATATATTTATTATTTTCAGTGTGAACTCATGAATTCTTATTTTTATCAATGGTTTGTTTAATTACTTAGGTGCTCACATTATCTCATATTTGGTCAGTGGGAGCCTTTTTAAGCATCCTTGTGACACAGTCACTATAAAATAAAAAATATTGTTTTTATAATTTTGGTATAACAAGATGCTCCATGTTTATCTTGTGTCTGCCCCACTCTAGCACTGGAATCAGCCATTTGCCCAAATATCTTTGAGAAAAAGTCTTTTGTTGTAGTTGTTGTCACATGTTTTGAAAAAGAAGGTCTCAGGATTTAGTCATTATATTGTCAATCTGTGTTCTTCCATCTTGTCACATTTAAATGACATTCCAGTAAGAATGAGTCCCACTAAGTGAAGTGGGAAGAGACATTAACTTCGAAATTTCCCACTACAAACTTTCTTTCATTACATTATATAGACCCAAATTAGTTCCATACCTGATCTGTGGGTGCAAGATTGCATGTGTCAAAATAGACCAAGAGTATTTATTCCACTTTCAGTTTGACTACCAGCATAGTTTTTTTGCATGGCTATTGTATATATTTCAACATGTATTTCACCAATGTATCAATATATGATGCAAGAATGCAAAAGCTGAATTAAGCTATTTCCTATTTTCTCCAAAATACATTGGATAAGTTTTAAATCCTTGAAGAAAGACAGAAGCAAATGAGAGAGCTTAGTTTTTAATTTTTAAATATCTTTTTCAGTTCAACTCTTACACAAAGAAATAACTGAGTCAGCTGGATGTTTTGTGGTAGTGTCTGGTGCACCAGGTATATTGTGTATAGCCACACTGGAAGAGAAAGACTTGTTACAAGGCAAAGCCCCAGTCAAGTAAAGATGCTATATGAAACCACTTAGTTATAGCAAACCTTTTCCCTTGGAGCAATCTAATAGGAGGTGAGGATGGTAGCACATCACTTATAAGAAGGCAGAACAACTGTGATTTAGTTGATGAAGTGCCCTAACCATAGCATTTCTGGCTCCAACAATAGTCCATGCTAACAACAACTATCTTTTCTGAAGCTATGAGAGGCTGAGAAAATGAATATGAGCTCTTCGCCACAT
Organism: Trachops cirrhosus; assembly: GCA_028533065.1. NCBI lineage: Eukaryota > Metazoa > Chordata > Mammalia > Chiroptera > Phyllostomidae > Trachops > Trachops cirrhosus. The sequence goes on along the minus strand of CM052552.1, from coordinate 33,731,633 downwards.
AGAGATGAGGAAGTTCCATTTCTAGAGAACCATCTTTCTCTGTCTGGGGAGAGAATTGCTAGGCTATTCAGAAAGCAATGAAAGAGGCAAGGTTTGAACGTTGCATGCACACTGACGTGTGCTCTGGCAACGGCCAGCCTTCTCTAATCTTAGAGTTGAGTGCAGTGTCATTCACAGGAAATTAAAATTTCAAAGAATTAATTTAGCTATGTGGTAGAGAATTGCTTCAATCAAAAAAGATTACTGCCATCTGGCTGAGAATATTTTCATTATTAATTTCCTCCTTTTTTGGTTCTGGTCTTTTTGTGTAAAACAATGCAAGAAGATATTCGCAGGAAAAAAAAAAAAAACAGAAAGCTCTGCAACATTTAAAGGTGTTTTTCCAGGTACCAGCATCTGCCTTTGACCCTAAGAGATAGCAATATCTCTCAAAGTGACTTCAAACCTAAGAAATTATACCTTCTGCAAACCAAATCTAAGAAATATCTTCAGCATTAGCTAGGATATCAGATTGTGACATTTCACCTAATACAGAGGCCCTGAATACTCATGGAAGTCTAGGAGCTGGTTCTCTGCAGCTCTGAATGAGAGATATGTTCTACATTAATTTCCAGAATAAATCATTTTTTGTTCAGGACAGAAAATTTTCACTCTCTTCATTGCCTTCCTTGGAGGATTGATTAAGCAATTGTGTGCTAGCTAGGTTCTGCCTTAGGAACTGGCACAGTAGAAAGTGAGTCCTTCATGCTGAGATTTACGGACACTTATCATGTGACTTGACGTTTCATAACTGCAGGCTGCTTTTGGGTGCTACAGCATTTCCAGCTCCCTGCTCAGTGTCTCCACTTGAATGCTCCTCAGATGTCTCACCTTACTATAGTAAGTCCAAAAATTATTTTGTCTCCCCAGGAAAGCCTACCTATCCTTCTGACTTCCTCCTGGACCTGTAAGCTTCAGCAGCTGAGCACCATCTTTGATTTTTCTTTCCACCCCGAATGTAGTCAGAATACACATCTTGGGGGTTCTTCCTTAGCACTTAACTCTTGCTTTCAGTCTCCATTGCCATTAATTTGGCCTAGACATAACTTTATCTGTAAATACCTGTCACTCCCAAATACAGATTCCACACCCACTCACTCCTGGGCCCTAGCAGGAAAGATCTTGAGTTGATAACCTCCACCAAACTCTGAGGAAACTAAAATATGATGAACATCCCCATCAGAATATAGATCATGCTTCCTACAGAACATGGTGATATTAGGTTATTGCCTTTGGGAAGAAAAGCCAGCAGACTCTCCTGAGATGTCCATGGGATGGTCTTCTTGGTGTGTCAGAACAGGGTTCTGTGTTCCTCCATTCATTTAACTATTATCTATCCTCATCCATAAGTAAGGGATGAGTCTATTTAAATTATACAAAAAGTGAAGCTTATGACATGATCAATATTAAAGAAAGGTTGTATTGTCTTAACGATGGTCCACTCTAAAGAATCTGAGAGGTATAAGTCTACTCCCTCAGAGAATAACTATAAGGGGCCCTATTAACACAGGGGAAGCCTGATTCTGTCAGTTATATTTGGATGCCTAGCAACCACTGCTATATTTTGGGTAGTGCCTCATCCCAAAATTATGTGTGTTGGCACAAATGACACATAAACACCCATGGCTATGAAATAAAGTTATTACTCAGATAGTAATCAGAAAAAAGATTCTCCCCCAAGGAAGGGCTCAGTTTCAAAGTAGAGTGAAAAAAGGCACAGTGGATTTGGGTTTTTATTTTGGTTAGAGGGTGGGGCTGGGATGGAAGGACCAGGTTTGAATTTTCTCATGGTGCCAAGAGCCAGGGGAAGTGTGGGCATTCTTATCACATAGCTCACATGTGGGGCAAAGGGAAAGGAGAGGGACAGGTTTAAAGGTGTCATTGGTCAACATCAGAACTGCACTGTTGTAATTTGTTACAATTTACCCCTAATGGTTAACTGATGACTGAAATGTTCCAAATTTTATTTAATAAAATTTAAATTTGCTGAAGCATGAATAATGAAGCTCAATAATGAAGTACCCTATTATAATGAATGTGAATAAACATTGAAGTTAATTTCTAATCAAATCACCTCAGGCCGAATGAGACAACCAAGAAAATAAGTTACTGGGTGCCCCCCAAAATAACATAATAACATTAGGGGAACCTGGGAGAAAGGTGTACAAGAATTCTCTGTGCTATCTTTGTAACCGTCTTTCTAACTTATCTGTAAGTCTAAATTATTTCATAATAGAATGTTTAGAAAAATATTATGATAAAAATTGATCTGTGTTGCTAAGGAAGGGTCATATGAGTGACAAATATAAATAGTATTTTTACTGTTTAGATACTTAATTCTGATAACCAGGAAAAAACAAACAAACAAAAAGTTCTATGAGCATATAATCAGTACAAGAACTGGGCACTGTTAGGATTTGAGTAGGTGAATATTCTCTTGGTCTCAACAGTCCTAGGATCAATATTAGTGATACCCATTGACCAGGTTTCAGGTTGAGCTCTCGCAGTAAATAGACAATATGTGGCTACTATCTGTATTTGAAACAAACATAATCCTTCCCTATATGTGTGATATCTGGAACATAAATGTGTTCATTAGCTCCATGAATAGACTTGGAGCTCAGAGAAATGTACAAAATATTAATTTTTTTCATTGCCTTTCAATTCCCTTAGTTTCACCTCATATGGACACTGGGAATTCCCTTTCCCTTTGGTCTCTCTCCCTCCCCATTTTTTTAACCCTCTTCCTCCCCCACACCTCCAACGTTAGTTGTATGGTCATGGAAACACTCATTCTTGACTCCATCTTGGGAGGATTTTCGTAGATGGTTATAAGCCTATGTATGGAGAAGTTTAGGTCTTCCAAACTCTTTTAGAAACTAGTTAGAGATCCAGCAATAAGCAAAAGGGGCTGCTCTCCAAAAGGATTTTCAGATCTTTTACCTTAACTATTTGCTAGTATGAAATAATTTCCTGTAATTACATTACACAAAAGAGCCACTGTTAACATTTTGACATTTTGATTAATTTGCACTCATTCAATAGTCTGCATGTTTGTGTGTGTATATATATATGTATGTATATGTATATGTATACATATATATATACACACATACACATCTGAAAATCCTTTTCACTTCAAGTATAAATGCTTTCCTAATACAACCAAGTCCCTTCTTATATTCCATGGGGTGATTTGATATTTTTTTATCTTCTGTTTCTTATTTCTCATCTAAAAATACATTTTGTAGCCAATTTCTGGGTTTTTTTTTTTAAGAAAGTACAGTTCTCCAAAAATATTATCAGGAGTTAGAGAGTCGCATGATGGTCTCAAGGGGTTGCCAATGGCATAGAGTGCTTTTGCTTCTACAATTACTCCTGAAATCTCACTCAGCTGAACATTCCCACCATTATCAAACATGTAAAGCTCCGTAAGTAATTGCCAACATTACTATCTAACCAGCTCTAGTGAGTCATCTTACTGGCCACTCCGAGGACTGCTTTCAATGCCAGAAGAGACTAAGACCTCTTCATTAACTGACCCAATTCCCTTGGCTCTTATCTCCCTGTTCTAATTAACTGATGGAAACATGTACAATTAAGAAGTGCTAAATAAATAATCTATTGTTTGCTTTGAAGCTGAACAATTTCCTAAATGGGGCTTTTAATATTTTCTAAGATGATGCTTTCATGCAGACATAAAATTCCCAGAAATATTGAAATGAAAAAAAACACAAATGCTTTTCAGAATAGTGGAAGAATCAGAAATATTGGAACACAGTATGCAGAGGTGACTAGAAGATAGAAGAAATATGTTTTACCAAAGCTTCCTATAGTAATACAAATTGCAGTAATAGTTGCCTCCAGAGTGGAGTGAAATTTACTGGAAAGGTGTACATGGAAACTTCCTGGGGGTGATCAAAGTGCTTTATTTTGATTTAGATGGAAAGTAAATGTGTGTATATAATCATTAAAACCTATTAAATATATATTTAAGATCTAGTCATTTTATTGTCAATAAACTTTATACCTCAATTTTTAAAAATTCAAGAAAGAAGAATACATAAGACCCAGGAGACTGGGAATCTAATATAACCCAAAAAGCAAGAGAATTTCTAGCATAATGACAAGGAGAAGTCCCAGGATGATGTCTGAGCAGCTGGCCCAGAGAGCAGGCAGGTCAGACTGAGCAAGAACACAATGGTCTCTAGGAGAGAGGCTTCCCAGGAAAACCAAAATCTGTGTATTGCCTGATGGATTTGAACACTCAGAAAATTGTATTAATATGTAAGAGACTTGATGGAGCATGAAGGAGTAATTAACAATAGATACACAAATCATTAAACAAGTAAAAATATTGGACAATTACTATCCCTACAGGGGATTATAAAAGAGAGGAAACATAATCATAGTATATTACTTGGCTCCACAGATAATGTGTATATGGTAACTTTTATAATAATGTAAATACTGATTATTGGGTGTTTGAAATGTGATATGGCTATATTGGGAGGATATAGCACAGGAATTGTCTATGGGTGTGTATGTTGAAAAGGACTAAATTTCACCTACCATAATGGGAAATCTGCAGTTGATGTAATGGAAACTTTAAGATATAGTATATTATTTAGAAATATGCAGTTGGAACCCACAAAATAAATACAGCCAAAGTAGTTGAAAATTGTTACATTTGAAATGCAGGAATTGAGGTTCAGGAGGCATGAGCAGAAGCCTTTTTTTAAGTTTTTAAATACTCATTGTGTATAGATTTTGAGGTAGGTTGAAAATGCAAATTTAGTTTAAAAGAAAGGTGACTGTTGTAGGCAGAATAATGCCCCCAAAGATGCCACAATCAGGGGTGTGCAACCCACAGCCGATGGGCCGCATGCGGCCCAGGATGGCTATGAATATTGCCCAACACAAAATTGTAAGTTTTCTTAAAACCTTTTTCTTGCTCATCAGTTTTTGTTAGTGTTTGTGCATTTAGTGTGTGGCCCTTATACATTTGAGATTGTTTTGTGATAACATGTCACAATGCTATTTAATGTGTGGTCCAAGACAACTCTTCTTCCACTTTGGCCCAGAGACGCCAAAAGTTTGGACACGCATACCTATGAATTTATGATGTTATGTGGTAAAGGAAAATTAAGGTTGTAAAAGAATTAACAGTTGCTCTTCACTTGACCTTAAAATAAAAGACCATCCTGGACAATCTGGGCAGGTGCAATAGAATCACAAGGGTTTTTTTTAAGTCAAAGACTGAGGCAAGAAACAGGTCACAGTAATGGGGTGTGAGAAGAACTCAACTGCTATTCTTGACTTTCAAAACTGGAGGAAGGGGCTACCAATCCAGGAATGTAGGTGACCTGTAGAAGCTGTCAGAGGCAAGGACGTGGAGTGGGAATGCCAGGCTGCCAATACCTTGATCTTAGCAGTGAGACCTGTGTCAGACCTCTGATCTACACAGCTGTACAATAATTCATTTTTGTTGTTTTAACCCACTAGGCTCATGGAAATTTTTTGCAGAAGTAAAAGAAAACTAACATAATGACAAGGTAACAAAAACTCTAGAAGAAATATCTGTTTACTTATGTGTGTATTTTCCCATGCACATTAATTGATCTTGCCTTTTCTTGTGTGTTTAGAATTAGCTTCCAAACAATATACTCTATTACATAAATGTCAATAAGAACAATGCTGACAAAGCTATTAAGGAGGTCATACATCTGTTTTGTACTGATGATGATATTCCACTCCATTAGAACTAATCAATTATGGCATAAAATTGTTTGAGATTCATAAACAAGATTATCCCACAATGGTTTCTAATTTATTTAAGCACCTATTTACTAATATAACAATTCACTAATAGTTTATTCTGTTACAATGGGTGTATTATGAAAGAAGTTATTATTTCCACATGATTACCAAACAAGTTTGTTATGATCAATGCTTTTTCATCAAGGTTTGGTGTAGTTTCACCAACATATTATTAAAGAAGATAATGAACAGAATTATTAAAAACACTAACAGAGTCCTATCCTTACGTAAGATCTTATCTCTCTCCTATATAAACACTTTCCTTTTCAAATCTTTTGTATGGCAGAGGTGGGTGAAATATAAGAGAGAGGCTGTCTAGAAATTCTATGTGTATCAAGTAGACAAGGGAGATTAAAACTTTTAAAATGCATTGTTTATGGTTCTCCTTTCAAGTATGATGATATTCATCTATAATTCTTCAGATGCTTCAGAGCATTGTTTTATTTCCAGCTGCCAAGATTCAATCCATTTGTAGTGCTTTTAATATGCTTTGATGATTATATCAAAATATACATTTAAGCTGTTTGTCATTATGGTGGTTGAAGAATTGTAGCAGGGGCCTGTGTGGTGTGAGGAGGAGGAGGCCTTGTGTTTTGATGTTCCCTTTTGTGAAATGATGGATGTGTTATGTAGTTATTACAGCATAATATAATTATTATGAGTGTAAGGTCATATAGTTATGATGACATTAGCACAGGAAAGGATAATAAATTTCATGCAATTTGTTGTAAGATGAGAATACTGTGGTTCCTAGTCTTTGGAAAGAATTTGAGCAGACATTGTTGGCATTTCCTTGGGATCTCTGGTTACTGAAGGGCTTTCTTAGATCAGGTCCCCAAGGTCCCAAATTGTTCACAGCCCTAATGGTCTTGGGGAGCTTTGGAGTCCTATAGATCATTCTGGAATCTGATAGTGTGAACTAACAAGACACTGGTGTGAGTACCATAAGGTTTTAGAGTCTACCCATTAGCCCCATGCTATCTGGTGGCAAGGCTTTCAAACTCCAGTGTTGGCACACCCCAAGGGCATCAGAAGTAATTCACTTTTAAAAATCTATGTTGCTTGACCCCTGGCTGATGTGGCTTAGGGGATTGAGCACCGACTTGCAAACCAAAGGGTTGCTGGTTCCATTCCCAGTCAGGGCACATGCCTGGGTTGTGGACCAGGTCCCCAGGAGGGGGTGTGCGAGAGGCAATGACACATTAATGTTTCTCTCCCTCCCTTTCTCCCTCCCTTCCCCCCCTCTAAAAATAAATAAATAAAATATTTAAAAAGAAACTATGTCATTGTAGCTGGAGATAATAAGATCCTGTGATAATCAACAAAAATGGGGCTCCTCCATCTCCAGCCCTGAAAATGGGAGTAAGTCTAAAATGTGGAACTTGTTGGCCTCCTCAGTGAATCCCTTGACAGCACTACAACACACAAAATAATATACTAGTTACATTTTCATTTCTCAGACTCATCTCTGTTTGCAGTATTAGGAATCTCTGTTTCTGATGCCCCAGGTACCATCCTAGGACTTGGCTCAAAAATAGTGAGTTTTAGGATTTCACTTTCGTTCAATTTTGTCTAACTGCTGTTAGACAGGGTGTTATTTTCATTAGGTAGATAATGGCAGAGATGCACATTCATTCCACAGCTCATGTAAGCATGAAACTACACTCTATATATAGTCTATTTAATTTCATATCAAAATGCATACAATAGTTCATTCTTTATTTGGTACTTAGCTTTGGAAAGGCCTTCACCTTTGGCACCATCACTGTAATTGATATTCAGATGTAGCTATGAGTTTGAACAGATCAGGATAACTCTCTCCACTCTACATGGAGACTCTGCAGTGGAAATATATGAAAGTGTAGGGATTTCTAGTGGATTTGAACTGCTTTTCATGGCTAAGTAGAAGTTTTAATCAGGTCATGATATGCATGAGAAAATTTATGGATTTGGTTACTTTGGAAGCAAAGGTTATTCATTTTATGCCATATATGCTTTCTGTAAAAGTGCATCAATTGTATCCAATTTGCACCCATTTTTAGCATACAATATATGATTTCATTGAAACCTGTACTGTGCGTGCCATTTCAAGATTATTGTGAAGTGAAATTCTTCAGGGTTTGAATAAATTCAGATATATGGAGAAATATTTTTAGGACATTATTACACCAAAAAAAGTTGATCATACAGTGATCATATGTTAACAAAAAGGACAATGGGGGGAGGTGAGGATTAAATGTGGGAGGGGACAGGGCAGGGAAGAGCAATGGGGAAAAAGGCAGAACTGTAACTGAGCAACAATGAAAAATTTTAAAAAACTAAAATAAAATCAGTAAGCATGTCCTCAGGTGAGAAACAATTTTTAAAAGTTATGCATTTTGTAGGCACTTTGCCATTTGACTAAATGTGTTATTCCAGATTAATGCAATTCAGCAACAATTTACTAAATATATGTAGAATATATTCTGTATCTATTTCTCTAAATTCAAAATAATTTGATTCTATTTCTTCTTGCTTCCATAGCCTTATCATCTTTTTAGGTAAAAATAGTCTATAAAATTATACTTTATTAGTAGTACCACTGTCCTAAAATAGCTGTGGTTTAGACCAATATAGATCAGGATTACAGATAGAGCAGGCAAAAAACCAAAGTGAGGAAAAAGATTTAAAAAAATGTTGAAAGATCTCAGAAAAAAAACTGGCTATTTCATATACTTTATTAAGGTCAGAAAGCAAGTCATCGGTAAATGTTACTGCATTATTATAATAGTTAATTTTCCTGATAGCCCTATGAGGTCAGAATATCATTTATCCTTATTACCCTTGGTTTGTAGATAAGCAAACTGTGGTTATTCCCAGACACTGTTCCCTGTGCATTTTAATTCACTCCCAAGAAAAGTCACATTCAGATTATGATTGAAGCTCAGTTAACTTCAAAATTACTGACTTGCTATTCCTAGTATAGAGAAAGAGTACCACTACATAAGGGTATATAATATCAGGATGTTATATGCAACCTGACTTGTAATAGTACAGAAACTAAAAGTGATCCAAATAACCATCAGTAGAGGAATACATTGTAATATAATCAAACTACAGCTTTTGTGCATTATATCTCTGTATCTTGACCTGGAGGGAATGTCCCAAGATATTTTATTAAGTGTAAATGCAATTTAATTGGTAATGTGTGCAGTATTACCCCATGTTTGTAAGTGAGGGGTGTGGAAAAGTTACACACCGGACTGAGGACATTGGTTATCTCAGTGGAGTTACATTTCTAATCAAAAAGAAATAGAAGGGGAAGGGTCTCATCAAGGAAAATAAAGACCTGTCTGGTATAGCTCAGTGGATTGATCACGACCTGTGACCCAAAGGGTCGCTGGTTTGATTACCATTCAGGGCATATGCCTGGGTTGTAGGCCAGGTCTCCAATGGGGGCCACGTGAGAGGCAACCACACACTGATGTTTCTCTCCCTCTCTTTCTCCCCCCTTCCCCTCTCTCTAAAAATAAATAGAAATAAAATAAAATCCTTAAAGAAAAAGAAAATGTATAAAGAACCCATGGACAATAGGGTGGGGATTGACTGTGGGAGTGAGGGTGAGTGGGGCGGGAGAGAACAACAGGTAAAAATTGGTACCACTGTTTTTGAACAACAATAAAATATAAAATAAAATATAATAGATTTGTAAATGTAAAAATAAAACCAAAGAGGAGTAAATAATAATAATGTCTTTTGAGAAACTGAAACAAACCATGAAATCTTATAGTAATTTTCTCTAAGTGGCAAATCATGGTTGTTTATATTTTGTATGTCTTTTTACTTTTGTAGCATGAATAAAAGTTATTCTACTGAGGAAATAATACCTACCTCACAGGGTTGTTGTAAAGATTAAAGAAATGATAAACATGAAGCCTCTCCAAGATAGCAGACAGTCAATGATGATAGCTGCTGTGGTCATAAGGATAATAGTTCAGAAGAGAAATAATTTATATTTAGTTGGAGAGATAAGCCAGGTAGCATCTGAGATGGGCTTTGATCTCAAATTCCAAGAATGGGTAAGATTTCCATAAGTGAATGTGGGGAAATGGGCAAGGAAATGACTAACGCAGAATGTGTTCAGGGAAGTTGATTGCAAGAAATATGTTTGCAAGAATTGCTATTAGAGAATAGAAAAGAGGATGACGGTAAATTGGAAGAATTACTTGGTTCAGAAAATGTGTTTTAGGATAGGGTGGAATGTGAGAATCTTTGCAAAAACGAGAGAAAGAGAGATTAAAGATAAAATTTGAGAATCAATACTGCATTGTTGAATCAAATTATGGAGGATGAAGGTAGGGATGGAATCATCACATAAGTAGTGGTGCAGCTTTGCCAAAGGTGGGCAGACTATGAAAGAATAAAAAGAAAGCAGGATGCAAAGTAATTTTAAGATCAATAGAAAAAAATGAGAGATATTTCATATTTAAACTGTTTAATTTTTTCAAAAATAAAGAGGCAAGGAAAGAATAAGAAGACTAGGGTGGAGTTGGGTACTTGGAAGGAAATCAAGAAATCTTGGAACAATTACAATGGAGAAGACTGTAGAGAATTATTAAAGGTACTTAATAACATACAAAAGTGTAGCTGAGATCAAAGCACATAAGCTGCATGGTTTCCCATTTTTACTGAAGCCCTGTGACTAGGAAGTAAGAGTGAATGACAAGCATTATCCACAGCTGGGAATTACTGCAGCAGGGACTGCAGGTGGCCCTGCAATATCCACTCTCCCCTTTCTTGATAGGAACAGAACACATGATTTTTATTTTATTTATTTTTAGACAGAGGAGAAGGGAGGGAGAAAGAGAGGCAGAAAAACATCAATGTGTGGTTGCTTCTTGTGCGCCCCCTACTGGGGACTTGGCCTGCAACCCAGGCATGTGCCCTGACTGGGAATTGAACCAGCAAACCTTTGGTTCACATTCCAGCATTCAATCCACTGAGCCACACCAGCCAGGGCCCAGAACCCATGATTTTTAACTAGACGCATGGATACCCAGAATAAAGCTAACCTTCTTACTTTTCTTTGCAGTTAGGGATGGCCATACAACTCTGTTCTGACTAATGAGATGTGACTAGAAGTGATGCATGCAGATTTCAGATTGTGTCTTTATAAAAAAATACGTATGCCTTTCCCTTCCTTTTTACTCCTTTCAAGCAGGTACTAGATGGAGTGCAGATATAGGGTGGGTAATTTTGAACTATGTGGGTGAGGAAAGCATCATAAGGATGATGCACCATAAAGACAGCAATAATTTGGACCCCTTATGACTTCACAGAGCAAGACATATTAACTTAAAAGGAACGATGTTACCAAGGTGATAATGTATATCTTTCGTAATTTTACTCCCTCTCATGAGTGGAAGTAACAACTATTCAAGAACAAAACACCACTGAGAGAATCATCAAACATGGGAGTGAGGCTGAAGCACCCCCCAAACTACGACACCATTGGAAGGATAAGAGAAACAGCTCCAAGTTGACTACATTGCTTCTCCCCCAGGCCAGGGCAGCATTGTGTGAAGTCTCTGAGCCTCTGCTTCCTCAGTGGAAAAAAAGAATCCCCAGATGACAACCAGACCCCCAGCATTGTAGAAACCCTTATTGTGACCTCACCAGACTGGGAGTTGCCGGAGACTCGGTGGGGCTCAACCTCCAGAAATCTGACTGTGACAGAAAAGAACAGAAGGGCTTGCAACAGTGAGTACACAGATCTTGGCAGACCCAGTTCATACCTGCAAAGACCAAGCACTGATTCAAACCATCAACTTGGGCCATCTGCCAAACCAAGTGAGAGGCACACTCTGACCAGGGAACCTGGAGGGATGCAACTCTGCCTGATTCACATCTCCAAATGAAGAGCTTTGCCAGTGCTAAAGCTACACCAAAGCAATAAGCTGAGTCAAAGCCCCACTCACTGAGGAGAGAGTTGCCCAGCTATATTTGACCAGTGGGGCTAGCAGGAACACCTAAAAGCTGAATGGCAGGTGGGTGGGTCTGATCACCCCCAGAGCAAAACCAGTACTAGTCGTGCAGACTTCTCTGCTAGGCACAGGCAAGGGGATTCATTCATAGCCAAGCCTGAGGGTAGCTCTCAGCCCCACCCAACTGGGGAGCCTGTTTAGGAAAGTGAGAGTTGCATGAAGCTACCCTCCCCTCCTCACCTAGGCACAGGAGCTGAGACACAGCCCAACCAATGGCCACTCCTTATCCCATCTAATCAGAAGGATTGTACCTGGAAGCAGTGCAGCTCCATGGGCACCCAAGCCAAGAGAAAGGCAGGCAGAGCTGATAGTTTGCAGAACAAAGCCAGTGGACCTCTTTGTCCAGGGAACACGGGGTGCAAGTTGGCTTGAGTTAAGCCAACAAAGAGCTTTACTGGCTGTAGAGCTGCTTTTGTAGCTGTGCTCAGGCTGGAAATCTAATTACAGCTCTGCTCATCACTGAATACGGCCTTCAACCTGTCTGACCAGGGAACCTAACAAGGGCACCTGGGAAGCCACATAGGTCATCCAACAGCTCTATTTACATTGGAACCTGAACAGAGAGCACAGCCTGTAGTTTTCCCCATCTGCCGAGCAAAACTGGTGGCTCCACCTGACTATGGAATTCAGTGCACACTCTTGCTGGTTTTGGGTCGGAAAACAATAACCCATACAAGCTCGGGGTCCCACTTGCTTCCCTGCCAGAGCAGGGACGCTAACTCATGGAGTCATCTACTACTAAATATAGTACACAGTCCTGACCATCTAGTAAAACTAACCAGAGAATGCATGCAACTGCAGAGCCATCCTGCAGCTTCACTTGGGTAGGGAACCAAGCAAGCAGTCATATCCAACTGTTCTCAGCCAGTGGAACACACTCCCATCCCAAAGCTCAGAGCTTGAAGAGTTGACTAATAGCAGGCCTTCCCTATCCAAGGATGTTACCAGTAGACATTCCCATAAATGCAAACTCAGATGACTGGTGAACATCTGCTATTGCCAAAGCAAACCTGGAAAGTCTGGAAGAGTAGCCTCAATACTCAAATGATCAGAAACCAGTGAAAGGAATCAAGGTTCCAGAAAGACCATGTAAATATGATACCATGAAAAGAAACTAATAAAGCTCTAATAACTGATCTTAAAGAAATGGAGATCTATGAACTGTCAAAGAATTCAGAATAATCCCATTAGTTTGTGAACTTCAGGAACACACAGCTAAATGAAATTAAGAAAACAACATGTGAACAAAATAAGTTTGGCAGTGATAGAAACCATCTAAAAAGAAAAAAGAAAACAGAAACCTAGAGTTGAAAAATTTAGTCATGTGTCACTTAATGATGGGAACACACTCTGAGAAATGCACTGTTAGGCAATTCTGTTGTGCGAACACCATAGAGTACACTTACACAAACCTTGATTGTATAGCTTACTACACATTTACACTATATGGTATAGCCTATTACACCAAAGCTACAAACATGTCCAGAATGCTACCATACCAAATACTGTAGACAGTTGTAACACAGTGGTAAGTATTTGTGTATCTAGACATATATTTTTTAATTTTTAAAAATATTTTATTTATTTATAGACAGGGGAAGGGAGGGAAAAAGAGAGAGAGAGAAACATCAGTGTGTGGTTGCCACTTGTGCACCCCCTACTGGGGACCTGGCCCACAACCCAGGCATGTGCCCTGACTGGGAGTCGAACCAGTGATTCACAGGCTGGCACTCAACCACTGAGCCACACCAGCCAGGGCTGTCTAAACATATTTAAACCTAGCAAAGGTACAGTAAAAGTATAGCATAAATGACAAAAAATGGTATGTGTGTAGGGCACTTACCATGAATAGAGCCTGCAGGACTGGAAGTAGCTCTGGCTGAGTCAGTGAGCAAGTGGTGAGTGAATGTGTAGGCCTAGGGCATACTGGACACTACTGTAGATTTTATAAACACTGTACACTTAAGCCACACTAACGTTATTAAAATTTTCTTCAATAACTGAACCTTAACTTACTGTAACTTTTTACTTTATAAACTTTAATTTTTTTTAACTTTTTTAGAAAATCTTGTAACTTTTTAGAAATCTTGTAATAACACTCAACTTAAAACAAAACCATATTTACAGCTATCCAAATGTAGTTTCTTTATCTACTTATTCTATGAGCTTTTACCATTTTTAAGTGTTTTTAACTTTTTAATTAGAAGTGAAGACACAAACACACACATTACAGGATGTGAGAATCATCAACATCACTGTTTTTCTCCTCCATGCCTTATACCCCTGGAAAGCCATCAGGGACAATAACGCACTTGGCTCTGGCATGTTTCATGGAAACAGTACCTTCTGGAACACCTCCTGACGGACCTGCCAGAGGCTCTTCTTTAGGAGGTGTCATTCCTTTCAGAAATACATCCATGCTAGTTCTCCTAGTCTGTGTCTTTTTTTAATCATAGGTTTTGTTATAAGCAGATAATGTATAATACACATGGCTCTCTATTAGTGATGTCACAAGGCAAGGAAAGTTTTAGCTCTATTATAATTTTATGAAATCATCATCATACATGGTGTTTGTTGTTGACTGAAAAGTCATTATGTGGTGCGTGTCTGTACAATAACTGAACAGAATAATTCGATAGAGAGTTTAGAAATCAAACCTGACCATGCAGAAGAAAAAATCAGTGATCTGGAGAATAGCACATTAGAAATGATTCAGTCAGACATGCAAAAAGGAAAACAAATGAAAAAGAGTGAAAAAAACTAATTATACTTATGGGTCACAATGAAAAGAAACAATATTCATATTATGGGAATTCCAAAAGGAGAACAAAAAGACAAAGAGACAGAAACTACATTTAAATCAATAATAGCTGAAAACTTTCCAAAGTTGGGGGAAAAATTGGCACCCACATCCATGAGGCCTTCAAAGCCCCTAGTAGGTTGAACTTGAATAAAGCTACATTGAAACACATTATAATTAAATTGTCAGAGACAAAGAAAGAACTATAAAAGCAGCAAGAACAAAGAACTTAAACTAAAAATGTTAAAGGGAATTATATAATGATAAGGTAATTATATAATGATAATTATATAAGGTAACTATATAATGATAAAGAGGTCAATCCATCAGGAAGATACAGCAATTGTAAATCTTTATGAGACCAACATTAGAGCACCTAAATATATAAGGAACAGAGAGTGAAGTTATACACAAGGAAACCCCATAAAGCAATGGGTCAAGAGGGCAGCAGTGGTAGGGAGAGTCAAGAAAAAAACAAAAGAGATACAAGAGAAATGCCTCTAGGGACGCATGTCTGGATGTATTTTGGATTAAAGTAAGTTCAAGGCTACTGACAAGTCTAATCTGAGAGCCATTTGGTATCAGAGAAACAGTGAATCTAGTTGGCAGTGACTTGGGCATCAATCTGCAGGTTTTCTTCAGAAGCCAAACCAAAAGTTTAAGAGTTGAAGGGGACCAAGCTTGGGTGGACTTACCAGCTCAGAGAAAGGTAAGAGAACCTTACCTTTGTCACAAAGAGAACCTTGTTACCAATAAACTTTCTTATTGTGAACACCTCCTGCTTACAAGGCTGACGTAGTATCTTCCTTAATTATCTGCATGGAAATGAATCAATTTTTTTCTGTTTTCCTCCTAAATTTTCATTTGTGCTCTGAAATCTGCTTGATGATAGTCATCTCTACCATCCATGTAGCAGTTTCCAGCTTATTTCTAAGGTTTCTGCCCCCACCTCCCCACTTATAATTGTACAAGTCTAGAGTAATAATAAACCTGTTTCTTTAGGTACACACCATACCTCACCAGTGTAGTATGCCACTAACAGTAAGGTACACCATTATTTTAGGTACCAGTAAGAAAAAAAGAGGCTCTCAATTAGCCTATATTATTAAGAACTTTTTTTAGAGTCATTCAGAGAGATTCTTATTATATGTCACTCATGCATACACAGAAGTAAAAATATAACAAAAACACATAATTGAGGAATCCCTAAAACTTTACATCCACAGTCTAGCTCTTTTTTTCGGTCACATTTTGACTTAAAGTTATTGATGTACATGTCATTTTCCCACATAATCATTCTCTATGTCATCAAGAGTGCTGAGGATAAATAATTTAAAAACAACCAAAAACAAAGCAGGGCACCATTGTTGCCTGTGATGACATTTTGCAAGACTTGATGAGGGCAGTTACTTCTCCAGTGATACATATTTGATTCATTAATATCAAATTTATACCCTGCTGTTTTATTTCCATACCTTTCTGCTTACACAGTAACATTTCATCATGATGCTTAATCACAGTGTAATCTTTTTGAAGATGTCCTAAATGGCAATAATCTCAACACATGTAGTAACAACAATGCATATAACTCAACTGAAGTGTTGATATCTTGAACAATTATGACCAGGTTTCCACTTGCACATGCAATGTCAACTATATCACAATACCTACTTGGCCAATGTTGCCTGTAAGACACATTTGTTGACAGTAAACCTCAATACCAAAGATTTGTCACAGTGAAAGTGTGACAAATAGTCTGTCTTAGAACTAATAAACTACAGTGTTTACATGAAAATTGATCCTAAGAGGAGGGAATTGATCCTAAGGAGAGAGACCATTTAGTAAGTTGAACCAAGGCAATGAATGAAGTAAAATCATGGGGAAGAAATGGCTTGGAATGCTATGCTGACTGTCACTCTAAATGTCCTCTGGACCATTAACCTTGAACTCCTCCTGAATCCCAAGGTGAGAAAATTACTCTCAGTGTAAACATCAGTGAACAACAATCTAATTGATGAGACTAATAGCACTGTCATTTGTCGTGACAAGACATGTTACCATGGCAGACCTAAGAAGGAGAGACATCTTATTAATTAGCTACCTCCAATCCATTTCTAATGCCCCTGTCCTTTGAAACGTCCCATTGTAGAAGCTAGAAAGTCAAACACTCAATTTCCCATACTCACTTGCAGATACGAGTGACAATGTGACTCATTTCCGGTAGTGAGACATTAAGTAGAAATCTACTGCCACTGAACCATCTCTCTCCCTGCCTTCTCTCTGCCTTGAATGTAAACATGTCTGGAACTTCCACAGACATCTTATTATAGTAAGACAATGAGGATGAAGATGAAAGACAACACAGTAAAAATAGCACATCTGAAAAAAATAGAACTTTCTTGGGTCAGAGGATGTAGCTGGACAACTAAATCAACACCATCAATGAACTACCTGTAGACTTGTTTTTATGTAAAATAATAAGACATTATTTGCTTACATCCCAATTGATTGCTATGTTAGTTTCATCTGAACATATACTCAATTAATATAATAGCTAATGGCAGCTGCTGCTGAGTGACCAAAAGGTCTAGTTTGGGAAGCATGTGACATACCACCCACTTCCTTAGCCCCTCATTCTCTACCAGAAATTCAGAATATCTGGGGAGAAGGCTGTATTTTGGAGTTCCTGCAAAATGGCAATGAATATTCATTGTGGATTCTCTAAGGAAATTTAGAAAGGCATTATGTTAGTGTGTGTCATTTGGAAACACAAAGAGGTCTTTATAATGAAATAAGGGAAGCATGGACTATATTTGCAAATAGGAAAAGTATTTGAAATAAGCCCTGGTTGGTACAGCTCAGTGGATTGAGTGCCAGCCTGAGAACCAAAGGGTCACTGGTTCAATTCCCGGTCAGGGCACATGCCTGGGTTGTGGGCCAGGTATCCAGTAAGGGATGCTGGACAGGCAATCACATATTGATGTTTCTCTCTCTTACTTCCTCCTTTCCCCCTCTGGCTAAAAATAAATAAAAATAAATAAAATCTTTTTTAAAAGAAATGTTATTAAAAGTATTTGAAATTAAATGGCATTTTTCTTCTGAAATGGGGTCCTCAAAATACCTTCCAAATGCTTTCAAAAACAAAAATATGTATGATTTACATAATGTTTCCATTTTCAACTTTCACATACAATTTATTGTTTCATGACTATGTTAATTACATGGAACACAAATTTGCATTTATGAGTCAACAAATGTGCTGGCAATCTTATTGTCCAGCCAGCTTTGAAAATGTAGCTTATAGCCCTGCCTGGTGTGGCTCAGTGGACTGAGTGCTGGCCTGCGAATCAAAGGTCACCAGTTCGATTCCCAGTGAGGGCACGTGCCTGGATTGTGGGCCAGGCCCCCAGTAGGGGGTGCGTGAGAGGCAACCACACATTGATGTTTCTCTGCCTCTCTTTCTCCCTCCCTTCCCCTCTGTCTAAAAGTAAATAAATAAAATCTTTTTTTTAATAAAAAGAACTGATCCTTTAAAAAAAGTAGAATCTCCCAGGTGACTGAATGCAAGGGGTGGGGATAGAGTTAGACAGAGAGTTTCTCAGCAGAATTCAGAAATAGCATGGGGTGGCTATCTAAGTACACTGGGGTCAGTGTTAACGGAGCGAAAAGAGAGAGACTGGGAACTTAAGCTGAAGTCAGATCATGAAGGCCTCTGAGGCCAGCTTATGAAGCTTGGACTGAACCTTTGGGAATTTCTTACACTGGGGTTTTTCAAGATGTGTTAACAAACATGGTGAATTTTTATGAGACATCAATTTTAACTTTATGGCATATAATTTGAAACATTATTTCTATGTTAAAATAAACAGCATCATTGAGAGTTCAAAATCCCCAGTGAACAATTTTATGATAAAACACAGGACTTCAAGGAATTTTCAAACTTGTGCTTGTCACCACCTCCACCCTTACTCCCTTTCAGAGTTTTGTGTTTCTTTTTCTTGTATGACACTTTAAAATTAAAGTTTTAGAACCACAGTTCTAAACTATGAGCAGCCATTGAAGAATTTTAAGCAGAAAACTGACAAGTTGAGTGCTGGCTGGGGTGGCTCAGTGGATTGAGCACCAACCTGTGAACCAGAGAGTTGCTGGTTGGATTCCCAGTCAGCGCACATGCCTAGGTTGTGGGCCAGGTCCCCAGTAGAGGACGTTCAAGAGGCAACTAATTGATATTTGTCTCATACTTCAATGTGTATTCCCTCTTTCTCCCTCCTTTCCCCTCTCTGAAAATTATAAATAAATGGAATCTTAAAAGAAAGAACTATGACAAGTTGAGTTTTGAGTTTTAGATTACCATGGTGGTTTTGTGAAGCATGGATTTGGGGGTGGGCATGGAGCAGAGCAGGATAATAACTTGGGGAGCTATTACAATAGTGGTGATCAGAG
>CM052552.1:33651672-33712008 GCA_028533065.1 Trachops cirrhosus | reverse complement strand
AGAAACATGTATAAAGGACCCATGGACAAAGCCAAAGGGGGGTAAGATTGAGGGTGGGAGATGGGGGTGGGTTGGGCAGGAGGGAGGGGATGGGGGAAAATGGACACAACTGTACTTGAAAAACAATGAAAAATAATAAAAACACCACAAAGGTGAACACATGACCCTATGTTTAATAAATTTCAATGGCCTCCAATCCCAATAAGATAAAGTTCAAACTCTCAATTTTAGTAACTAAGGCTCTTCTAAGGGCATCTAAGGTATGACTCATGCTGTTCATTGACTTATTCATTCAAACAGTACTTCCTGGGATCTCATTCTGTTTCAGGCTCTATATCAGTTGTTGGTAACATCAAAGTGGATACACCCTGATCTCAATTTTCATGAGCTCACAGTCCACTTTTATTTATGTATCACTTTTTAATACCTACTGTTACTTATAGTCAGACCTTACTACTAAGGGTTCCTGAAATATGTCTTAGTGAATAATTTCTTTAAAATTCTGCTCAAACAGCCCTGGCTGGTGTGGCTCAGTGGATTGGGTGCTGGCCTGCAAACCAAAGAGATGCCAATTTGATTCTCAGCTGGGTCACATGCCTGGGTTGTAAGCCAGGTCCCCATAAGGGGGTGCACAAGAGGCAACCACACATTGATATTTTTCTCCTTCTCTTTCTCCATCCCTTCCTAAAAGTAAATAAATAAAATATGAAAAACACTATTAAAAAATTCTCTTCAAACATTACATCTTCATGAATACCTTTCTCATTTAAATGTCCATTCTATCTCTCCCCATAGCAATCTGTGCTTACCTCTGTTCTATCATAGTACTTATCACACCGTACATAAGATTGATTTACCTGCCTCTCCCAGTGAGACTGTGAGTCCCTTGAGTCATTATGTCTTGTTTCTCTTTGTAATCCCATCACCTAGCCTAGTGACTAGTATATAGTAGCTGTCTGATAAATGAAAGTGTGCATGAATTAATGCTTTGCCTAATCTCACTAAACTTTTACTCTGTAGAGAGCTTTATGGATCTTGATTCTTTCATTGTGTATTTTAACATGCTTTCCAAGTCTTGTGTAATGTACAATCATGATCTACATGACTGTTAGTAATGTGACACCACTAGATACCCCCCTCTAAGTTTAACATTGCTCTAGTATCACCAATCTTTCTTTTAACGAATTATTTATTTATTTTTAGAGAGAGGGGAAGGGACTGAGGAAGAGAGGGAAGAAACACCCATGTGTGAAAGAAACAATCAGTTGCCTCCTGCACACCCCCAACTGGGGACCTGGCCAGCAACCCAGGCATGTGCCCTGACTGGGATTGAACTGATGACCTTTCCACCTGTGGGATGATGCCCAGCCAACTGAGCCACACCAGTCAGGGCCAATCACCACTCTTTGGTAAAGATTTTCCAGTTACTAACCTCCTGGGCAATACCGTTACCCAGATCAGGTTATCCCACAATTTTATTGTAATCCATCTGAAAGCCTAGAACCTACATTCTCCTCCACACTTGATCCCCAATCCATCCTTCTCTTCTATTTCTAAATACAGGGAAGACTATGTTTACTCAGCATTTCCTAACATGCATGCATTTTCTCACAGTACTCCCTCTCTCTGAGATTATCTTCATCCTTCTCCTCTTGTTAATGTTATTATTCAAGATTCAAATCAACTTCAACTTCCTCCCAGACCTTTCAAAGAATCCCACCCTTGATTTCACTTTTGACTAGGGTGAATGAGATTGCTTCGGCTGTTTTCCTGTACTCTGGGAAGAAAACGAGATATCTGAAGAGAACAATTTCATCCTGGTATCCTTCCCAATCAATTACAGAGCAAGGAGTAGGAGAAAGGTCTCTTAATATAATAAATTCAGAATTAATAGTCATGTAAAGTATGTTGAAAATATTCCAATTATCATATAAGTCATATTGGGTCGGAGGGAAGAATATTCATTTTAATCTGTCAGATATGATCTATATTAAATATGTTAGGACAAATGAATTCTGTGGGACAGGAATAAGTGATGGAACCATATCTCATAAATTATAATATTATATTATATATCTTTTAAGCTGCTTTGCATTATAGTAAGTTATCATTATGTTAATTTCACACCTCACCCCCTACACACACTAGAATATGCACTGCATGAGTACCAAGACTGTTTGTTATACCCACTGCTGCAGAATTAAATTCTTTCATTCCTGAAAATATCTTCATGAGAACACAATTTCTGATTCTTAAAGCCTACATTAACAAAAATCTGATGCAAGTTTTCAGTTTAGTATATTCCCTGCTATTATGTCTTCTGTATGGGTGTCAATGTCTACAATCACATAATCAAACCACTAAATAAAGGACCAGATGGGTTTTTTTTAGATTTTCTTTATTTTATTTTTAAAGAGAGGGGGAGGGAGGGAGAAAGAGGCAGAGAAACATCAATGCGTGGTTGGCTCTTGAGTGCTCCCTACTAGGGAACTGACCCACAACCCAGGTATATGCCCTGACTGGGAATCAAACTGGTGACCTTTTGGTTCACAGGCCAGTGCTCAGTCCACTGAGCCACACCAGCAGGGTGGAACCAGATGTTTTTGAGCTTTAGGAATGTTTCTACTTCAGTTTCTATTTAATGGTGTTACCTGCATATTTTCTTCCACATGAATTTAATACCTTGAATTTCCTTCCTCTAAATTTAAATACTGATTCTACCACCTGTTAGTTGTGTGCTCTCTGACAAATGGCTTAAGCTCTCCGAGTCTCACTTTCCTTATCAATGAGAGCAGCATATAATTCCTACCTCAAAATATTTTTGTAAAAATTGGATAAAATAATGTATGTGCATCAGGGTAAAAAATTATGTAATCCCCACCCTATGTATAACTTCTCTTGCCTCCTAAAGTGGATGTGATGGGGGAAGAGAGTTGGTGATGACATAAATTAATAAGAAAATTTGTCTTTATTCTCTTCCCGTCTGTATTAGCTTCCTGTGACTGCTGTAACAAACTTGATGCCCCAAACTTGATGCCTTAAACCAATGCACCTTAATCTCCTTACAGTTCTGAAGATCAGAAGTCTAAAATCAGTATAACTAGGCTGAGATCAAGGTGTCAGTAGGGCCTCGCTCCTCTGGAAGCTCTAGAGGAGAATCAATTTTTTCCTGTTTCTCATAGCTCCTGGTATTACTGGCCTGTGGCCATATCCCTCCATCTTCAAATCTCTCTCTGTGTATTCACTGTATCACCTTTTCCTCTATGTGTGTCAGATCACATTCTGCCTCCCTCTTATAAGAATACATGTGATTTTTTAAAATTACAATTGACATACAATATATTAGTTTCCAGCATACACCTAGTGATTAGACATATAACTAAGTGATCATCCTGATATATCTTGTAAATGATTTAAAATTTTAAAAAAGAATACATGTGATTGCATTTAAAATCCACAGGGATACTCCTGTATAATTTCCCCATCTAAAATAATAAACTTAATCACATTTGCAAAATAAGTTTTTCTAAGTAAAATAACATTTACAAGTTCCAGGGATTGGGAGCTGGTATTTTGGGGTGCCCATTATTCAGACTCCTGCATTATTCATTTCTAGGAGACAGAGAATGGGATCTCAAAGCATCTGTTAATCTGTAGGTGTTTCTGATGAGCAGGCAAGCCCTCACCATGTGTGGAGTTATGGTTAGCAGAGTAGGCTACTGTGTTCTTGCATACAAAATGATAGGTCTTAAAATGAGTGTTATGGAGAGAGTTATGTTCCCCTGAAATTCATATGTTGGAAGTTCTGACTCGTAATAGATCTGTATTTGGAAGTAGGGCCATTAAGAAGGAAATGAATAAGCTGAGGCCATAAGGGTGGGTCTCTAATAAAATAAGACTAGTGTCCATACAAGAGGAAGAATAGATACCAGGAGTAAATGAACACAGAAAAAAGGCCATGTGAGAACAAAAAAAGAAGGCAGCAATTGACAAGCCGAGAGACCAATCCTGTTGGCATCTTGATCTTGGACTTTGAGCTTATAGCACTAGAAGGAAATAAGTTCCTGTTATTTGAGCCATCAGCTGTGGTATTTCATAACAGCAGCAGGAATAGACTGATCCAATGAATAAAGGGATAGAGACCAAAATTACTTAATATAATAAATTGAGAAGAATTAAGTTAGGAGAGAGTGACTCTGGAGGAGCCTGGCAAACAGTAGCATGGGGAACCTTGAGGGGAAGGGATGAGCAGTAAGGAAGTATGCTGGAGCCTGTGAAAATAGATGACCAGTGAGACATGTCTCATAAGAGTATGGCCAAAACACTTGCAAGAAAAGGCATATCTAAAATTCATTTCAAGTTGCTCATTTTTTAAAAGATTTTATTTATTTTTGGACAGAAGGGAAGGGAGGAAGCAAGAGAGGAAGAGAAACATCACAGTGTGATTGCCTCTCACATACCCCCTACTGGTGATCTGGCCCACAACCCAGGTGTGTGCCCTCACTGGGAATCAAACTGGTGACCTTTCAGTTCACAGGCCTGCACTCAATCTACTGAGCCACACCAGCCAGAGCCAAACTTGTTCATTTTACAACAGCGTAAAATCCGTTTGCTCCCAAACTGCAAGTAGAGTGTGCTCTTTGCTATTCATTGCTTATATGAGCAGGTCAGGAAAAAAAAAATCAAGGGAAAGGGATAGTTTCCCAACTGGTTTGGTGTGAAACAGAAAAGAAAGAAAGAAAAAATGAAAAACTGTGTGAGATAGATTAGTAGAAGCAGGAACTCCAAACCAGATGTAATTATAAAACCATAATTCCTTGATGATTCACAGAAATCACAGGGAGAGCATTGGTCTTCATACTGTGTGCTGGAAGACTTGGGCCAAACTAATGGTTATCTCAAAGTACGGGGGTATATCATCTAACATCTGGGTAGCCTATGCAAATTGCCCAGTGTTCTGATGTTCAATAATCACCCAGAAAATGATAGTTTATTTTTTCCATCTCTTCTGACTACTAAGAATAGGTGGTTGCAGCTAAGAGTTGAAATAAAAGAATCTTTTCAACAAGTTATTTATGGGTGGATTAATATTCAGCTTAATCCTATGTATACTCTCTAATACTCTGGCATGGACACAAAAAAAGAAAGACTATATGTAAAAATAATGACTTGCATTGGTCCCAAAAAGCAGTGTGAACATTTTTGGATTTTATGGAAACTAGAAGAAAAGTAACACACTTGCTTTAGCTGGAAATGGTAATTAGTCACCCCCAATTTATAAATTACCCAAAAACCATAAAATGAGGCCCACCAGTAGAACATTCTATAAGCTTTCTCTGTTTTCAATAGCACAGCTCCCTACCACGGGGAAAAGTAAGAATGTGTCTTTTTCTAACTTGACTAAATATGAATCATATTTAAAAATGATATAGGTCACCAGAGTGAAGGGGGTAGTAAAGGATTAAGGGAGACAAATATATGGTGATGGATGATGATTTCAATTTGAGTGATGGGCACACAATGCAATATACAGATCATGTATCATAGAAATGTGCACTTGGAACCTATATGATCCTATTAACCAATGTCGTCCCAATAACTGTAATAAAAAATAATTGGTTCATGTAGAACAAGAATGTGAGAATTCAAGAAGAGAAAGCTCATGAGGTGTTGTGCTTAGGGTTTCAGGATGAAGGAGGGAACACATAGGCTGTCATTTGTCATCCATTGAGAAACTACAGAGTTAATAGATAGGTACATATAATTAGTGATAAAGAACTATGCAGGAACTAAATTTCTGTTGGAACCCTACTATAGCTTCCAATCACTGATGACCCTCAGTTTCATGGCTGAGTTCATATTGCTGATGGCTTCTTTGGTTCCTAACTATGGAGGTAGAAGATGAGCTGATGGAGTGACCCAGATATATTCTTATATTTAACTGAAAATCTAAAGAAAATTGGAAGTGCTCTCTTCTAGAAAATCCCAGGAAATAGTTAATCTATTCCAAGGGCTTTCTCCTCTGTCATGCCCCTGATCACCATGACAACTAAAATAATATTTTTCTGAAAACAAATGATATAAATCTATCACACTTGTTTAGACTCTCAATTTTACTCTCTCAGTCTCTTTAGTCTCTTTCAGTTTAGACTCTTATATATTGTAGAAGTTAATAACACATTCCATAACAATTCTTTTGAATGGGAAGACACATGCAGTACCTCATAGGAAGGATGACAGTCCAGGATTTGGGGGATGTGTCTCTAGCAAAGCCTCAGGGAATTATAGTCAGTGTGCCCCAAACCAGAAGAAATGTCAGCACAGCAAATTAAGTCCTCCATAACAGCCTAAATCTTCATGGTGTGGTTACATAGATGTCACAACACTTCTACCACCACAAAGGTTTACCTTCTCCTGGTCACCATCCCCACAGAAGTGGAAATCCTCCCGGCTATTCCTAAGTGAACTTTTATGACAGAATACAAAATTATGATGAGCACCTGCAATGTAACTATTGATGAGAGAGAGATTTCTTAACTGAGTCATTTTTCCCTGAAGGAGTGAAGCAAATTCCATTTCTTTATGCTTACTTTTGAAAATTATTTCAAGCCTGCTGAGGGAAGCAGAAAGAAGACCATTGGATTTCAGAAGTTCATACCTCCTCAATACCGAGATTTTTCATTTGACCAAAATCCGTTCTACAGTGGCCCCTAGTTAAGTAACATAATTGGTTGATTACAGATATTGCAACTGACACAAGAATAAAGTTTCTAGTAGGCATTATGAAAGGGCTCTTCCAGACTGAAAGCTTGTAGGAAAAAAGTTGCATTGGAAAGTACCTTTATAAAAATAAACTTTAAAGATTCTTATAGCTTCTATCATGGAAAGTTATTCAAGGCATAAGTACCAAAAAACATAGAACCACAAATAATATGTCAATGTTTGTTAAAATTTTTTTTTATTTTTTTCAGCATTTACACACATGCATACACACACACAAAAAAAAACATCTGAAAGTACATATACCAAATTACTGACAAGGGTAATCTCTTGGTTAAGTAATTTTTAGAATTTTTTTTATTAATTGTATTTTCTATAGTTTCAATAATGAGTATGTGTTACTTATATAATAATAGGACAGTAATAATATTTTTAGAGAGAGGAAGAAGTTCTCCTATTCAAATTCACTTCCTATTTTAGGCTCTGGGTTTTACCACAAAATTTATAAATGTTTTGCTATGAGATCTGCATAACTTTTTCCACATTCATCAAACCCTTGTTTCCTTTCCCCACTGTAAAAAAATAAATTTTGTGGGTCAGTTGAAAAACATTCACTGAAGATGTACTTTACTATCTTGGCCCAAGAAAAGGACCTACTCTCATTGTCTTAAATATGTTTTTTTTAAAAATGGGTGCTTCCTTTGTTCACTAGGATAAGTCAGTGCACCAATTACTTTGAGAGCTCTTGTCTCCATCTCTAGGAGAAAGGTTTTGACCTGAGTTTTGAAGTAAAAAAAAGAATCATTGATTGCAGGGAAAGAGAAGAGGTTTTCAGGATGTAGGAATGAGTGTCTTTGGATAATAACTAGCATTGATTAAGCATGTTGCAGGAACTTTACATGCTTTATTTCATATAATCTTCCAAATAATGTTTTTGAGATTAATGAAATTGTTCCAATGTCTCCGGTTAGGAATTGAGCCCTTATTCTATCACTTCCTTGCCCTGATAAGTGGACACAAGATGGGGAGAAAAAAGCACTAAACTTTGTTTACAACAACTGTAAGGACAAATTTTGGATGCGTATCTCCTTGTCTGCTTTGAGGTGGTGTAATTAAATCATCCCCATTTCCCAGCTGAGGAAACATATACAGAGGATATTGCTGTATAATTAGAGAAGCAAAGATAAGAAAAGAATTGGTGCAAACATATTTGAAGAACTATATAACAGAAACAAATAGAAGTTTTCAAAAGGTATACTAATGTATCTGGACATATACAAATACAAATAAGAAAATGTTTAAAGTCTGTAATATGGTATTACTTGACATGCTTTATCCTCAAAATAATACTTTTGAGGTAAGTACAATTGTTCCTGTTTTCCAGGTTAAGATTTGGGACTTAGAGATGTTAAGTGATTTGATAAATGCAATAAAATTAGAAAGAATGAAATAATATAAAATATAATGATTTTAAAAAATAGGCAAATGATGTCAGCAAAATGGAGACCTAGGAGGTCCCAATGCTTTTGTCTTCCACAAAAACTAAAAAAATTAACAAATAAACTACAAACTATCAAAAATAGATCTAGGAAGTTCTATGGTACAACCAAGAAGCAACAGAAACACTGCAGAGCTAAAAAACAAAACAAACAAAAAAAACACCAAAAACTGGCCACAAAGAAAAACATAGAAAGCATTTCACCTGTGTCACCCCAGCCACCAGTCTAGAGAAGCTTGGCACTTGGAGAGCTCCCTTCAGAAGGATTTCATCCCATGGAGAAAAGGAGAGCAGGAGAGCCCCAACAAACCTTACTACCATGGCATACCATGGCAGTGTTCATCTTTTGCTACAAAGGACTTCCAAAGTCTTCATGAACACTGAAGAATTTCTGAATATTGACTTTGTATCCTGCTGTTTTGCCAATTTCACTTATTAGGTCAAACAGTTTTTTGGTGGAGTCTATAGGATTTTCTGTGTACACTATCATGTCATCTGCAAACCATGACAGTTTTGCTTCCTCCTTTCCAATTTGGATGCCTTTTATTTCTTCTTCTTGTCTGATCTCTGTGGCTAGGACTTCCAATAGTATGGTGAATAGAAGTGGTGAAAGTGGACACCCTTGTCTTGTTCCTGATCTTAGTGGGAAAGCTTTTAGTTTTTGCCTGTCCATTATGATGTTAGCTGTAGGTATCTCATATATGGTCTTTATTATGTTGAGGTATGCTCCCTCTACTCCCACTTTGCTGAGTGTTTTATCATAAATGGGTACTGTACCTTATCAAATTAAAAGCCTTTTTTTAAGCATAATGAACAAGACAGGGATGTTCACTCTCACCATTTCTACCTAACATGGTAATAGAAGTTTTAGCCACAGCAATTAGGCATGAAAAGAAATATAAGGCATCCACATTAGAAAGGAAGACAAAAATTATGTTTGCAGATGATGTAATCTTATGAATACAAACTCTTAAAGATTGCACCAAAATAATGATAAATTTAGCAAAGTTGCTGGACACAAATTCTATACACAAAAAGGTCTTTCTATATACTAACAAGGCTATTTAAACAGAATGAATAAAGCAATCCCTTTATTATTGCATCAAAAGTATAAAATAGTCAGGAATAAATTTAACCAATAAGTTGAGAGACTTGTGCACTGAAAACTTTAATATATTGGTAAAAGACAGTAAGGAAAACATAAACAATTAAAAAAACATCTCATGATATTATTAATTGATATTGCTAAAAATTTCATACTATTCAAAGCAATTTACAGATTCAATACAATCCCTATCAAAATTCCAACACCATTTTTCACAGAAACATATAAAACTATTTTAAATTTGTATAGAATCACAACAAAAAAGTAACTACCCAAAGCAATCTTGAGGAAGATGAACAAAGCTGGAGGCATCACATTTCCCATTTGTAAGCTGTATTACAAAGTTTAATGATCAGGACAGTATGATATTGGTATAAAAACAGGCACACAGACAAGTGGAACAGAATAGAGAGCCCAGAAGTAAACTATGCATATAAGGTCAACTAACTTTTGCCAAGGGCACCAAGAACATGCTGGGGAAATAATAATCTCTTCAATAAATATTGGGAAAACTGGATACATACATGCAAAAGAATGAAACTGAATCCCTATCTTATACCACTCACAGAAATTAACTCAAAATGGACTAAAGACTTGGATTTTGGAGGTAACTCCATACTGCTTTCCACAGTGGCTGCCCCCAAACACTAATTCGAAAGAACATAAGCACCCTTATGTTCATTGCAGCATTACTTATAATTGCCAAGATATAGAAGCAGCCAAAGTGTCCATCAATAAATGAGTAGATAAAAAACTATGCGACATTTATGCAATACTACTTGGTCATACAAAAGAAAATCTTACCATTTAAAACAGCATGGATGGACCTGGAGAACATTATTCTAAGTGAAATAAGCCAGTGAGAGAAAGACAAATACCATCTGATCTCACTCATATGCAGAATCTAATGAACAAACTGAACTAACAAGCAAACTAGAGACGGACTCATAGAAGATGACAGCTAGTGGGGATAGGTATTAGGGGATAGAGGAATCCAGCCAAAAAGAAAAAGGATTCATGGACATGGAGAACAGTGTGGTGATTGCTGGGGAGGGGGGCATAAGGGGAGTAAAAGGTAGTGTAAAAAATACAATAAAGATTAAATTTTTTTAAAAAAGAAGTATAATTGTAAGATGTAACAGCTATTAGGGAACTTGACTTACCAGAGCTACCAATCTGATTTAGGCCAATGCCCTGTTCAGTCCTTCCATGCATACCACAGGATCCCCCCTTTTCCTGCATGGACCCTCCTACATCCCACCTCTCCCCATTCCCCTCCATGGTCCCTTCCACACCCCACCCTCCCATTCCCCTGTAAGGTTTCTCCCAACCCCACCCCACCCCATTTCCCTCCAACCCCTCTATTCCCTTCCATTCCCCTCCATTGTCCTCCACACTCCATTCCCCTCCATAGTCCGTCTCTCCACTCCCCCATTCCCTCCATGGACCCTCCTGCCTTCCACTCCCCCCATTCCCCTCCATGGTCTCTCCCTCCCTCCATCCCCTCTCATTCAGGCCCCCTGTCTCCCCTGGCCCCGCCTCCACTGACTTGCTGATGTCATCAGCTGGCCGTTGTGACATCACAGAGCAGATCCTTTTCTATCTGTGCACGGCCAGGCCAAGGGCAGAGGCAGGCGGCACGCAGGAGTAGTCCTGTCACAGGGCACCGGTGTCTACGGACAGCGTATCCTCTGGGCCTCAGGCTCTGAGCGGAGAGACTCCCGGTGCAGACAGGTGACAGGAGGAGCACATAGTGGGAGAGTCAGCTGTGGAGGAGCCAGGGATGGAGGAGCCAGGGACCAGCGGGACACAGGTGAGCAGTAGCCCCTCAGGACGAGCTGAGTCCCCACCTTTCCCTTCCTTCCCGCTCCCCCCACTGTCCCTGTGTCCCAACACCGTGCACAGCCCGGCTCCAACCTTCCTACCCAACGACCTGGAGGGTGGCTGCCCCTCTAATCCTGGCCCCTGTAAGCCATGCCCACCCTAACCCATGGTCACCCCCTGACCCGTGGTACCCCCCTTTGTCCCTATCAGGATCCCCTGACACAGCCCGTTCCCATGAACCACTTCAGGGCTCTAAAGCGACTGCACAAGGAACTGATGGACATCACTAAGGACCCTCCTCCTATGTGCTCCGCAGGGCCAGTGGACGATGACATGTTCACGTGGAGGGGGACTGTCATGGGTCACGATGACAGTCCTTATGAGGGAGGGGTCTTCTCACTAAGCATACACTTTCCTTGCAATTACCCCTTCAAACCTCCGCGGATTTACTTCGTCACCCGGATATACCACCCCAATATCAACAAAAGAGGGAATATCTGTCTAGATATTCTCAAGTCCCAGTGGTCTCCTGCACTGACGATATCCAAAGTATTGTTATCCATCAGCTCCATATTATGTGACCCCAACCCCATTGACGCCTTAGTTCCATCCATTGCGAAAATGTACTTAAAGGACAGGGAGAAGTATAATAGCATAGCTCGAGCTTGGACCAGAAAATACGCCATGTGAGTGAAAACTAAATGATAAATCATCACCTTCATAAAACACCTGACTGTTGAACCAGTAGTCTTTTGACTGCTTTCTGGGAGGCATCGTTTCCCCATGTTCCTGGGCACACGGTGAACACCTGCCACATCTGGGTGTGTGGAGGGCTTGCGGAGGCAGGGGGTGGGGCCAGGTTGGGGGATGGGGAGGGATGGAGGTTGGACACCTGCCACATCAGGGTGTGTGGAGGGTGTGGAGGGAAGCACAGGGGTGAGGCAAGGTTGGGGGATGGCTGAGTGGGAGAGAGGCCAGTTTTAATGAACATTTTACTGAAAGCCTTCTTTCCTGCTTCAGGATGGGAAGGCAAGAACAAGGGGGTGGTGGGCTTAGGATGAGTCCTTTACAACTGACAATGGGGAGGAAAAACTGGATGAAGATGAGAAAGCTCATTAGGTATCTATTTTATTCTGAAGTACCTGTGTCTTCAGGTGTGTTGCTTTGGCCAGGATGAATAGTAACCCATATCCTCTACTTTGAGGCCTACATTGAACTGGACAAACATTAAGTGGATGAGGAATTGTGACAAAATAAAACGATGTGTTTTGTTCCCAGAATTCTCTACCCCCCACACTTCAATGCCCACCTTTTTGACCAGTCTGTCTCCCTCCACACTTTGGGTTGTACCCCACTTCTCAGGACATGCTTATTTACAATAGCTAATATGTACAAGCTGCCCAGGTGCCCATCAGTAGATGAGTGGATAAAACAACTGTAGTTCATGTACACAATGAAATAATAAGTACCTATAAAAAAGGAAGAAAATCTTACCCTTTGGGACAGTGTGGATAGACCTGAAGAACATTATGCTAGTGAAATAAGCCAGTCAGAGAGAGACAAATACCATATGATCTCACTCATGTGGAATCGAATGAACAAAATAAACTGATGAACACAGCACAACCAGGAGCATGGACACATGGGCCAGACACACAGCTGTCAGGGGCAGACTGGGGGGATGGATGAAAGAAGGTGAAAATACACATATATTTAGAATTTAATTTTCTTTAAATAAATGCCAAGAATTGGAATTTCTGGGTTGTGGGGTAGTTCCATTTTTAGTTTTTTGAGGAAACTCCATACTGCTTTCTCCAGTGGCTTCACCAGTCTGCATTCCCACCCACAGTGAAAGAGGGTTCCCCTGTCCCTGACATCCTCACCAGCACTCGTTGTTTGTTGCCTGTGGTGTGTAAGTAAACCGCATCTTGTCTGTCCATTCATCTATGGATGGACACCTGGGTTGCTTCCCTATCTTGGCTAGTATAAATAATGCTGCATTGAACACAGTGGGGTATGTATATGTATGTATGTATGTGTACATATACATATTCATATACATACATAATTTAGTACTTTCATTTTCTTTAGATAAATACTAAGAATTGTAGTTGCTCAGTTGTATGGCAGTTCCCTTTTTAGTTTTAGAGGACCCCACATACCACTTTCCCCAGTGGCTACACCGGTCTGCATGCCGCCCCAGAGTGCGTGAGGGCTCCCTGTCCCCACAGCCTCGCCAGCATGCATTGTTTGCTGCCTTGTTGATAACGGCCAGTCTGGCTGGTGCTCTGCTTCCACACCAAGACGCTTGAGACACTCTACTGTTTGTCTCCATAATTTATGATGAGAAACCCACTGTCGTTGGGACTTGCGTTCTCCTATCAGCAAGGAATCACTGTTTGTCTGGCTGCTTTCAGGTTATTTTTTGTCATTAGTTTGTTTTCGTTTTCAGAAGTTTAATTATTATGTGTGGATTTTTCACATTATCCTATTAAAGTTCACTCACCATCTTAAATCTGTAAGTTACTGTTTTGTTTTTCCACCAAGTTTGCGATGTTTGAGGCCAGTATTTCTCTGTATAGTCTTTCAGCTCCTCTTCCCCTCCACTTGCAGTGAATCTTGTTTCACTTAATACAACAGTATTAATAACCATATTAATGGTTCTATTGGTTTTATAGACAGATTGCACCCTATGGTGCATTAGCAACTTCACATATGTAAGTGAAGGGCCTTTGATATAAGCTTCATTGTATCTCTTGTGAGAGAGTCTGCGTGTTATATAGGTTGGCTGAGCTTGCCAGTGTCCTGAGGAGAGAAATCAAGACTTCTGTGTTTGTAATTTGAGTCACTGCTGGTATTCTTGGGTTTGCAGTTCTCTTCTCTTCCGTGGCGGTGCAGGAAAAGGGAGGATACACTGTCGATCTTAGAAAAATGGACTTGTGGACTTAGAAAAATATAACTTGTATTGCATGCAGTTATATTTTTGGTTACTTCTTAAGCACGGTCAAATACAGAACAAAAACAAAGATAATTCAAAATTTCAGAAAATCAGAAAAGATACTTGAGAATAAGTATTTAAATGACCTGACCATTTCCATCCCACTGATACTTTTAAAATAAGGAGATGATCTAGACTTATTTTTATGGCTGACCATAAAAAATGTTCCTAGCAAACTCTTGCAGCACTTTAACAGTGAGGGATTTGTAAAATTAGCAGGTACCATTTCAGATCCAGTCAATATCTTAGTTAGAAAAGCCACAGATACTCGAGGACTTTCCTCTGCAATATGAAAAAAACTATATAATGTCAAATACATTAATTATGTTTAATTCAACTTCATAATTATAGAAGTTGTATTGATGACTTTTTAAAAATGCATTTGCTAATTCATCTTTTCATCCTTAACACGGTACTGATCAGTGTTCATGCATCTCAGCTTGCAGAATTGCACTCTAATCAGAACTATAGTAA
The DNA here is from genome assembly GCA_028533065.1 of Trachops cirrhosus. Lineage (NCBI taxonomy): Eukaryota > Metazoa > Chordata > Mammalia > Chiroptera > Phyllostomidae > Trachops > Trachops cirrhosus. The sequence continues at coordinate 33,697,389 of CM052552.1, read as the reverse complement.
AAAGAATGTCACACATTGAGTATTATAACATAACTCCCTGAGCAAGCGGGACAGGAAGATGAATGAAGAGACAGAGAAATGAAGAACCAGCACTTTCAGAATGGAAGTGTGATAAAAGCCATTGGACTGGGAGTCTGATGACGGGATTAAAGGTAAACATTCTGGCCTTGGGCACGGATCTCATAATGTGAACATTAACAAGGTACAAATGCTCATGCGCCAGTTTCCAAGTCCAGCCCCCTCCTGGCAACCACGAGAGCAGCCTGCTGACCAGTAAGTTCACTCTGTTCACAGCATCCTCTGGCAGCGTCTTGCAGGAACCAGTCTGTCCTACTGGGTATATTCTTAGAACTCACTCCATGTTATTCACACAGGTAATTTGGGTCAAAGTGGTTGTTTGTCTGAACATAGGGGGTTTATTGAGGACATATTCTGTGTCTTTGAGAGTACCAACACACCACACCTAAGTCCACATATCATGTACTATAAGTAATAAAAAGTTTCATGTCAATAATGCAAGCCTAGAATTCAGAAACTAGTAAAAAAAGGGCAAAGGAATCCCAACTCTTTCTCACCTAGCTCCTAATGCTGTGAAAACCATGAAATATTTTCATTATTTAGCTCAGAAATATTATGAGCTGTGAGCCATGTTGATTTTGGAATATAATGGGTGCTGCATTGGGAAATTTGTTTATAGGCTGAACAATTTTTCTAATCTTAATTTCCCTCTTGCAATATCAACAAAGTAGAACACTCCCAGCCTCATTTACATGCTTACAAAAAGAGACTCAAAATGATGAAATAAATGCACCACTAGATCTGAGATTCTCCTTTTCACCAATCCCAGAAATATTGCGTTTAGGCACAGACTTCATTTCGGCAACTTTCATGATGAGAAATATCATTACGAGCAGACAGAAAATGTGTTCACTCTGAAGAGAACTGCTGTGCTATATTTGCAAACTTCTTAGGAATGCTAAGGAGGAAATGCCTATAATATATATTTTTGACAGTTTGACACTTTGAAAGTTCAGACCTGACACCCTACATTTAAAAGACAACTAATGGAAACTGCTAGTACCCTGCCCAACAGAGTTCACGGGCTACGGGTACAGATCCTCACGGATGCTACAGATGATGGCACTTCCATACATTGCACTCTCAGTCTGCACGGCATGGGATGAAAAATGGTGTACTTACTATATTCCTCATGGTAAATGTGGTATGACAGGTAGAGACTCATACATGAAGAGCAGATGACAGCTAGTGGGGGGGTGGATAGAAGGTTGAGGGATTGAGCCAAAAAGAAAAAGACTCATGGACATGGACAACAGTGTGGGGATTATGGCGGAGAACAGTGGGGGGCAGGGCCAGGGGGGAAGAGGGTATAAGGGGGATAAATAGTGATGGGAAAATGTGATAAAAATACAGCTATTAAAAAAAGAGAGGCTGTGCCACTGAGGTTGGCATTAGAATGCACAAGGAAATGAGGTGTGCTGAAGGGTTGTTGAAATTTTTTTTTTAAATGTCAAGAGAGGTCTCATTTACACGATGTCATGCAAGCAAAGACTGAAAGCAAAACCACCTTTGTTGAACTTCCTTAACATTATTCTTTGTGATTTCTGGTTTTCAGTGTTGTGTTAGGAATTTTAAAATATCTTTGACAGATGTCTAAAGCTACATATGTGTTAAGTTCTATCTGTATATACTAGCTCAACTGAAAACTTAACAGGTGTTAACCACCTAGGTATAAATTGTTTGTATTAAAGTTTTCAGGAAAATGAATTTTAAGTTGTTTCTATTATCCTGAAAAACTGAAAGTTAAAATCAATTACTAACCACTCAATAATAGTGTTAATTAAATTTATTGATTAAAAAAATTTGCTCTTTCCAACTCTGTGGGTTTGGGCCTGAAGCATTCTCTGAAAAGGTGGTGTGTGGCTTGGGTACCAAATTGCCCACTAAGAACTTTAAAAGCCAAATAATGATTTTTCTGAAAATCGCAAAACACTTTCAATGATGTCAAATACCCTCCTTTTCAAATCAGTGCTAACTTACATAAACTAGAATACCTTTTCATGCTAATCTGCAAAGTTTGTATCACATAGATTGACAAAGATCTGACAGAAGATAAAACAATGTGAAAACAAAATTAGTGATTTTTCAGTAGTGACGCCCACTGCTGCCTTGAGCATTCTAATTCAGGTAATCAATTAACAAGTTTACCTAGCACCAAGAGCTGTCGCTAGGTAAAACTGTAAAGTAGTCATAAATGCAATTTAATTTCAGCCTCTTCTCCTTTTCTATCTTGTGTTTTCCTTTTTGAGCCCCCCAACTGTACGGGCTTCACTAGTCCCTACTATGTAGAATATGCTATGTCTTTTCACAACTGGCCAAACTATTTCGTGTTACCACCTACTTGGGAGCAGTATTATAAAATACGTGAAAAGAGGACTCTTTGGACAGACACTTGAATGAATTCAAAAGACTGATTTACTAATGGTTGAATTTTATGTACAGCAATAAGAAGGAAGGGAGAAAGTTAAGGGATGAACAATTTCCTTCCACTATTTTTCAACTCACATGCTGGGCTAAGAAGCCTCACTCTAAAGAAGGCCTCACTATCACCTTCTTTAACTACAGTGTTACTTATCTCAAACACATGTAAGATAGACAATTCCTTGATGAAGTTCCAAAAAAGACATTGAGAATTCCTTTTACTTAAATTTTCCTTGGCTCACAGGGGAAAAGAAGCATGTTTTTATCTCCACCATGATTTATTCTTTTTAATTTCACTTCTGAGGGAGAAAGCATTGCATTTTTTTCAAGGTGGTCAGGAGGCTGATGCAGATACTCATGTCAAGGACTCAGAGTCTCATCAAAACTCTACGTGCCACTGGATTACTGAAAACCCCAGTATCTAAAATTAGAGACAGATTTTTATTTCTATTGTTATGGGAAAATAGTCATTTTATTTATTTGTACATAAACTTATACACCAACCAACCAAACTGGTATTATGCTACAGCAAAATACAAAACAGGAACAGGAAATCCATGAAGCATAGTGTAGCCTCACCATTCCCCTGAACTGAGGTTTTTAACAAGCCTCCCAACTCCAGAAAATATGAATAGTCCTTTCTCACACATCTTTGTATTTTTACATTCTATTTTCTAATAAAATATTTTATTTGTTTTTAAAGAGACGGAAGGGAGGGAGAAAGAGGGAGAGAAACATCAATGTGTGGTTGCCTCTTACATGCCCCTTATGGGGGACCTGGCCTGCAACCTAGGCATATGCCCTGACTGGGAATTGAACTGGCAACCCTTTGGCTTATAGGCTGGGACTCAATCCACTGAGCCATATCAGCCAGGTCAACTTCCAATTCTTGAGTTTAAGATTCTAGATACTAGAATAATCCAAAATAGTATTACATCTAGTTATTTATAGCCAGACACCTCTTTTATCATTTGTCTATAGCATCAGGGCTACATAAACATCTCTGATTAGACTGAGGTCACACCCCATCCACATCCCTCCAAATTGGCACAATAGGCATAATGAGAAGCAGAACATCAAGGCAGAGATGCATAGAAAAATCCAAGGAAGGGTAATACAGCCTCTGCCCAAACTGACCAGTTTGAATAATGTACCCATCATCACACTGTATGTTCATGGCTGTGTGTTTGTGGGGTGAGACTGCATGTTCATGGAATTATCTGGGGGTAAATCCATGGTTTGCTGAGTACTACAATGCTTACAGGTTTGTAGTATTACATCAGAGCTTCCCCTACCAATTACCACGGTGGCCTCTGGATTTGGATGGAACTAGATCAGGTAATGAGGAGCTCAAATGTTGGAAAAATTTCAGTTTTGAGTAACAGCTAATAAGCTTACTAATCAATGCATGTAAAAGCTATTGTTTCAGGAACCGAAGGTGTGGCCCAACCTGATGGCAGGAGACCATAAGCAGTTCCACCTTTGCACCTCAGGAGGACTGCAAACAATCACATGGTATCTGAGCCATTGTACTCCAGGTTGAGACGCCCACCACTCAGGGCACAAATAAACACCACAACCCAGGGCACAGGTAAAGAACACAGCCTAGAGCACAGATAAAGCCCACTGCCGGGTGGGTGGGATGGAATGGGAATAAAAGATAGAAACTGTACTGAATAATCTAAAATAAATTAAAAATTTAAAAAAAAAGCCCACTGCAGAGGACTCAGATAAAGACCAAGGCCCAGAGCCCAGAGAAACACCTAGGTCCAGGGCACAGATAAAGAGCACTGACCAGTAAAATGATGAAGACCACAGCCCAGAGCACAAAGACTGATACACTGGGCATAGATAAAGCCCACCTCACAGGGCTCAGATAAACATCATGGCCCAGGACAGAGATGAATAATGGTCTATAGCACAAACACTGTGACCCGAGACACAGATAAAGACCCCAGCCCAGGTCACAGAGAAAGGCCATGGCCCAGGGCACAGATAAACCTTATTACTTAGGGCTCAGATAAGGACGGTGGCCCAGGGCACAGAAAAATAATGGCCTAGAGCACAGATAATGACAATGGCCCAAACTCAGATGACAGACCACAGTCTGGGGCACAGATAAAGCCCACCACGTAGGTCACAAATAAAGACTATGGCCCAGGTCACCTGTGAAGACCATGGCCTAGAGCACAGATAAAGACTATGGCCCAAGGCTCAGAGGAAAGACCACCACCTGAGGCACAGATAAAGACCATGGCCCAAGACACAGATAAAGACTAAGGTCCAGGGCACAGATGAAAGACCATGGCCGAGGGCACAGATAAATAGTGGCCCAGAGCACACATAAAGTCTATGGCCCTGGTAACAGATGAAGACATTGGCCCAGTGTGCAGATAAAGCCCGCCACCCAGGGTGCAGAGAAAGAACACCAGCCAGGGGACAGATAAAGACCATGGCCCAAGTCACAGTTAAAACACACCACCCAGGGCACAGGTAAAGACCATGGTCCAGGGCACAGATAAATAATGGCCTAGAGCAAAGATAAAGACTATGGCCCAAGGCTCAGATGAAAGACCACTCACTGCCCAGGACAGAGATGAAAGAATGCTTCCGTTTTTTATCTGTTTAACTTTTCCCCTGAATTCTACACCCTTTACCTATATGTTTGTTCTTCTTGCAAAATGGTTGTTTTAAAATGGAATGTAAGATGGTCTGTTAGGATGCAAATCCAATGTCTTCTCAGATCGCTGGCCATCTGAATAAAACATCCAGAAAGATTCAATCCCTGTCTCTGTTTATTGGGTCTGTTAGTGACAGGAAGCATTAATGCTGGCTTTTCAGGTTTCACTGTGGCTGCAGGGATTCCTTTCCATAACTGTAGAACTGATGGCTCCAGGCCTGCTTATGCCAGGTTTGGGGACACCAGGTCTGACTATGCCAGGAAGGGCAGTTCTAAGATGGGCTGTTCTAGGAATGGTGGCTCCAAGTTAGGTTACTTCAGGTCTGGTTGGTCCACATTGAAAGGTTTCCTGCAGTGTTCACCAGTCGTCTCTGCTGGTGATAGGAAGAGAGGCCCAGTACTTTGTAGTTGCTGAGCCCATCTGAGTCACACTGTTGCTATTGTTTGGCAAGCTGTATTTCTGTCACCACTTACTTTCATTCTCTAGTTCTGAAACCAAGTCTTAATCTGTTTGTAGTAAGGTTCAGGATGTTGGAAAGCGCCAGATGTTGTCTGGAGAAAAATTTGTAAAAGTTAGTGCTCATTTGCAAAGTTTAACATAAATATAGTGGTATGTTTTGGGATTCCTAACCTAAAGGCCATTCTGTTTTTGATGCTCTGTGCTGAAGGATTCTTCCAAACAGGCAGCATTTTACAGGTTATGATGATTTATGAAGTACACATTGCTTTTATCAATGCTCCATTGATATAAGAATTTTATATGTATCAACATTGTCCCAAGATTTACTACAAAAATGAAAAGAATTGGTTATTTAAGTGGAACTATATTATTTCCTTCAAACCATTGGCTATCTCTCTTGCTTTTATGAAACTCTTTCCTTCTTATAATTTAAAATTTTATTGCTCCTTTGTCCATGAAAAATGGAAATATGTAGCCATTGTGCATGTACTAATTATTAATCACATCAAGGAGACAAATAATTTACTTGTGCCAAACCGAAAACTTAGACTGCTTACTACAGGAACTTCTTTTGGTATATTACAGGAAGCAGGTCACTCCATTTCAAAATGTTTGTTAGAGATCTTTTAACCAATTAAACTGGTTGGCAACTATTTTCATTCTATGTTCTCTTTATAACCATTTTTCCCCTAGGTTAACTGTCATTCTTTCTCTCTTTTTTCTGTTCAATTTCATATTTATTTATTAAACATTTCAAGCACCTGGTGACCCTCAGCATGATAGTTTCTGAGAGATACAATGAGGAATAAGAAGAATGCATGTTCCTTTGCAGGACATGGTCTTGGAGGTCCAAAACACATTAATCGAATAATCAAATTATACCATTCCTTCTTTTTTTGAAAATTAAATCTATCAGGGTGACATTGGTTAATAAAATTACATAGGTTTCAGGGTTATAATTCTATAATGCATCACCTGTGTATTGTATTGTGTGTTTACCACCCCAATTCAAGTCTCCTTCCATCACCAGTTATCCCCCTCTTACCCCCTTCTACCTGCCCCTACCCCCATTTCTCTCTGACAGTCACCATTCCTTTTTTATTTAGTTCATTATCATTCCTTCTGGAATACTATCAAATTTTTCTAGGACACTAAAAAGGGCCACAGATTAATTTATAGACTAATAGCATATGAACAAACTAAGATGCCTGTGACACCAGAAGATTTAATGAAAATCTAATTAGGGCACAAAGTTGAATGACATACCCAATGCTGATTTCCTTTGAAAGAAATTTTAGTTGCATCGATAAAAGGCAAGGAAGAATTTATTGAGTTCAGAGTATTTTCAAGACCATTGAATATATATTTTAGTGCTGCTAGATGACTCAATGTTTTTCAATAAATCTCTTTATTAACCTATTTTCTGTTTTGTACTAATAATATTTCAGAGAGCTAATGAGACTCTTGATGTTGTTTTTTTCTTAAGTTGTTCTCAGTTGTTGGATTGTTCTTTAATGTAATTTTAATTGAGATATAATTGACATACAACATTATATTAGTTTCAGTGTACAATATAATGATTTTATGGTTTTATTACATACTGTGATATGATCACCCTGTTGTCTAGTTCACATCTGTTACCATACATAGTTATTTTTTTCTTATGATGAGAACTTTTAATATATACTCTCTTAGCAATTTTCAAATACACACTACAATGTTATTAACTATCATTTCCATGTTCACTGGAAGTTTGTATCTTTTCATTCCCTTCACCCATTTGACCCATATACCACCCCCCCTGGAACCACCAGTCTATTCTCTATGAGATATTTTTTAGATTCTACATATAAATGAAATCATATGGTATTTGTCTTTCTCTGTCTGATTTATTCTGCTTGGAATAATGTCCTCAATGTCCATCCATATTGTCCCAAATGACAAGGTTTCCTTCTTTTTTACAGCTGAATAGTATTTCATTGTGTGTGTGGGTATGTATATACACACACATACACATACACTCATGTACACATATGCATATGTGGTCATACACACACACACGCACGCACACCACAGCTCTCTATACGCTCATCCATCAACGGACACTTAGGTTGCTTCCACATCTTGGTTATTGTAAATAATGTTACAATGAATATAGAGGTGCATATATCTTTTTGAGTTAGTGTTTTCCTTTTCTTTGTTTAAATACTCACAAGTGGATATGAGAGTTCTATATATAATTTTGTTGAAGAACCTCTATCCTATTCTCTGTAGCACTGATTTACAATCCCACCAATAGTACACAAGCGTTCCCTTCTCTCCACATCCTTGCCATTAGTAATTTTTTCTTTTTGATAATAGCCATTCTGACTGGTGTAAAGTGGTATCTCATTGTGATTTTAATTTGCGTTTCCCTGATGATTAGTGATGCTGAGCATCCTTTCATATGCCTAATGGCCATCTGTACGTCATCTTTGTAAAAATGGCAATTCAGATTCTCTGACCATTTTTTTTAATTGGAATGCTTAGGGTTTTTGTTTTTGAGTTGTATTAGTTCTTCATATATTTTGGATACTATCCCGTTATCAGATATATGATTTGAAATATTTTCTTACAATCAATAGGTTCCCTTTTCACTTTGTTGATGATTTAATTTTTCTTATGTACCATTAGATCTCATTTGATGCCAAACTTGCTACATGGCAGGGGTAAAATATCATGAAAGGGGAGTAATCAATTACCCCAACCCCCAGGGTTAACAGCCTAACAGTTAAGGCCACAGCCTCTTTTTTTCATGTAATTTTATTGTTTGATATCTGTCTGGAAAACTGTAGAATGGTTGTTCCCAAACCACAGTTTATTATTTGACAAATGCCAATTTAGAAAAAACAAGAAAAATAAGACTACTGAGTTTTTCATAATGTTAACCGCATTGCATTTTTAAATGGGCTGTCTTTTCTTCCAAAATTGTGTCATTTGTATGTGTGAGCAATGAAAAGTGAATTATAATGATCTTAATTAGTGGAATTATAAGTTGGCTATATTATATTGTTGTGGGGGTGGAACAAACTTTTTTCTCCGCTTCTAGGTTCTTCTGGCTGGTCTAACCATTAAATCAACACGATAGAGATTAACAAGAGAAAAATAACCAAATTTAATTTGGGGACTGCATACACATGAGAATTTCAGAGTCAGAAAGTTAAAATGAAGTATATATGGCATTCTGAGCTAAAGATGAGGTAAGGTGCCTTAGACTTCACAGAGGGAAGAAGGTCATTTGCAACACAATAAAAAGAGCAGTTGTTGAGTAATTAAAAGTTTGCCCTGCCTTATAGGGAACTCAGATGTTATTTCTCACAATAACTCTTATTATGTGCAAGGCCCCAGATTTAAATTCTTTAAGGGAGAGGTAAAAGTTTCTCGTGAGCCTGCAGGGGAATCTCTTGCCTTCAGCTCAAAATAACTCAGATACCAAAGTGGCACATCTTGGGGAAACCTGTTCTGAACCCCATCACTGGCCACTATAATTTGGGGGAGGGAGAATTTACTGGTCCATGAAATCCTACAATCTCAAAAACATTTCTGAAAATTGCATTCCCATGATTTTTGAGACTATTAGTTTTTCTCTCTTCCTTTAGATCCCTGAAGATAAGTACATTCTTATTACTGATTTATTTGTATACTTATATGCAAACAAATGTTTTATTGTAGTTGTTTTCTCAAACTTATGTTCCATTTACTATTTAGTTTTTCCCTGTTATGTCTGGTCAACATTACAAATGTCTTGCAATCATTGTACCCAGTGTTCTTTCTTTAAAATGTTTTTAGAATAATTATTTCAAATATTTCAAAGTAGTTCCAAATACCAACAGTAGATGGTGGTAGTGACTTTCTAACAGAATAGTATCACCTTTAACTCTACCACAAAATGGGGGAAAATGGATGTCACAACTGGAATAAATGTCCAAAGTTTTAGGATTTTAAAAGGAATTAAGGTTAAAATACGAATTGGTCAAAATGTCAACATTTATTACTTGTAGTGCAACAAAATGTGCCATATCAAATCTCTTTTCTCCCTTAGGTACTATCTTATACCTAAAAGTACCATGAAAATACTTTTAGGGTAAAACATAGATCTAAATATAAATTCCTGCCTATTTTTATAGAGAAAAGAGCTCTTAGACTATTGTTAAGGTAACTGCCCAAATGGCCCTTTGTGGGGGTGGGGGTGTAAAAAAGACACATTCAAATCATTAGCATTGCTCTAAATAGAAGCAACAATGCATAGGAGTCAGGAGCATTTGCAAATAAACAAGCTACTTGTTTTTCAGGTGAAATGGCTAACAAAAATGTAACGTTTATTTATTTTATCCTCAGGGAAACCCTGTTTAAAAATTGCAAGATTTCCATCAGAATGTACATGAAAAAAAGAAAACTCTTTTGGATCTATAATGTATTACATTTGTGTGATAATGTGACAATGGTAGTGAAGTTACATTCAGTGATTGTGTTTCTGAAAATACGTTTGGCTGAAGTTTATTTTAATAAGGTCATAAGTTACAACTAATCTCACTCTTCCCATTTCAGTTTTATTCACATTCTTAGAACTGGATTTGTTTTATTGTTGTTCAGTTATAGTTGTCCCACCTTCTTAATGCATTTCTAAAATTAAACTCATATGGTCCTGGGGGGGGCGGGCATTTGAGCTAATCTGCGTTGGAATTTGGGGATGGAGAGACACAAAATGGCTTATTATTTTGTTCCAGTGTTTCTCAGCATTTAAAAGTTGAACTGTTTCTGTCTCTCCCCCTTTGGAAGAACTAAAACAATGTGCCTCCATGGAAGTAGTAGAATGTGAATTGCATCAAAAGTAGTGAAGGTTTAAAAAAAAAACAAAGTTTTAAACATGTACCTTTAAAATGATTGTAGCTCATCAATATCCCATCCATGTCTCAGTAAGATAGACTTATGGAAGCTATTTTTTACTGTTCACAAATATTATACTTATTTTGAGAGGAAAAATATGAAGGAACACATTTGCACATGTTTATTAAAATTAACTAGTCAATCCTCTGCCAAATTTGTTTTTTTAAGCAAACAAGTTTAAACAGTGAAAGAAATCCAGATTCTGTAGGCTATCTTGATTTGTGAAAAGTCACTAAAGTTTTTCCCACATAATAAGAAGAGCCATAAGAACATAATTTGTCCGTACCCTTGGGACCATAAGACTGTTTTTACCCTGGCAAAGTGAAACATTCATATTTATAAAACTCGGGAGAATACTGTCTTTGCTTCCTAAGCATTTTGGACTATTTGCAAAATCAAAACTCTACTTTCAGACTCTTTTGCAAATAATCCACTGAGTCCATATGGAAAGCATCATGTATTTTGGAGGTGTTGCATGTAGTTCATTTTAATTTACCATTACAGAAACCAACATAATGATTTAATTAGAATATGGGTTTTTTTTTGTCTTGTGTTTTTCTAGCTGCTTTACCTGAAATCCCTGGTTCCAGACTAATTCTTAAAATTTCCTTGAATTGTAAAATAAAATGAAATAAACTAAGTGTACAATTCCTCCTGTTACTAGAAAACATATCAAGTTTTATGTGAAAGTTCTATCAGAATGAATGTTCTAATTTTTCTAATGTTTTTATTTTTGCAAAAAATAAGTTGTGTGTTTAAAACAGTAAACACTCATTTATTTTAGATTTTTATCTTTTTATTCTCTTATGGCCCACAATCGAAATGTAATCCAGAGGGAATATCTGGCCCAATTGCTGTCATATGGAGCTCAGTGCATTACTCTTAGGTGGTATGACTATGAAGACATTAAGATTTCAATATATAATTACTTACTTAAAATTGAAAAGTAGTAATAGTGAGAATTTACAGTCTTAGCCTTGTGCACATTAAATGGGAAAAATAACCAAATGAATGTCACCCAGGAAGCACATCCCAGACATGTGTCCTGACTGGAAATTGAACTGGCGACCTTTCACTTTGCAGGACAAGGCCCAGCCAACTGAGGCACACCAGTCAGGACCAGAAGTGCCATTTTTAATTTAGGTCATCATTTTAAGCTAGTTCAATGAGCTCAAGTGAAAGATGGATGCATAAATTTCAAAATGTCATTAAGATGCCCATACTACTCAAATAATCTACAGGCTTAATGCAGTCCCTATTAAATTCTAATGACATTTTCCTACAGAAATATAGAAAATAATTCTAAAATGTATATGGAATCACAAAATACCCTGAATCACCAAAATAATCTTGAGAAAGATGAATAAAACTGAAAGCAACACACATCCTGATTTCAAACTATATTACAAAGCTATAGTATTTATAACAGTATGGTATTAGTATTAAAATAGAAACACAGATCAGTGGAACAGAATAGAAATCCCAGAAATAAATGCATGCATTTACAGTCAACTAAGGAGCCAAGAATACTCAGTGGAAAAGTGACAGTCTCTTCAATAAATGGTTTTGGGAAAACTGGATATCCCCTTGTAAAAGAATGAAATGGGACCCCTATTTTATACCACACACACAAAAAAATCAACTCAAATTCGATAAGACTTCAAGGTAAGACCTGAAACCATAAAATTTGTAGGAAAAAAGTATAGGGCCTATGCTACTTGACATTGGTCTTAAAAATGATTTTTGGGATTTGACACCAAAGGCAAAGGCAACAAAAGAAAAAAATAAACAAGTGGGACTACATCACACTAAAAGGTTTCTTTGAACAAAAAAATCAACAAAATGAAAAGGCAACTTATGGAATAGGAGAAAATATTTTCAACGCATATATCCAATAAAGGATTCCTATGTAAAATATATAAGAAATGCAATATCAAAAACAAACTCCACAAATAAACCAATTAAAAATGGGTTAAGGGCCCAAATATACATTTTTCCAAAGGCGATATTCAAATGGTATGTACTGTATTTTTGGACTATAAGGCGCACTTCCCTCTCAAATTTGGGAGGGTTAATGGTTGTTCATGCTGCTGTTGAGTTCTGTTTACATTTACATTGGTGAAATATTATGTTATTTATGTTATTAAATATTTTACCACATTTTTTGCTTCAAAATTTTTTTTCCTATTTTCCTCCTCTAAAAACTAGGTGCATCTTATGTTCCAAAAAATATGGTACATAAAAAGGTGTTCATTGTTACTAATCATCAGGGAAATGCAAATCAAAACCACAATGAAATATTACATCACACATCTTAGGATGTCTACTATCAAAAAAATAAGAGATAACACATGCTGGTGAATATGTGGAGGAAGAGGAACCCTAGTGCACTGTTGATGGGAATGTAAAGTGGTACAGCCACTGTGGAAAACAGTGTGGAGGTTCTGCAAGAAATTAAAAACAGAACTACCATATGATCTAGCAATCCCACTTCTAGGTATATATCCAAAGAAAACAAAATCAAAGACATATCTGTATCCTCACATTTATTGCAGCATTATTCCCAATAGCCAAGGTTCAGAAATATGTTATATAAATATAATGGAATATTACTTGGCCTTAAAAATTAGGAAACTTTGCCAGTTGTGACAACATGGATATACCTGGAAGACATTCTGTTAAGTGAAATAAGCTAGATAAATACTGTATGTTATCACTTATATGTTAAACTCACAGCAACAGAGAGTAGACTGAGCTGGGTTGTGAGGAAAATAAGGAGTGTTTGGTGAAACAGTACAAAAACTTAAAATCAAAATGTCATTTTAGCTGTGATGTTGTCATGCATACTTGGTCACATAGTAATGCATAGGTGGAGATGAGGAATAACATTCTCATGTAGTGAAGTCACTATCTAGATACCACTTTAATTATGCAATTATATCTCATCCTGTCTTAACCATAAGTCAATTAGGTCCCAAGGGCATTTTTTATTTAACTAAAGCTGACGCTGTGTAGGACTCTCAATTAGAAGTTTCAGTAACAAATGGAGAATGTAATGATTGTGACTGATACCTGGTTGGTGTCCAGGATACAGGTTGTACTAGAAAAGCCAGGGGTACACCTAACAAAGGGGTAATAGCCGATGCCATAGACAGAAAATTTTGTTCATTGCAAAATCCCCATTTGTAACACCCTCTTATTTGTGTGAATTCTTGACTCTGCCCTGTAGTAGGAAGGGCAGCACCAAAATGTTCCAGAATGTAAGAGAGAAATGGGAGTCAAAACCACTGGCTAAGGCAGGTTCACTTTGGAATTCTTTGGGCTTTAAACTCCTAAAGGGTAAGGGCCATTTTTAATTTGTGGGCTGTAATCCCATATTGCCTAACATAATGATCTGCACCCAGTACATGTTGGATAAACATGTTGATGATAATATTGTCTCTGAAGGTTTAAGATGACCTGTAACACAATGAGAAGCAATTGGACAATTACAAACTTTGAATCACTGAGTCAAGTGACTTACTATTTAAATGTGTAAGTGCTAGGTACCATTCAAGGGTACTGTCCTGTAGGAATCAGCCTGCTCAAGTAATAACACATTACACAGATCCCACCAAATGTTTATTCCAGCTCTCTAGGCTGATTATCTCCTATTAGGCAGTGTCTTAAACTTAGGGAATTTGAAGTGGATTATCCCAGTAAAGGGAATTCTTAGAAATATTTAAGGAGAAATAGTCTATAGTCTACCCTCTTCATAAGGGATGTCAACAGTGTATTTATTTTTAATAAATGGTGAATATCCTAGCAATGATAATGTTCCAGAAACTATTCCTCATGCTGCAGTGAGGCCAAACATAGGTAAATGAAACAAGTGACAAGACGTTAGAACTTACTGCTCTTTCTCAAACATCTAATCATCAGTGCTATAAATCTAGTTCATGTCTGGTCATTGAGCAGAAGAGTGCTAGTAATTTTTCAGAGAAGGCTCATCAGAAAAAGCCCAATCAAAACCAAGTTTTTAAAGACGTCAAACCTTTTTGAAGATGGCCAATTTTCATTATAAAAATACCCTAGAGATTATTTCAGGTGTCAATCAATTATGTTGTTAGTCTTATCATGATTTGAAAATGAATCTAAGAAAATAATCAGAGGTTGCATTAATAGAAATATATAGTAACTATTTAGAGGTCTAGAAGAGCTCATAGGATGAAAGCTTGATGTAGATGGGAAATAATATCTCATGAGGAAAGAACAGCTACAGGAGATAATGACTTTCTTGGATCTGTGTAGATGTCTTGTGTTGTGAGCATTGTGGAAATCTCAATTGTGTCATCAAAGAAAGTCTGATCTTTGTTTATACTGATGTAATATAAATTTTTAAATGTCATTGTCTTAGAAAAAATTATTTCAATGTGCTAGAACACATGAAATAATCAGGGATACACAATACCTTTGCAAAGCCGATGTTAGAAACCATCTCATTAACAGAGACAACTTCTCTGCGAAGGAGACTGCAGGAAAATAAATGTTTCATTCCTCCAAATCTATGGAAAACCATCTTCTACTTCTCCACTATATCTGAGAAAAGTGCTGTTTCCCCTTTCCAGGATTTTCCCACTTGTGGTCTTGACTCCATTTCTTTTCAGCCCCTCTGGGCCATTGCTCTATAAGCCAATCCTTCTGTGTGTGTGTGATCTCCAATCTCATCTCTTCTACCACTTCCTTTCTCTTGACCTACATGCATGCTCTGGTTTCTTTACCCTCAAACTAAAATAAACAAAAACTGTTTTTTCTTTATCCTCTGGGTTCTTTGAATCCTATTTCTCTTTTTCTGTCCTATAGTTAAACTCAGTAAGCTACATTTGCCATTTTGCAGTTTGGCTACCATCCTGCTTCATTTCATTTCTACTCCAGTCTTGCAGCTGAAACTACATTCCACACAGGCATTCCTAACTTGGTATTTACCCTCAAGAAATCAGCATTCTCAGAACTTGCATCAGGAGAAATTAAGTTTTGATTTTTACTAATACCTAACTACTAAAATTTGACATCTCCTTCTATTATGAATATAGGTAGAAAACTATAGTTGTATTAGCAGTACCTGTGACTCTGTTACCAATAAAATATCATGGTTATTTTCATACCACATAAATGTCATTGAACATATCTTACAATGTCATTTACACTCATTACTACTTTGGAATCAGGATAGTTATTAGACTGTACATGTTTACAGTCTTCTTGTCTAAAGATCTGTAGTCCACATTAACAGCCAACTATTAGACAATTCTGTACCTATTGGTCATTCAACCACCAAACACTGAAGTCACATGTTCTCCCACAGTTGACCCATGCTTATAAATTATCTCCTCATATTCCATATGTATAACCAATAATTAATCAATACACAGAAGTTGGTAAACCAAAGACCACTCTGGAGTTTAGTGTTTTTATTCAATCTGAGCAACAATAACTTTCACACTGATATGTCTTTTGAAAAATAAAATTCAATTTGAAATTGCCTCTACTTTAAATGCATTGTCTTGTTATTTATTACATTAATAAATTAGATACACACTATATCACCAAGTTTGAAAAATTTTATAACTACATTTCTATACAATTGGTTTCTTTTATAAAGCCCACATGTTTTACTTTATGCATTTAAACACATTATTCTGAAAAGGTATCATAGAACTTACCAGACTGCCAGAGGACCCATGGAACAAAAAAGGATTAAGGACCACTACTCTAGATGGTCACAAATAATGCTACCTTCTAGCATTTTTTGATCTCTCAATGGCTTTTTCTCTCACTCAATAATGAAAACTATTCTTGGTCTTCTGAGGTCTTAGCTAAATGGAAGAATGATGAGTATTCATTCTTTCCTTATTTGTAGAACATTTTCTTCCATAGCCTCTGACACTGTTGATTACTCCATGCAACTTGACAATGTCTCCTCCACTGGCTCACATGATATTGCAGCCCCCTGACTCTTGTCATATTTCTCCAGTTGTTTCTCCTCAGTCTCTCACATAGACTTCTTATTCATCACCCTCTCCTTCAGTTTTGAAAACTCAGAGTGACCTTTGGCTTTTCCATATCCTACAAAGCCAATGCCAAATCAGTTTCCAACACCTGTTAAATATTTTTTACTACCAGTGTCTCTCATACATGTTTCTTCTCATTATCATCACCACCACCTTTGCCCAGGTCCTCAGTGCCTGGTTCTGAAACTACTACAAACTTTTAATTGGTATCTTTCACTTCAGTCTCTCACCTTACCAATCCATTCAACATAGTGTTTCTGGGATACTCTTTCTAATGACCTCATTTGATTAGATAATTCCTCCTCCTAACTTTGCCATCAAGGTTTTGTTCACTGTAGAACTGGTTTGCCTTCAGGGTTTTATCAGATTCTTTGGTGTAAGCAGCAAAAGTGACTTGCTAACTGAAGAAAATAATAAAGAAAAGGTAAAGTACTTATTGGAAGCACACAGGTAACTCACAGAATTAAAGGATCAAACTAAGAGAGCCAGGTTTAGAAGGAACATAATCTAGAAAAGATCCAGCATTCCAAGTAAGAGAAGAAAATAGATGAACCAAAGGAGGGCAAGACACTTTGATTTATATATTTATTAAGACTATCCATGTTGGCCATGGCTGGTGTGGCTCAGTGGATTGAGTGCCGGCCTGCGAACCAAAGGGTTGCGGGTTCCATTCCCAGGCATGGCACATGCCTGGGTTGCAGGCCAGGTCCCCAGTGGGGGGTATGTGAAAGGCAACCACACATTGATGTTTCTGTCCCTGCCATTCTCCTTCCCTTCCCCTCTCTAAAAGTAAATAAATAAAATTTTTAAAAAGACTATCCATCTTAGAGGGAAATTAATTCTGCCATAGAATTTCTAAAACAGGGAATGTATTCTGGACAGCCTTATACAATAAATGTCCACTACAAAGTTTATTTTCTTATATAGTTCAGACAAACTTTATAGAATTGTGTCTCTCTACTTTCATATGTGGTCAATGCTGCCTGCCAAACTGCTCCACGTACCTTTTCTTGAGTCATTCCTAGTACTTTTCTACCTTTGAAACTTTGTTCATATCATTCCTTCCCTCAAGAAAGTCTTGATCTTTCCTTCTTTCCTGTGGAAATTATGTTCACCCTTTAGAACCTAAATCAAACTCTATAAAGCTTATTTGACTTCATTTAGACAAAAATCATCTTTCACTTTGTGTCCTTTCTCAGTACTACACTAGGGCAGTTACCGCATACTGCCTATATCATAATTATGTTTGAACAAGTTTTATCTCCCCTCCAGCACAATCCCAATGAGGATGGAAAACCACAACATTTACCAAAGTGATTCATATATACTAGGTGTTCAATAAATACCTTTGTAAAAAATAAATGAATGGAAATGTGACAGTAAATCTACAGCATTGGGTTTCTAGAATCATACCAGGAAAAGTATATTGCATTTATAAATACAAAATTTTGCCTCTGTCAAACACAGGTACAGAAGAGACATTTTAAGATTTGGCCAATAGATCAGTGTGTTTTGGTAGTAAGCACAAACATATTTATTTGAATGATTAGATTTTTTTTCTTAATGAATCACCTTTCTTCCCAAATCTACCAGTTATTTCATTGTCATCTCCTAAAGCCTAAGGATGATTCTAAAGAACTTCAAAACCATCCTTTCATTCACTGAAAATCTGGAAATCAAAGCTGTAGTGTTCTAGATAGTAATGAACAGAAAACATGAAGCTAACACCTCACTGAAAGAGTTACAAAACTTTTTTTGTAATGACAGTTGTGATGGTGATATGAGTACTTAGCAATACATATCACTGCAAAAATATGTGACTTCTGAATAAAACTGCTGATAGCCACATACATCACTCAGTCCAGAGCCATGAATTCACAACATGTAAACAAATGAGTAAGGCTAAATCAAATCTCCAAATAAGATTTTACGAAAGAGTACTCTTTCAGTTTGTAGAATTTTTTCATACATCCTGGAATGTGTTTAGGGCTCTTTCATACCACACAGGCTTTTGGAAGTTTCACAACATCTATGTTTCTAGATACATGTTGTGTTGTGAATTACTGAGCTTATGACTGGATAGAAAGTTTCCATGTTTCTCTGAGATTTGTGTGCAGCAAATACCCTACCACAGAAACATATTTTACAATGTTTGAATTGGATATTTTATGTAAAGGTTTTCAGCCTTTGTATTTTCTTTTAATTGATAATAATCTTTCTATCCCTCTATGTTAATGCTGAAAGTTTCCCATTGTAGAGGATTAACAAAGACAAGGGAGTCTGGAGCTGAATTACAGTTGGCTCTTACCAAAGTGAAAATTGAGAGGAACAGGGAGGCTCCCTTAATCATAGTAGGAATTGTGGAGCAGCAGATATAACACTGAAATAAAACTTTTGTAACAAAGGTCATTCTCTGGAACCTCCCCAACTAGTTAGGGATGGTTTCGGCTGAGGTGGAGCTGGTTCAGTCATTACATTGTTGTTGTTAGTGATAATTATTTTTATTGTGCCTGCATTATATACATGGTACTTTATAGCTTCACATATAAACACCAGGTCTCTTCTAGTTCTTGAAGTGTTTCTTGGGATGAAATATTCAGGTGTGTAGACTTTTGAAACAGAATTTTGTGTTAATTTTATACACATCTTATTGCCCTCTCGAATTTCATAGATATTTACTGCACACTGTTAATACTTAATATGCAATAAATGACAAGAACTTCCGACACAAAACTAACATCTTCCACTGACATACATCTTACTTGAGAGAGACTCTTTCTTCATTTTATTAATTTACTTATACATTTATTTATTCATTTATCCAAAATATTTCATTTGGCTTAGCAGACAACAAGAGGAATCTATTTTGGAAGTTTCTAGATTAAAGTTTTTTGTCAAATGACAACCAGATTTTGAGCAATATTCAGTTATACTTATAGGGGGCTTCAGACAGTTGGTTTCAGGTGGTATTTGGTATGAGAAGACAATTGAAAGAAATATAAAATATATAACCATTTCTATGAAGCCACAAGCCTTTTCTGATATTTACATACACAAATAAATAACAGAACACCAAAATATTCCCATTTACTCAAGGTCACACTAGAAATATTACAAATGAGGATGTTGAATCAGTAAACAAAACACTTATCATGAACCCTAAACTAACTCTAGGAATGTTACCAAAAAATATAAAGAAACCCCCACATATGAAAACACTAGAATAGTTCATTACAAGATTGCTATTTTTGTGGCTCAACACAGTTCTTCTTAGTATTGAAGACTAAATAAAGACCACAGCATTACATTTTCCATGTGTATCTTATTAGAAATACCAAGATGCTTTTGTAGTGTGTGTGTACATGCCTATTATGTTAGGAACAATCAAATTTGAAAGAACTGTGTTGCTTCAAGCCTCCCCCCCCATTTCTTTCTCCTAGTAGATAGATGGGTAGAAAAATAGTGAGTTTATTCAGTTTCCTAGATTCTTGCCAGATATTATTCTATAAGTATATAAAGCCTAAAATTAAATAAATCACACGTTTTCAGAAATCATTGTTTTAATCTCCTTGACAAAGACATCCAAATTCTCTGAAAGGATTTACATTTCCTTATAACAATTTAGTGGCCGTGATTAAACCTTACAGGAGAATTGTAGGCCAATATATCATATATTAGAAGTTAGTTCTTTAGGTTCATTATGCTATTTTATTGCTGTGACATATTGCACATTATTTATAAATTAGGATTTTGAATCTGTGCCATTGGGTTTAGGTGTTAAAATACAAAACTTTAGCTTGATGATTTGATTTATTACCCTGACCAAATTCCCCTCTGGTGTTTTTATTTAACAATGTCATAAGTAGAAAATCATGAATTCTGTAAAATATTACAGTGGATTTTGCATATTACTTTTTGGGTTAGATGAAGGAAAGATTTAATTTTTATAAATCCTAGGATATTTCATAAATCATATATCCATATTTTTATTATATTATAGTGAAATTTAAGTTACTTTTGGTAAAAGAAGCTTTTTATTTGTGACAAAGACACTATGCTAAAACCTAATTCCAAGTACCAGTTCCCATCACAAGATATTTTGACTAAAGGTCTTAGTTTCATTGCTCAGCATGTAAATAAAACTAAGTTTTCATGAATATCAGTCACACCCAACTAAACCAGTTTTAAATTTGTACACTTGCATTGCTCACATTCACAAGTTGCAGCACGCTATAGTCCTCAGTACATTTGTGAGTCATTAAATTTTTTTGAAAAATAATTCTAGAAATCCACCTTGTCAACGCTGAGGATAATTAGAAAAGAAATATCATTTACTTATTTAAAAATAGGATCACTGAAAATTGCATCCAATTTTTATCATCTGTTACAGTACTTTCAAGTATGTTGGCCTGTATGAAATAAAATGCTTTTTATCTCCCACAGTGTGAAACAATTAAGTGGAATAATTGACTTCAACAATAGATGTCGATGTCAGCCTCAGTGTCTACAAAAAAAATAATAAGTACATAGTTAGGCAAAGCAGCCACTTTTGAAGCTCAAATCCTCCAAACCACTGAGTTTGAGTGAGTTCTATGAGGCATGGGGAGTACACAGAAGCAAGCAAATGATTTGAAAAATCAACACTTCACAGGTTTTTGTTCACCAAGTGTTTTGCAAATGAAAATGGATGGAAGCACACTATTGAAATGATTATCTATTGATTTTTACTGATAGAAAAATGGATAGCACAAAATAATGGGATAATCCTTCCCAGAAGTCTGGGAACACTTTATCTCTTTCTTCATTCGTTTATTTAAACAAGCAACATTCAGTTATTTATACAACCAACATATCCTGTACTCCACCCTGTGTTGTTCCTTGTTCTAGGTTTCGAGAACATCAAGAACATCGTAGTAAGAAAAACTCAACACTATTACAATGCAGCGCAACAAATGTTGCCATGGGTTTAAATACAGAGTATAAGGAACTGGGGGGTGGAAATGGGAGGGCGGTGGGGAGGAATTGGGTGGGTGGGCTGGAATGGGAGTAAAGGACAGAAAACTGTACTTGAACAATGATTAAAATAAAATTTAAAAATAAATAAATACAATTTTTTAAAATATAAAAAAGATAATATTGAATGTCAACTGTAATAAAAAATAAAAACTTTTAAAAAGTAAAAGAAAGAAAAAAAGAAATTACTTTGAAACATAGAATTCAGTGTTCTCTGTTTCTTTTTTCTCCACGTATTTGGAGTCTCTATTAATGTAAAAACCCTCCTCTTTTCTTCTTTTGACAAAGCTCAGTTTGGTACTTGTATTTTGTTATAGTTTTATCCTTAAGATGAAAATGCAGTTGTAACAAAATGTCTGTAAAATACAGAATGCAGAGAAAGTTTCCCAAGGGAGGGAATCAGCATTCATAGGCCCCCAACCCAATTGATTATGTGGAATATACAGGAGGTTGAGAGTGATAAAATTTGGTTACAGCAGAGAAGCTGACTTGTTAGACCAGATATTAACTGGGTCATTTTCAGTGCTCTTGATTCCATTCTCCAGTACTCCTTCAAACAAATTTTGAGTGATTGTTAAGATAGCCTCTCTCACTTGTCTAATCATTTTTATGTTCATCCATGTTGGTTCTCAAATAGCTTCAGTATGGCTTTAGAGAAGAGACTGAGAGAACAGAGGATGGGGAAAGCATTTCACACAAGTGCATTTGATCTTTAAATCTGAGCCATAGCAGGGGTGTCCAACCTTTTGGCATGTCTGGGCCACACTGGAAGAAGAGTTGTCTTGGGCCACACATTAGATACACAAACAGTAATGAAAACTGGTGAGCAAAAAGAAGGTTTTAAGTAAATTTATGATTTTGTGTTGGGCCACATTCCTAGCCATCCTGGGCCACATGCAGCCTGCGGGCTGCAAGTTGAACACCCTGTGATGGTGTATCTATTGTAGTATCTACAGGTGTTTTTATTGGTAGATGAAATATTGTTCCATGCAGTATTTCCCTGATAAAAAATATACTAGATTTTTACATTAATGATACTCATTAAGTGTCAGCAACAGCTTGAGGCCCCAGCCTAAACCTGAGGAATTTTACCCCTAATGCTTGTATCTTTCTGCCACATAGTTTCTGTGACTCTGACTGCTGCAGAGTAAAAGCCACATTAATGGGTGTATTGTCACAAGAGAATCAATCCTTGATCCTCCAAGCATCTTCCCACAAAGTATCTATTTGTTCAGTAATAAAACACCAGATACTTCACTTACTTATCATTAGAAGATTTTGTTCCCAACTGTTTGAAATCTCCAGGGAGGGAAGCCGATGCCATAAATAGAATTCATTTCCCCATAAACTGAGACCATGTGGGAAGGGCCTGTGGGTACTGTGAGGAAGCTTTAGGAGACCCAACCTTCAGTAGGAGTTATTTTACATTTTGATTCTTAATTTTGTATTCATATTATGGGAATGTGCATTTAATTGGACTTTCATCACATAATTTAAGGTAATGCTAAATGCTGAAGCAAGTTGGAAAGAAAAGATACAGTTTCTGTTTTGGAGGGTTTGTTAGAGGAGAATGAATTTAGTTGGAATCAGTCTTATCTACAAATCAGACAAGCACATTTTTTCTTTATGAAAACTTGGATTAAGACTTTAATAACATGAACAAGTAATCAAGTTGCTGCTTCTCCACAAATTATTATAATGATATCTACCACAGTTATACAGAGACATTTCCCTAGACCAGTGATTTTCAACCAGTGTGATACAATAATTTTTAAAACATGCAATACCCGACTGTTTAGCCAGGAGCACTGACCCCTTTTCTTTTACATTATCAAATAAAAAATGACAACAACCAACACAACAATAGCCATCTGGTGTGAATGAATCAAAATTATACCTATTTTTTGGGGTAAGATCAGCTAAAAACTATAATATGTTTTGGTGTGCCACAGAATTTTAGTAATTGAAAAAGAGATAAAAAAAGGTTCAGAATTGCTGCCCTACACACTCAAACTGTACCAACATTATGTAACTTAAAATCTGAAATTCCATCGGCACAGTAAGAACTTAGGAGTTAAGAGTCAGATAACTGTGCAGCTTCCATAAATATGGCCTTAGAAAGAAGAATTGAGAAAAAATACAGGAAAATGAATTCTGAAAGAAACTTTACACCTCAGAAATGCATAGCTATGAAACAGCAAATTGTGGTATGAGGAACACTAAATGGGCCCTGGCTGGTGTGGCTCAGTGGACTGAGTGTGGACTGTGAACCAGAGGGTCATGGGTTTGATTCCCACTCAGGGCACATGCCTGAGTTGTGGGCCAGGTCCCCAGTAGGAAGCGTGTGAGAGGGAACCACACATTGATGTTTCTCTCCCTCTCTTTCTCCTTCCCTTCCCCCTCTCTAAAAATAAAAAATATTTTTAAAAAGAACAATACTAAATGGGAGCCGAGAATGCTGAGTTGAAGTCCTGGTAATGCCACTAATCAGCTAGGGGTGAATGGGGCAATTTACTTCTATTTGGGTAACTTTACTTCTGTTGGTCTGTGTCCATGTATAAAATGATAGGGTTGAAATAGATTATCTCTAGGGTCCTTTCCAGGTGTCATAGACTCTGATCAATCTATTACAGTTTTGAGTACTCAAATCATTCTACTTCTTTTTGAAACATCAAATGAATAAGGGTTTTACTTACTACCATGTTTTATAAAGGCTTAAAAGATCTTTCTGTCCTGAGAATAGGTAGTGAGGCAAAGGATAGTTTAAGCAACGTTGCTTTTTTCAATTTATATGAAAGATGGCATTGCAATATAATTGTGGGTTAGTAAAATTTCTCACAGTTTTGCCCTGACAGGCCTGTTTGGTCTAGCACCTCTTCCTGCAGCGTTTTGACTTCTATGGTTCATGCGCCTGCCTTCCCAAACACCTACCTCCTATCTGGTATTGGAAGGGGGAAGGTCATTTTCCTATCCATTTGCCTTGTTAGGTTTTCACCTGCTGGGCCTAAGAACCTCCCTCCCTCTATCACCATCCTGGCCCATGGGGAAGGCTCCCCAGTGCTTCGGCTGACTGTTTTATGGTAACAATATACTTGTAGGTAAGAAAACTTTCCTCACAGTTTTGCCTTATTTAAATCCTTTGGTACTAGATGTGGGTATGAGAGGATTAATAGTGAAGGCAAATGTTTTCCTAGTTTGTTAACTAAATACCATGTCTAACCCTTTTTTTCCAGCAACCACTAGGGAAAGGCTCGATTTATGCTTTATTACACACAGGCACACACACATACACCTCACATTTACTTTGGCATCCACATTTGAATGATAAAGGTTTCCCCTCCTCCCTCCTCTGTCCTCTCTTCCCCCTCTGTCCTTCTATTTCATGTTTCTAACAAGTGCACATTGGGTTTGGTGAAGGTGGTGAAAAAGTAGGCCCCTACAGAAACAATTTTAACTGATAAAGCAACAAAGGAGCACAGCACCTGGAGTGCTCATTCAGCTACCTAATTGGAGGGAACCATTAACCACAATTAGAGATTGATGGCAGAACTGTCTGCAGAAACAAGAAATGTAGTCTTTGGCTACAATTGGTAAATAACAGAAAACAGGATGAAATATTTGGTTCTTCCCAATAAGGGCAAACTAGTACAAGTTAAAAATGATCAGTTATCACTGGAATACATTGAAAATAATAGCATGATCTCAGAGAATAGTCTGATAGGAGTTGGAAAATATTTCTCTTTCTTTAAGTCTGAACTTGTTTTGAATGCCTGGCAGGAAGGGAGAGAAGTGAAATTCTTTATCAATTTCTGAAAATATTTTGATAAAATTGTTGATCATGGATTTTAAACTGGGATTTGCTAAAAAAGCTTGATTTCACTCTTGTATTTAAATGTTGATGGGAAACCTTTAAAAAAATATATCTACATCAGCCAGACCAATGCCTGGCATGCAGTAGGCTCTCGAATATGGGTTAGTCAATCAAATGATTAAATTTTAGAAATTTCAAAGTTGAAAAAAGTAATTGAAGTTTCTGCTTCAGTTAAAATTTTCTCATTTTACAAATGGAGAAACTGAGGCCCAGACAAGTTCAGTGAGTTGCCAAGGTTCTTATATGTATGAATGTGTTCATGCACTGAATTTCAGATGTGATAGATATCAAAGGCAGTATCCTATCAATATTGGTTCTAAAGTGATTAGAAAATTAAGTACATGTTGTAATTATAAGAAGTTATGATGAGCCCTGCTACAAAAATAACCCAGTAATGCAATTACAGGATTACTGGGATAAGTACTTTCTTGAGAAAGGAAGAGACAGACAGAGAGACAGAGAGAGAGAATGGTCTCGTGGCCAGCAAAGCATATTTAGAACAAAAGCTTTTTCTTTTTAAAAAATATTTTATTTATTTTTTTGGGGCAGAGGGGAAGGGAGGGAGAAAAAGAGGGAGAGAAACATCAATGTGAGAGAGAAGCATTGATCGTTTGCCCTCTGTACATGCCTGAACCAGACACCTAACCCACAACCCAGGCATATGCCCTGACCAGGAATCAAACCAGCAACCTTTTGCTCTGCAGGAGGACACACAGCCAACTGAGTGACATGAATTAGGGCAGAACAGGTTTTTCTTAAACTAGAAATGGAAACAATAAGATTAAGCTGTAGAGTTGGAGATGTTTTTCCATTAACTGCCATAGAAAACATTGCCTTTATATAAACAATTCCATTTTAAATCCATAACCAAAATTTTGGTCCCCAAGAGAATGTGGGAGAAAAGGACTAAAAAATGTTTTGCGGTCATTGACCCTTGGTTCTGAGGTCCTTAATGGTTTTTACTAATTAGTTTAATTTACCCCGCTGTCTACCACCACAATGGGAGTATATTCAGTTGAGTAACACAATAACAGCTAACATTTATCAAATGTTTTCTGTGTGTCAGGCACTATTGTATATGTTTTACATATAAGTTGGTTAATTCTCACATCAGTTTTATGAAATTTGGTAGTATTATTGTCAGCCTGTTATTACATATGAGGAAATTGAGGTACCAAAAGAATAATTCATCTAATTTTGCAAAGCTCATAACTAGTGGCACTCAAAATTAAAACCTAACCTGTTTCCAGTACTTTCATGTTTAATCATTTATGTGAATAAACTAGAAATGAATAGAAACTAACCCTCATTTTCAGTTGACTTCCTAATATGCTGAGCTTTCATGATGAATGCAAAAGTAAATTTATATAAAAATGTTTATTTACACTGTAAATCGTGAAGAATAAAAATCATGACCAAAGGAAATATTATCCTCCTCCAAATGACATTTGATCAAGAAAACAGTGGAATTGTACATTTTTAAAGAGCAAGACATTAACGTTTTTTATCTATTATGCATCAAAATGTTTATGAACAGAGTGTCTTCATTTCAAAAAATATTTCTTTATCTGGATGGGAAAAATAAGGTAGAATAATTGACTATTTGGTCTTATTTAGTGAAATAAGCCAAACCAAAGCATCAGACACTTGACAAGATTGCACAAGGACTATAAAAAACAACCTGAAGCTCCATACGTATAGAATCTATCATCATTTACATAGGTCTTTGGTTACAGTATAAGAGAAAAATATACTTAAACTAATAACAAAGAAAATTTCCCCCTTGCAATTATAATTATGCAGATTAAAAGCACTCATTTACATATAAAATACTTGTGCTAATTACAAACTGTTTTCATTTATTCATTCAATTAAATTAAATGAACTAATGTTTGATAAAGCACTTTGCATGATACAAATACATTATAAAATATAAGACTTAAAAAATAAAACTGTCCCTGGATGGTGTGGCTCAGTGTATTGAGTTCCAGCCTGCAAACCAAAGGGTCACTGGTTCAATTGTGAGTCAGGGCACATGCCTGGGTTATGGGCCAGGTCCCGAGTAGGGGGTGCATGAGAGGCAACCACACATTGATGTTTCTCTTCCTCTCTTTTTCCCTATCTTCCCCCCTCTAAAAATAAATAAATAAAATCTTTAAAAATAAAATGAAATACAAATGAAGGCTGGGGGACCTCTTCTAGTACCTCTGTTGAACAACCTCTCTGTTTGCATGTCTGAGAGTAGAAGTTATGGTAAAGGCCTCCTTGTTATCTACTGTATTCAGGGGCAGGGGAAATAGATAACTATCCTTTTCCCTCCCCCAGTGTTTCTGTTGGTATTCTGCAGCACTGTAAGCCTGAGGCTTTGGTCTGTCCACCCAAATAACTTATTCTTCTTGTTTTCTCTACCTTACGTTGTCTGCAAGTGAATTAAAATGATTAAATGCCTGCTAAACGGAGTTAAGGTATTTTGTGCTCTCATAAGACCCCTATAGTACCCTTGTATGGGTTTTATTTGATTGTTGCTTTAATAGGTGGTCTTGTCTTCCAACTCATCCCTGCCTCCCAAAAGTGAGACCCAAACAATTCAGAGGCTACAAAATTAAAAAGACTAAAATATCTAGGAACAGATTTAAATAAGGAAGTGAATAACTTGTACTCTGAAAACAATAGGGCACTGATGAAAGAAATTGAAGATACAAGTAAATGGAAAGATCTTCCATGTTCCTAGACCAGAAGAATTAATATTGTTAAAATGTCCATACTACCCAAAGCAATCTACAGATTTAACCCAATTCCTGTCAAAATTCCAATCACATCTTTCACAAAACTAAAACAAATAATTTTTTAAAATGTAAGGAACCACAGAAGATCACAGCCAAAGTAATTTTGAGAAAGAAGGACAAAGCTGGAGATGTCATGATTTCAAACTATACTACAAGGTTATAGTAATTGAAACGATATGGTATTGGCTAAAAAACAGACACACAGATCTATGAAACAGAAGTGAGAGCCCAGATATAAATGCACACATATATGGACAATCAATTTACAACAAAGAGGCAAAGAACATGCAACATATAAAAAACTCTCTTCAATAATTAATGTTGGGAAAACTGGACAGCCACATGCAAACAAATAAAATTAGACTGCTGTCTTAAACCATACACAAAAATTAACTCAAAATGAATTAAAGGCTTGAACATAAGACCTGAAACCACATAATTGCTAGAAGAAAACATAGGCAATAAGCTCCTTGACATTGCTCTTAGCCATGCATTTGTGGATCTGACTCAAAAGATAAGTGAAACGAAAGCAAAAATAAACAAACTTTTACATTAAAAATCTTATGTAATGTGAAGAAAACCAGCATCAAAATGAAAAGGTAGCCTAGTGAATGGGGAATATATGTGAAAATTATACATTTGGTAAGGGGTTAATATCCAAAATATAGAAAAAACTCATAAACTCAACAACCAGAAGCAAAAACAAAAACAAAAAAGAAACACCCATTTAAAAGTGGGCAGAAGATATGAATAAATGTTTTCCAAAGAAGACATACAGATGGCCAACTGGCATATGAAAAGATGTCCAACATCACTAATTATTAGGGAAATGCAAAGCAAAACCACAATGAGATATTACCTCACACCTGTTAGAATGACTTTTGTTAATAACAAAAAGGCAATAAATAATAAGTGTTGGAGAGGATGTGAATTGTTGTTGGGATTATAAATTGCAAAACAGTATGGGTATTTCTCAAAGAATTAAGAATAGAACTACCATATGATCTAGCTATTCCACTTTGGGTATTTCTCTAAAAATAAGAAAACACTAATTGGAAGAGATATGTGTTCATTGCAACATTATTTACAATAGCCAAGATGTGGAACCTAAGTGTCCACTGATTAATGAATGGATAGATATTTTTAAAAAATTTTTTTATTGTTATTCAAGTACAATTGTCTGCATTTTGCCCCCAGTTCTCTCCTCCACCCTACTCTCAAACCTCCCCCTGTGACTTTGTCCATGGGTCCTTTATACATGCTCCTTGATTTGACACCTCCCCTTCCTTGACCCATTATCACCCTCAACTTTCCCTTCTGGTTACTGTCAGTTTGTTCTTTATTTCCATGTCTCTGGTTCTGTTTTTCTCACTTGTTTGTTTTGTTGATTAGGTTTCACTTATATATTTAGCCATAAAAAATATGAAGTTTTGCCATTTGTGGCAACATGGATGGTACTGGAGGGTATAATGCTAAGTGAAAAGAGTCAGAAGGAGAAAGGCAAATACACATGATTTTACTCGTATGTGGGATCTAAACAAAACAAATGGACAAAAACAGATTCATAGATACAGAGAACAGATCAGTGGTAACCAGAGGCGAATGGTGTATGGAGTGAGCAAAAGAGGTGAAGGTGCTTAATGGTATGGTGCTGGATAGTAACTACACTTTTGGGGGTGGTCACTTTGTAGTATATGCATATGCAGAATTATAATGAACACCTGAAACATGTAATAAAAATAAAGGAAAGGGAAAGAGAAAGGGATGCTGCAAAACTCGTGAGAGGTAGCATTATTGTAAGCTAAGGCACTAGTGTCAAACTGTTGAGGCTTCAAAGCAGCTTTTTATTTGACTTTTCCAAACTTCAATTTCTCTATCTGCAAAATAGGGATCTTGATAATATCTACTGAATAGATACTTTTGGCAATGCTTAAAAATGAGATAATACATATAGAAGCACTTAGGACTGTAACTTGGCACATTGTAAGCACTCAATAAATTTTAACTAAAAATATAAAATAAAATAAGGTAGGGATTCTTGTTGACAAGGAGCTCATAATCTACTAGGGAGACATTTATGAGAATAGTGTTCATAAAATAGCAAAATAAAAGTGATAGTTGAAATAAGAATAAAGAGCTAGCAAAGTAAGAGAGGGAGAGACAAGTACTTTAAATTATAAGCAAATGATTTCTTGAAATTTGTCAAAATGAATCTGAGAGCTCATATTTTCATCTATATTCCCAGGCAAATCCTTTCCTCATAAGTAAATTTTAGTCCAACCTCCACATAAATCAATGCATATTTTGATTTTGAAGAATATAAAATAATGTATATCTTTATTATATTTTAAAAGCTGAAATTTGATGTAATAATATTGTTTTATCATGGGGTAGTCGTAAGCTCTTCATAAAAACAGAAAGAAATAGTGACAATGATCTGAATATGCAATAGGCATATGCAAAATAATATCACCACTTGAAACGTTTTTTCCCCCCTTGAACTAGCTATTCAACAAAATATGAAATTTTAAGCACTTTTCTTCATGTAAACATCTGGATAACATCCACTTGAAAATAGTTTGAGCCTAGGGTTGTTGTTTAATTTGCAACAGAAGTTTGACTGTGCCTCCTCTTTTGAGATATGTATTTATTTTTTAAGTGATGTGGTTGATTCACTGAGTAGGTTAAGAAAAAACAAAACAGGAGTACTTTAATCATTTTATTTACTGTTGATGAGAATTGTTGGCTTCTTATCTCAATAAAAAAAGGTGCTTTACAGAAGGACGATAATGACAAATTAATATTGTAAAATGTAACACTTTACACCTCATTTTGAATATGTTTGGGTAAACAACAAAAATGCATCAGTTGGTACACACTGACCTGAGAGTGAATTTCAATAGTTAAGTACTTTGGCGAAATGGTGAAAGATATGAGCAAATACATGGATAACTATTGGGTTTCCTTGCACAGGAAGGGCACTAGGGCAAGGAGTGATCCTTTGCTTACTAAATATGCTTTTTGCAGGAGTAGTTCTTGGCAGGTGTCTTGTGCCATTAATCAACTATCTCATTTGATGCTAGAATTACAGCCCCAAATCCATAACAGCTGGTCTGCCCAAGGTCATATTTGAACACTAGAGACTTTGTTCAAAACAGTTGACCTCTGGAATGCATTACTAAAATTTCCAGTCTAATGTTGCAAGTTTATCTAACTAAAAATGAGAGGACAAAGTTTGCAAAGCTAACAAGTAGTTCTGAAAAGCCCTAGCTCCACATAGTGGCTGCTCTTCATGACCTTTTCAATCCTGAAATCACCTGAGATTACGATAGTGAGACAGCAATTTGGCATGATGTCCAGTTAGTTAATGGTAAAACAAAAATACGGATGGAAAAATAGAAAACGATGTTTCTGAGACTGCTCCAGTAAATCAGCTTACAAATTGTTTAAATATAAAAATTCTTTAAAATGTAATAACATGAGGTCTCTGTTAGAAATGTGTGAAAAATAGAGGTGGTAGGAACCGGGTGATCTGATCCAAGTGCCTTTATTTGATGCTGTGCTTACAAGTAGGCTGAGTTGGGGTTGAGTTCAGCCCCGGGGGAAAGTAGGAGTGGGGTTTTTAAAACAAAAAGCTCTGGGGTTTGTGGGGGCATAGGGGAGGGGTTAGGTAAAGGGCCGGACTGTTCCCAGGTACAGGAGGGTCAGTCTGCCCACTGGCCATTGTGGCTGACGCCAGGTGTCTATTGTGCACGGGGTGGCGGGATTCCATTAAGCCAAGAGCTACCAAGCAAGTCGGGACAACTGAGTCACGGGAAGTCTAGAGGGTTAGAAACTGGCCTGACCCTTTTAGTCTCTTAGAAAATAATTAATTCTCAGTTTATTTTCACAAAATTTATACCAAATAGTTCATATACTTTCATGATTGGGCCTTAGTAAAGCAGTTTAACACGATTAATAGGACATTGAAATTAGAGTTATTGTACAAGATCTAAATGTCTTCAGACTTTGCCAATGATTTATTTATTCTGTGACTTTAAATAACTTGCCTAGTTGCTTTTAGTAGTTTGAGAGGGAAATTCTTCTTACTTACTCCTCTTACTTACCTCATGTGATGCCTCACTAATTAAAACAGAAAATGTCACAGAGCTCTTTGGGAAAAGCATTCTATGAATGTATAGGGTAAATATTATTGTTTTTCTTTCAACTCCATGATGCACAGCCAGCCAATTCTCAGTTGCTATTTGTTAGGAAATTGCTGGGGAATTGTTATAACTAACATTTACTGAGAACTTACTTTTTGCAAAACATTGTGCTTGGTGCTTTACATGCATTATTTCACCTATTCCAAAGATAGCCCCATGAGATGGGTGTTTAATTACAGGTCTAAGGAAGCTGGCAAAGAAGAAATAATTCCAAATCGAAACATATTGCAAAATCAGATTGTAAGAAGAGATCTCTGTCTTTGATGATATTTTGTCTTTTTTCTTTGGGATAGAAACATCACCCCAGGGTTCAGCACCAAAAATATCAAAATATAAAGAACAATTAAAAATTGAAAATGCTATGTTATCTCAGAGAGTTTCTATTTTAGAAGTAATAAACATAAACTAATGAGACTCTATCAATGACATTTTCAACACGTATAGTATGGACACTGCAGTAAGTATCGAGAAGTACAGATCAGAAATCTCATCACATCAAAACTATCCAGTGTTGTTGAGATTAACTTTTCAGGGAAATTGATATAAATTCTCTCTCATTTCCCCCCCTCCCTGCCTCCCTCCTTCTCTCTTCCCCCCATCCATATTAGCCCAAAGAATCTTCTCATTTTCAACTATTGAGTTGTGTAAGAAATGTGGGGCAGATATCAAAGGGGCTGATAAGTTAACAGTTAATGTTGAGGCATGACTGAGGCAAAATGCCTATCTCTTAGGATCATGTTCCAAGGGACTTGGTTCCTCACACTCAGTAACCTTCAATTTAGCTAAAATCTCAAAAGAACATTTGCAGTCTTCATCCTAAGCTAGTAAGAAAGTTGTAGTGGCAATCATGCCATGGGCAACAGAAAAGTTGTATCCTCTAACTTTCATAGTAAGTCTATTCCTGTATTCACTCACCATGTTCTCCAAAATACTCACCACTTGTTCCCTCTTCAGACTTCAAAATTCTTGTCCAGTCTCTAGAGACATAGCTTTTGAATGGTACACTGGTATCTAATGGCTCAATTCATGTTATAAAATCATTCATATGTTTGTGTGTCATATGCTATAAACATAATTAAAGAATCTTTTACAACAATTGGCCCATTATTTCCCACTTTAAGTACTTGCAATATACACAATCACCAGGAAGTCATTAGAGTTTTATCTACATATTTAAAATCTCTGTTTGCACAGTAAAGTGTAATAGACTGGAAAACTTGATGTGCTTGTTTGGAGAGTATGACTAAAACAGAGTGTCTAGATTTTATATCATCTACTATTAATTATAAAAATATTCTTTTAAATTCACTTTAGAAAAAATCAAAGTTATAATCAGGTGATTTGACTCATATGTCAATAACAATGGCTAGTAATATATCATATTATGTGATTATCACAAGCAAAGAATGTGCTGGAAGTTGCTTCTACCTTAAATTATTTGTCAGTAAAGGTACCCACAATACTGGGTTTAAGAGAACTCCATTTAACCACTATTGTTGTTTTTCACATCCATGTAATTAGTGAACATTATGTAACAGAAAAAGTACCTACCTAAAACACCCAAGAATAAGAACAATTCTGATAATAAGAAATATCATTGAGTCTTCTTGAATTCAGAAACAGACACAGCAAGGCAAAAAAACCCCAATATAATGTAAATATTGGTCATTAACTGAGACAATGTCCTTATCATAAGACTCTCTAAATCCTCTTCATTTTCAATAATGGTTTGGGCTATTATCTAGTGTTGAGCAAATTGATGTCACATGTTTTATTTTATGCTAGCCTCAAAATCATTGAAATAACATGGCCAGGTGTTGTCATAAAGAAGATAGAAATAATTCATGGGTGCTCAACTGGCAGCCAGGTTGTAATAATGGTAAATTATTCCTAACATATCACATGTTTCAATGAAAAAGAAAACATGTATATACTATATCTCTTTTTATCCTCAGCATGATTCTCTAAAGTTTGTTTTTCTATCTTCCATTTATGGACAAAAAAAAACTGAGGCTCAAAGAGAATAAGGAAGTAACTTGAGAGCTTTGCTTCAAGCTGTTTTCCTAACACCAAGTCTAAGCCTTTGTCCTCTATCCTACAGCTCTGTCTTCATATCCTGGTACTGATGTTAACTTCCTTAAATCACTTATCCTCTTTGAATCTATTTTGTCCAACTGCACAATTGGTCATGGGGTGTAGTAAGTAAGGATTGAATCTCAGTGGTTCAAACCTGTGAACCAAGGATTCTTTGGGGCAGGAATGCAGGAGGACTCAAACAAAAATATTGCAAGGAACACATAAATTCATATATCTATTGAACATAGTCTTTACAGTGCACAACTAACATATTGTACATATGTGTATGTAAATACTGCTGAGATTCATAAAATACACACATGCTCAAAACTGATATTGGATCCAGTGTAGCTTTTTGTTATGTATTTTCTCAAAATGGCTACTAAAAGTGCCACCATTCTTTTGGGAGTGCCTCCACATTTTTCAATGTTAAAAAAGTTCTCTATATGGGAAAAGTCTGGAAATCTCTAATCTAGATGATTTACAAAACACCCTTGAGCTTGAAAATGCTATGAAATTGTTGTTCAAACCAGGCCTTATTCAGTCATAAGGACAGAATAGGACTGATTAATTGTGATCTGTTTGCCAGTGTAATGATTGACTCAGTAGAATTGATTTGATTAGTCATGTAAAACCAGCTTGAATATATTTTCATCTGAAACTAATTGAGGGAGGGTGCGAGATTTGATACAATAGTGGTTTATAAAAGGAATATATCATTATCTCCATAATTCTCATATACATTTATTATCTTATAATTCTGAGTTGTGGGTAGGAAAAGGCCAATCAACTATTATGTTGGTACTAGACTTCGAGGGGCTTGTAATAGAAGATCATTATTGTTGTACTTCACCTTATCCTTTTCACAATATGTGTAGAATATGACCAATTCTCATCACCTACTCCAGTGCTAGCTACCGTAATCTCTTGCCTGTAAAATACAACATCTTCCCAAATTGATTTCCTTTCTTCTGCCAATGCCCCTACTACAGTATAGTCTCACTACAAAAGCCAGATCAATCTCTTTGAGACAAATCAGATTATGTCATTCCCCTTCTCACAACTCTCTAGTGACACTTTATACCATTCAAAGTAAAACCAAAGTCTTTCAAATGGTCAAATGCCCTATATAATTTCTACTTTTCTCCTACATTTCTGTTATATTACTCTCTTCCTGCACTTGGTCCTTATATTTCCCTTGTGCCTGCCTCTATTTGTGGAACTAAAGTTTCCAAGAGGTACTTGTTACTTTGTGTTGCTGGTTTGCTGTGGCTACCCTGCAAAAAGTTACTGTGGTCTGAATAGGTGAGGGTACTTCTTAATTGCGGTGGCTCCTATCTCAGGGCTGGGCATTAACACTTGGATAAGGAAGACCAATTTGCTATGGATTGATGAGTGAATCTGACTTCTCAGGTAACCGAGTAGTAGTAAAATTAACTAACAAGTCTCACCTGTTTGTTTTATCAAGCATTTCCTAGGTATGTTTGACTTTTGCGTTTTATGTTGACTTTCATTGCTTTATGATTTGTAGGTCATGACTACTCTTAAAATCATGACAGACATAATGAATAAAATAGGTCTTAATTTTGTGTTTGGATGTTGCACATTCCTCAAACTGGTGTGTATAATAATTAGGAGCAGGTTACAACATGCACTTAATTATGTGCCATGCAAACACATTACCAGAGCAGTTTCTGTAGGCACAAATCCAGTAACAACATGAGCTCATGCTAAATCACATTTGCTACAAAGCAGTAAGTGTGAGAAAGAAACTCCAAAACAAAATTTTTTCATTAACATTTTTGCTACTATCATATGCATAATAAAATAGAGATTTCAGTCATTCTCCAAGTTCATTACTCTTATCTCAGAGAGTAATTGTCTGGTATTAAAATGTCAAATCAGCAATACCTCTCCAGTCATGGATTGTACAGAACATTTTCCAAAAACCAATAAAGAAAATGTAATTTAATGTAAAATAAGAATTGAGAGTGAGTGGTTGGAAAACCCAAGAATACGTGTAACGATACAACTTTGAGTAATGTGTTTTTACAGGATACTTGATTTGAATCATCTAAGCTCAGCTATACTTAAGGGGGAAAAACTAGTGGCAGGAGATGATGAGGAAGGGCTTGGGTAGGGAAAGGGCCAGCTTGAATATTGTGATTACATTCTTGTGACACTGTGTTCAGGAATGGATTTATTGGATGTGAATCCTTTAAGATGGGTATCTTATACAACTTTCTCAGAGCTAGTTAGAAAGAATTCAAATGCAGAGCCAAAAGGAAGAAAGGAATGAAGGATGGAACAAAGAGAGGGAAGAATGGAGAAATAAGGGAGGGAAAGAAGGAGGGAGGGAAAGAAAGAAGGAGGCAGAGGAAAACAGGTAATATTGATTTTCTGTTCAATGCTAAGTGCTTGACACACACAATCTCACTTAGTGCTCACAATAACCCAACAAGGTAGGTATTGTTCCTTTATTTCATGAAAAGTTAAATGATTTGAATAAGGTCTTGCACATTTTAAGTGGCTTAGTTAGAATTCAAGCCCTGTAGGGTCCATATGGACCACAAGCTATGTTATATCATTAATTAAATTTGTATAACAATGCTTATTCTCTAGTTCCTGTTATAAATTCAGAATTTCCATTTTTCATAAATATGTAGACATTACCTTGTTGCATCTCATCAAAACTATTCTGGGAATAGCTTTCCTCAATTCTGGAAAGATTTGGTTGGCTTGTCTCTAGAAATTCTTTTGCCCCATCAAAAGGGCCAATGGACTGAAAATATTGTAGAACAACTTATGTAGGTGTATTTTTGTCTTTTTTAAATTTAAGTAGAGTTGGTATACAATATTATATCAGTTATATTCGTTTCAGATGTACAATATAGTGATTTGACATTTTTATACTTTACAGTGCGATCACTTCATTAATTACAGTAATCCTCAATCATCATGTAATATATCACAATATTATTGACTGTATTCCCCATTCCCTTATCAACGTGCATCCCCTCATTGCCTTCCCCTTTACCCAGCTAAGAACCCTGTAACTCCATTCCAAAAGAACTTATGCACCCCAATGTTCATAGCAGCACAATTTACAATAGCTAAGTGCTGGAAACAACCTAGATGCCCATCAGTAAATGAATGGATCAAAAAACTATGGTACATTTACACAATGGAATTCTATACAGCCGAAAGAAAGAAGGAGCTCATACCCTTTGCAACAACATGGATGGAGCTGGAAAGCATTATGCTAAGTGAAATAAGCCAGGCAGTGAAAGACAAATACCATATGATCTCGCCATTAACAGGAACCTAAACAACAAAACAAAGGAACAAGTGAAATATAACAAAAGACACTGAAACACTGACACAGGTAGTCAGTGACCAGAGGGGAGAGGGGAGGGAATTCCAGGGGAGAAGGGAAGGGTTTACAGGAACAAATATAGAGGACACATGGACTAAACTAGGGGGGTTCGAAATGGGAGGGAGGAGGGGAGGAATGGGTGGGTGGGCTGGAATGGGAATAAAGGATAGAAACTGTAATGAATAAACTAAAATAAAAAATAAAAAAAACTAGATAAATGGGTTGTTTTAAGTTCTGGAAGTGTTTTTTAGAAATGGGCACAAATGTACTACAGAAGCAGTATAATTTGACACAGTGAGACAAGTGTCAAAAGTATAATATTGGGTGGTAGCATTGTTTTCCAAAGAAACAGCCATAGTTTATTAATTGCCTCCTAGGTTTGCTGTCAGATTCTCTTTCATTATTTTTCTCTACTAATCTTTTAACAATGAAAAACAAATAAAACATGAACATGGGAATCCAAACTATGATAAATGGATATGAAGAGATTTTTTTAGGGGTGATGGAAATGTTTTAAAGAGTTAGATTGTGGTAATGATTGCATGACTCTAAATTAATAAAACTTACTGAATCACACACTGAAAATGAGTAAATTTATAGGAAGTAAATTGTATCTCAGTAAAGCTACATAAAAGTGGATTGAATGTTTAAAAATCCTAATTATACAAAAGAGTACAGAGTAAAAAATAAAACATAGTATTTAAGATTAAAGATCCTTAAGAATAAAATTAATTTTAATTTTAATTAAATTAATTAAGTGAAAGCCTTAAGAATGAGACAAAATATTGTCACATAACACTATGTTGCACAGAGAGCAGTCAATTCAAAAAATTCAAAACTTCTTTTCATCACAGTGATAATCTAAATAGAAATATGTACTATATACTTGGTTCTATTCTAAGTGTTTCACAGGTATGATCTCAATTTATACTCACCTCAATCTTATAAGGGAAATAGTATTAGTAACATTTTTATTTTACAGATGAGGTAACTGAGGCAAAAGGATTAAACACATTCCCTAGATCATATAACCACCTGGTTTTGAAGCCAGAGTATGTAATGCAGGTAGTTTGATTTCAGGCACCTTGCTCTTAACATTTCTAATACATTAATTGAATTATATACAATTTTAAGACCCAGCCCCCGTGCCACTGCCTTGGCAAAACCATCTCCAGGTACCACTTTTGCATTAATACTCAACATCACACAGTTTTGTTTTTAGCTTGTTTCATGTATTTGTGTGTCATTCTACCTGCTAGACTCATTGAGGAAAAGACAATAGGAGTCAGTCATTCTTTTGTATGCCCCACAGTGTTTAGCTCACAGCCAAACATGTGCCTAATAAATATATATTTATTATATATTATTATAATATATTATATTATAATATATCTAACAATATATTAAATATATTATTATAATATATTAAATATATAAGAACATTTAATATATCTTTATTAATTGACTATAGGAAAATTCACTAGTATATATAATTTCTCTATACAATAACAGTAAAGAACACTTGGGGCAGTTTTATATATTTCTGATGCCAAAAGCTCAGCAATTGAGAGATTAAAACATTTAGTGAGGACCAACATTAATAATGACATTGATTAAACTCATTAGATATTTGCTCTTCTATACTTTGTCTGTGTTGGCCTACTGAGAAGATTATGTTTCTGGTATCAATGAAATGTATGTATCATGCTCACTTCATGCAGGATATATGTTGAAGCCTTTATATCCCACTGTTCTTCCTGATCCAAATGAGATGATTTAATAATTGAAACAGCATCCTATAGAGATTCTCTTGGTACTCCATTGATTCAGAAACTAAAACAAACATTCCTTTTACAGAATCCCTCTGCAAAATGAAACAAAAGTTTTTAACGAGGTTGCAGTGTAAGAAGTTCAGTGTAAAAATAGAAAGACATGCAAACATGGTCCTTGCTCTTTGGAAGTTATTATTTTTTTTAAGATTAAAAAAGTTTTCTAATGTGGATGGAAAAGATAAACATCTAATTATTAGGAATAGCTGCTACTGGGGAGTAGATCAGGATAAGGGTGGGCATGTCTAACAGACCTGCCACTTTTTAGTGCATATACTTCTGCAGTAGTGTTTAAATTGTCTGTAATAAGAATGTGTTCACCTTGGCTTGTGCGGCTCGGTGGACTGAGTGCAGGCCTTTAAACCAAAGGGTTACCTGTTTGATTCCCAGTCAGGGCACATGCCTGGGTTACAGGCCAGGTCCCCAGTAAAGGGTGTGTGAGGGGCAACCACACATGGATGTCTCTCTCCCTCTCTTCTTCCCTTTCCCTCTGTCTAAAATAAGTAAAATCTTTTTAAAAAGAGTGTGTTCATACATTATTTGTATAACCTTGAAAAATAAACCAGTCATTTAAAGTAAAAATGAACTTTTCTGTGTGATTATTTAAATGGTGGCAGTTTTTGATGAAAAGAAGTAGGTAGAAGGCATTGCTAGGACAAAAATGAAGAGAAACCCAGTATACTAATCTCTCTCATTCTTCTTTAAACACCCTTCCCTCTTTTCAGTCCCTCTTCTCAGATTATCCACACTTCAGGAAAATGGAATCAAAACAGATTTTGCAAGACAAAAGGCTGGCTGGTTAAATAGCTGGGCTTTTCAAATGAACCAAAAATTTATTTTTGAGCTTGAAAAAAGGGTGTATAAGTCATCCAGATTTGCAGTCAGAAAAGCAATCAGAATTTTTTTCAAGTAAATTTAAGAAAGAAACCTTCTAGTTTTCTTTCCTGACATTAAAAAAATAAGGTAGAGAATCTGCACTATCAGAGTAATCAAGATGCCAAGTTCCTATTATTTTCACTTTCAAACATACTTCTTCATATTGATTGGTCTCCTGTGCTTGCACCGTTTTTCTGGACAGGCATGATCTGCCATGTTCTAGCACCTAGTGAATACTTCCTATGTGGTTCTGTAAGAAGTCACCACTTCAAGGCTTATGGGGATGGGGCACAAAGCCAATTTGAGGCTGTAAGTTGATTATTTTCAGATGTTCCTTCCAAAGAAGTGATGTGGCCATGAGTAACAAAAAACAGAAAATAAACAAGACCACTCTTAGTGTAGCAAAGCTGCATAATTCTAACTTCTCTTTCCCTAAATAAGATAAATATGTGACTCTGTTTTATTTGCTTTCTAGAAATGAAAGATATAAAACAGTCCCTTCCTCTCTCATCCCCACTTTGTCTATGACCTGCCCATTTCAGGTATCATGACATAATATAGGCTTTGTTTGTCAGGATCTTAGATGTGTCCTTTAAATCACATTTAATAAAAACATCAGAGCTCCTAGCTGAGGAAGCTTGCTTTATTTTTATTTTTTAACTTTATTTTTACTGTTGACACTATTACAGAAGTTCCCATTCCCCCTCCTTTGTCGACCTCCACCCATTCCCTCCCCTTCATCCCTGTGGCCATCACTACAATGCTGTATTTGTCTATGGGTCATGCATATATGTTCTTTGGCTGATTCCTTCACACAACATAAAAGTACAAGAAATGCCAATCACAGGATAGCCATGTAAAATGATGTAACTAATGACAAATATAAGCCATTGTAGCCCACATTGAATCATTCAATATACCTTGAAGCCAATCGACATAATGACATCCTGGATTAGGGAAGTTAGGAACCCAGATAAGACTTCCTAGCCTTGCTGAGGGAGAGAATCAGCAGGTACACACACACATCTCTCCAGACAAGAAGGAGGACTATCATGATATATCTCACATGGCATATCTTTGCTTGCAATATACTAAGACTTTGTAGTTATATCTGACTGGAAAAAAACACAAAATTAAAAACAAACCACAACAACAAGAAAAACAATGACTACTACCCACGTTCCCAAAGATGTCTTTTTCTTTAGAATACCCCTGTCTCATTCCAGCCCCACTCAAATTTATAATGGAATGCACAAACATTATTTGTCTTCTGAAGACATTGCCAGTCACCTTTTTTTTCTCTCCAATTAATTGATTCAAATAAAGCACATACTCTGAACAAACATCTACTAAAGTTCCTGACTTAAAGACTTAAGTGAAACTAGAATAATCAGATAGACTTTCTTTCTTTCTTTCTTTCTTTCTTTCTTTCTTTCTTTCTTTCTTTCTTTCTTTCTTTCTTTCTTTCTCTTTCTTTCTTTCTTTCTTCTTTCTTTCTTCCATCTTTTCTTCCTTCCCATTCCTCCTTCCCTTCCTCCCTCTCTCCCTCCCTTGCTTCTTTCTCTCCTTCTTTCCTCATTCATTCCTTTCTCCTTTCTTTTATTCATATAGCAAATGATTGTTAAGTACTTACTATATGTCAAGTACTTCCTGGGTGAGAGGTATATGAAACAGACCAAGTCCCTGCCTTCCAGGAACTCTCAATATATGGAGGTACCCAGAGTCAATCGACAATTATGATACAATGTGATAAGTACCAAAATAAATGAAGTATTAGATGTCCTAAAAGCATGAAAATCATACTTACCCAAAATCAGATAAAAAGAATAAAATAAAGCTGCAACCTTGTGGGTAAATATGAGCTGGTCTATATTTTACTGTATGATAAAATTCTTTTTGAGTTCATTAAATGGATGTCTCTGTTTAGCTACAGAATGGAAAGTGAATTTGGGGAGGAGTAAACTGTAGGAAAGACGACCTGTTAAAAGATTGTTGTAATGGTCCATGTAAGAAGTAATGGCACTTGAACTGGGGTAATAAGTAACATTTGGTATAAAAAGAAACTGATACATTGAAGACTTATTAAGAAGATAGAATCAGCCTGATTCAGCAGTTGATTAAATATAGGATATGAGGGAGAAGTCGGAATCAAAGATGACATCCAGATTGTGAATTGGGCAATGAGATAGGTGGTGTTGGAATTTGTTGACACAGGGAACACAGAATCACAGATTTGAGAGTGAGAATGGAGATGAGTTTAAATATGAATGTGTTACACTTGAGATGGCTGAGAAACATCCAGGTGGAAATGTTCTATAAGCAACCAGATATTTGGTCTGGAATCTAGAACTATCTGGGATAAGTGATAGAGATTTGAGAGTCATCAATGCAGAGAGTTATTCCAATCATGAGATTATATGAGATAATCTATAAACAA
Organism: Trachops cirrhosus; assembly: GCA_028533065.1. Taxonomy (NCBI): domain Eukaryota; kingdom Metazoa; phylum Chordata; class Mammalia; order Chiroptera; family Phyllostomidae; genus Trachops; species Trachops cirrhosus. The sequence goes on along the minus strand of CM052552.1, from coordinate 33,654,305 downwards.
TATGTGCAGTGAGAAAAGAAGACCCAGGATACCAATATAGACCCAACTAATAGAATAGTCCATAGCACATCTACCATAATGTTTATTTTTATCTGAATGCTTATTAAGTTATTTACCCATTCATTCAATGAGCATTTAAGGAGTGCCTACTATGGGCCATACACAAACAAGTATAAAAGATGCAGTTGCTGTCACCATGACAGGACTCATGGGTACTGAGAAAATGAAAGCAAGAGCTGTCATGAAGTTGCCCATTTGCCTTCAACAGAAGTACTTGACAAAGAGCCTCAAATAACCCTTTTTAAAAGAAAATCAAATGTTGCAATCCAATTCTGTGATCATAATTAGTAAAGAAAATAAAAACAAACATAGTTTGTCACATTGCTTTCAGTGGAATATAGAGATTTCATGATCCGATCCTTTGCAAAAGATAAAATTCAAAACAGATTCCATATGAGAATGAGTAGAGAAAATGAAACCTAGCCCTGTTCTGGCTTTACATCAGATTGTTGTGCATCCACTCATTGCATCCTTCAGGCCATGATCATGAGGCTGTTTGAAGACTTTATCCACCCTGATTAAGCACTATTCGTCAAGAAGTTTCTTAGAACCATCACACGCAATGATGACGATAATCATAATTGAGCCTTCAGTTGAGCATCATATATTAAGTCCAAAAACCTCTTCATACTGAACTAAACTATGCTTAGAATATTTTATCTTTTTTTTAACTACAGTATATACTGTTAGAGCTAAAAGACAAGAGAATTGGAAAGTATTGTCAGCAATATTCAATACATGGTTTACTATTTTTATATCTATTTTAAAATCTATAGTAACCAGTAAATACAGAGTTTACTATAATTTACCACATGAACATAAATATTACATTGAACCTTAATTATAACACTTTTTGTCTGACAAAATATGTAAGAAATAGAAAAATTAAAAAGTTACCTGCATGTACAAATTGTAAAAACATGATAATTTTCATGATAAACATTAGTGACTTTAAGGAAGTCAAGGAGAGCTTAGTTCGAGTTAATAATTAGAAGTATAAACACTTACAAAGAAGCATAAATAGAGCTTTAACTTAATGAAAGGCACACATTGTTGTTGACTTAGACACTTCAGTAGTAAAAATTTTGGAATTCCATCATTTGGTTCCTTAATCATTTCATATACACATTTTATCCTAAAAGAGAGGGGAAAATGGACCAAACAAAGCCGTATAATAAGATCTCTATAAAAATCTAATATGAGTACTTATAAAAGGAAAACAAAGGTTTCTGAAGTACCATGCAACTTGAGTATTTAGCACTCTGTGGAGCACTAAATTGTCAGCAATTTGAGTGGACAGTGTGGGGTAGGTTTTCCATGCTCTATAATTTAGTAACTTGATATGACTGCTATGCTACAAAGATGATCTCCTTGGGGTCCATATGTACTGCCACCATAAACAAGCACTGAAATTTAATTGAATTATTCTGTCTTATAAGATCTGCTTTCTCAGAATATTGTCCCAAGTCTCAGATGAAATTTGGCTTGAATTCCAGCTCTGGCTCTTAAAGCTGTGTGGCTTTGGCTGATTGATTTAACCTTGCTTACCTTCAGTTTCTTACCTGTAAAATGCAAATAATTAAATTATCTAAGTCCTGTAATTGTTTTGAGGATTAAATGGTGCACAGCATGCCAAAGTTATGCATAGCGGAAGAACCTGGATTATGGTAAGCACTTGATTCATGTTAACTTTTATATGACCGACTGTGATCTCTGTCATTTCTCTTTTCAGGCAGCCAAGATTTCTGAGAGAGTCAGCACAGCAGTTTTTCAATATTCACAAAACAGAGTCTCCTTATAAACAAAGCAAGATCCTACAAGACGTGAGCCTTGAAATCAAGCAACTTAACACAGCAAATGAATTTGTTTGATGCTTTCCAATTCTTACATTCAAGTGTGAAAATTATGATACATTCTTTTTTTATAACTTTTTAAAATTTTAATTGTTGTTCAAATACAGTTTTCTGTCTTTTACTCCCATCCCAGCCACATTCTTAATGTTCCTGGTTTTTGCCTCTACTCAATCTTTTCCAGGCACTGTCATCATTAAATACCTTTCACAATTGGACCAGGTTTATATTTTACTCTGAAAACCCATGGTGAGTAAAGGAGCATCTAATGGAGACTCCAAAACTCTAAGAAAATGTGTTAGGGCTTTTTGCAATTCACTTTTTGGTGTTTTGGGAGAGAGATGGGGTGGGGGGTGGGAATAATCCACATTGTAAATGCCATAGTATGAGCTCTACTGAGTTGGCCAAAGTGTCACCTGTAATTCTTATGATCACAGAAGAAGCAGTAATTATTTCACAATGGTTGATACAGACACACCCTTAATGTCCTTGTTTTCTCTACTGCAACTCATTTCCTAATAAGGTCTAAGCAGAAGACTCTGCATGCGGAGCTCCATTGATTGCATGTTAAAGAAGGTGGAAGTCTATTTGGACAAAATTATGTATCCACATAACTTTTATGTTAGAATTCATAGTCTCTTTTTTCCCTCTTAGAAAACTTCTCTCAGGTAGCCCATGACATTGTAGTGCTTTGACTTTTTTATACTTCTGAATGGTGTCTTT
>CM052552.1:33617797-33642286 GCA_028533065.1 Trachops cirrhosus | reverse complement strand
TTTTCTGGAAGTTTCAATATTTTGTTGTTATTCTATTACAGTTGTCCCAATTTTTCCCCCTTTGCCCTCCTCCACCCATCCCACCCCGTCTATCACAGTCCATCCCCACACTGTTGTCCATGTTCGTGGGTCATTCATATGTGTTCTTTGACTTGTCCCTTCCCCTTCTTTCCCTCCTAGTCCCCTTCCCCCTTCCCTCTGGTCACTGTCAGTGTGTTCCATGTTTCCATGCCTCTGGTTCTATTGTGCTTATTAGTTTGTTTTTGTTCATTAGGTCCCTCTTATAGGTGAAATCATATGGTATTTGCTTTTCATCGACTGGCTTATTTCACTTATTCATCTGTCCTTTCAAGGCACCTAGAAACTCCCATGCCTGCAGTCTCAGCAAATTATCTCACCTCCTTCATAAGGGATTAGGCTAGACTCTCTAAATATATTATTTCATACTGATAAATTTACCTGTATCCATACCCTTCTTTCCCTGTTTTTCATCTTCCTGTTCTCTCTTCCTCTTCCAGCTGAAAGAATACCTTTGCCTGTGCTCTATATATTATTCTCTCCCATTTCTTTAAAGTCCAAAGTCCATATGTATTCCCTTCCTCCAGTTTCCCTAAACAGTTTTCCCTCACTCCTCTATCCTCTCTATCTGCTATATAGTATCTTACTTTCTCTATAACCATTGTGTTGAAATAGTAGTTTACTATTTTATTTAATTTCTGCCTGAAAAATTCAATATGCTTTACATGTTATAAAGTAGAGTAGCAGAAAACTGTAAATTAAAACAATAAAACTCCCCCACCCCATACCAAAAAGGCAATTAATCATGCCAGTTTTTCTCTTTCTCTCTTCAGCGATGGTGAGGCAGATACCCTTTCCACAGGGAGGGGAAATCCATGTTTGTATCCTTTGTCAATAACAAAAGCATTGGAAATCCAGGTGACAAAGCTGTTACTATTAGGCATCTTTGATAGGAATTATGTCAGAAGAACAGGGTGTCTCTCTCTGTTGATCATGCCAATTCTTGCCAGGTTAGCACCTCTGGTAACCACACACAGGTTACCATTGTCAAATGATGAAATCAGTAATTTTTCCAGACTCCAAATCAGTCTGCATCATGTTGTTCACCTCAATGAGGGCATCAGAGTAGCAGATGGGTGCAAATGATGCCCTAACAGGAGATGAAGTAAAAGAGATCTGCATGCAGTGGTTCATTAAGATCGATGACAAGGTCTGAACTGATATAACCTTCCCTGCTGGTTTTATATTGTGTTCAGTATTGACAAGACTGGAGAAAATTTCCATCTGATCCATGACACCAAGGGTCGCTTTGCTGTTCATGCTATTACACCAGAGGAGGCCAAGTATGAGTTGTGCAAGATGAGGAAGATCTTTGTGAGACTCTGAGGGCAGGGACAAGGTAGCATTTTAATTATCTTTATATCTTTATTTCCTCAGAACTTAGACAATGTCTATTTGATGTTTAGTAAATATTGATGAATAAATAAATGAATGATTATTATCAACAAATATTCATTCAGTATCTACTCTTCATAGGCACTGTGCTAAGTACAAGGTAAGTCAAACAAAATTCATGACATGGTTTTGGCCCTCAAGCAGCTTCAAATCTAGTTAAGGTAACAGGATGAATTAAATAAAAGATATATGCATAACTATATATAACAACATAGATTATCCTACATTAACTGCCAAATGGGTGATAAGCAGAAATGCTATGGAACTATAAATGAAGAAGTACTATGAAGAAGAAAGTAGTCTGGGCCAGATAGTCACAGAAAACTTGAACTTGGTCCCAAAATACTGATGGAATTTCTAATACAGCAAAGGAATGGATGTTTTTGACAGAAAACATGGAAGGAACAATGATGCCAAAGCAGGGATGCATGAGCTATGTTCAAGAAACTAGTAATAGAAATATCTGATAAGAGTGGAAAGTCCAAGACATAGTTCTACCACTTTCTCACTCTGATCTTGTGCTTCTGAACCACCAGTAAAAGGGGATTATTATGCTGCCTACCCAATAAGGCTGTTGGGAAAATAAATAAATAAATAAATAAATAAATAAATAAATAAATAAGTGTGTACATGTGTGTCTCTGACCCATAGTGAGCACTAAATAAGCAGTTTTTTTTTTGTTGTTATTATTACAGAGAAAAGGGAGATAAGGGAACATAAAGTCAGATTCTAGATGACTCTAAATGAATGACAGAATGGTTTTTACTTTATCCCCTGTTCATGAAACATTCTCCCTGTAGCAGGAAAGTGACCCTTATGAAATATTGCTATAGGAAAATTGATGTGAGAGGGTTGTGTAGGATAGATTTAGAGGTAGAAAGAGCACTTAAGAAGCAACTGCAGTAGTCCAGAAGTGAAGATCTGAGGCTTTAAATAAATGGTTGCCATGGGGATGAACAAGAAAATAAAGCAGTGCAAAGAATCTCAAGAATTTGGTGGTTAGATATTGGAGGTAAGGGAAAGAGAAAAGTCAGCAGGACTCTAGCACTTTTAAGACTGAGTGCCTGAGATAATAATAGTGACACAAACAATACTGGTGAGGAGTGGTGGAGAATTGGTTTAGGAAAAAATAAAATAAATTTGGTTTATGAAAATACAACTAACATGCACTGATTAAGTGTCTCTTTGGGCTAGACATTGGTGTGAGGATGTGGGTGATACAAAGACAACATCCCTACCCTCAAGAATTCTGCAATCCTGTTGTGTGAGACAATACATAAAACATAATATATGATACATAAAACTTTTAACTAAATACCTATACTTTTAAGTCCAGGAAAGCTCTCTGGGTGTTGGGGGAAGCTGCAACATATTTTTAGATTTAGAAGATATTTCTTACTTACAGAATTCACTTTTAAAAACATTCATGTTAATGCTTTTGTGAAATTATAAAATATGTTCATTGTAAAACATTTGGGAAATACAGAAAATATAAAGAAAATTAAAATCACTTTATAGTTCCACCACACAGAGAAACCACAGTTAATATATTGGTGTACTCACCTTCAGTTTTCTCTCCAGAAAGTACACACATCAGCATTATATTAGTGTCCATTTGACAATACAATCATTGATTAGGTGCTATCATTTGTTTTTCATTTTTATTAAGTTGATATATGAAAAACAATATCTTTTTTTTTGCCTTAATTTTCATCCCTGATTTCTAGTGAGGATCATTTCTTTTTTCAGATATTCACAAAGGGCAGGATAAGGAGCAGTACTCAGCCACTTTATTTTGTGTTATGCTAGAAAATTCTGTTTTATTGACTTATTTAAATACTTCTAAACTGATATACAGCTGCCTATTTTAGAAATGATGACATTACAGATATTGCTGAATGGACACAAATATATACCCAGTTTTAAAATTGTATTAACATAGACTACCAAAGAGCCACTCAACTGGGATAAGGGAAAACATATTCCAAACAAGTAGAGAAGAATGACAATTGCCATTACTTTACTGCCTATGTGTGTGCTGCATAGAAAATGGTCTAGAGGTGTGGTAGGAAGGGGTGTAAACTGTTCGTAATATTTTATATGCATGTTAATCTTTTATACTTAAATTAGGTTTTGTTACATTTCTTAGTTATCTTCCTTTAAAAACAGCATGCACCAACATTTACACTACTTCCAATTCTCTCTTCTGGGGAATAAGAAATTTGTCCAACTGTTTCTTCTCCTTCTTTCCACTGATTATTCTTGTCACAGTCCTCTGTGCTGCATCCTGTTGCTTCTGAAGCATTTTGGAATGTGTTTAAGCTGCTCTCACTGATCACCCAGTGCCTTATTCTTCCTTGTGTGTTTGGGCTTTGAGAGGGCTTATTTTGTTTGGTTGGCTAGAAAATCTTAGACAAGAGATTGGTTTATTCAAGTGCTTCACTGTTCTAGTACCAGATGCTTTTGTGACATAATTATGAAAGAAGCATGCTCTTCTTGACTAGCGGTGGTTGGTGACATGTGGTGTGGAAGATTTTACAGGGGTGGGCAAGAATAAGTTTATAATTGTGAGTACACAAAACATTTTATTCTTACATTATTATATTTATTAATTATTATTATTTTAAAAAGACTTTTTATTTATTTTTAGAGAGGGAGACAGGGGGAGAAAGAAAGGGAGAGAAACATCAATGTGTGGTTGCTTCTCGTGCACTCTGAACTGGGGACCTGGCCCGCAACCCAGGCATGTACCCTGACTGGGAAAGAAACCTACAACCCTTTGGTTCACAGGCCCATGCTCAATCCACTGAGCCACACAAGCCATAATTATTACATTATTTATTTGTATTATTTGTCTTATTATTTCAGTATTTTGTATCATTAATTATGATTTATCTTTTAGGTAATTATGGCTGATAATTTATCCAACTACCAACAAATCTGTATGTGCAAATAATCCTGGAGGGCAGAGAATGCCAAAAACTGTAAACATACTTTTTCCAACCTCCGTATGGTTTATCCTTCAAGGTCAGGCTAAATCAGTTAGTGAATTTGGCAGCAAATTTTGCTGACAGCACCAGGGAGAGTACCTCATCTGGAACACAGAGTGTGAATATTGTTTATATGATTTCCAAGCCAGCTCTCCTTTTACAGGGAGTAAATTTCTTTGTTCTAATATTGTTTCAAAAAAAGGATTTCACCTAGTAGGCTAAGCATAGCTATTCTGGTACATTTGTTACACAGAATTCTCCTCACAGCATTTCTAAAAATGTTTACATTGAAAAGAAAATGCCATTTCAACATGAAGCATCAGACAGCAACAGCAGAACCTGAATTGGAAACTATGGATGGCCCCTGAGGCTCAGCTGAGTTGGAAAAAAAACAGTTATGCTTTTGAAATGGCAAAGCTTTCAACTTAATGTGATTTCAGGCATTGCTTTATAGTGCAGACCATGGAATAAGATATCAGTATTTACTTGTGCACTAAGTGATGTGAGGGGTTGTTGAAGAAGGGTGCGAAAAGTTAAGTTCTAAAAAAAGTAGCCTCTATGTGAAGCTGAGGTGTCCCTTTGTGAACATTTAAGACATCCTGTTTCTTCAAAATCATGTAATCCTTGAGTTGGAAAGAACCTTGGATATCCACTAGGGTTTATCAGAGTGCTGACCCATAGTACGGATTCATTAACTATTTGCATCATGATGGACTTAATAAATGGATGATTGCATAAACACACCACATGCAAGTACCTTTCTACAGGATTTCCTTCCAGGTGGTGATCCAGCCTGTCTGAACACCTCAAGTGACAAAAAACCCACCGACACCTGAGTAATCCATTTTACCTTTGGATAGGTCTGATTAATAAAAAGTTTGTCCTAAAAGAACTAAAATGACTCTTCTTGTGGCTTCTGCCTATTTATTGCCACTATCAGTAATGCTTGGAGTTGAGAGTAAATCCAACCCTTATTTATTGGCCCCCGAATATTTTTAAATGCTACCATTAATCTTGACTTCCCCACTCCACATTTTCTCACATCGTATTGGCTCCAATTTGTACACTCTGCAGTATAGTCCATATGGACATACTTTTACACATGTAGTTTGACACAAGTAAAGTAGGACTTTCATATTTTTGTTAACAATAAGAACTAAATGTCACTAGAATATGTTTCACAATATAGTCTTTCCTATAAGTCAGCTGGACAACAGCTTGGCTAGCTGCCTGCTGAGCAGCCCGGCACCAAGGAACAGACAAGTGTCACACACAGTAACTATGTTATTCACTCAGCTTTTATTGAATGCAGGGTCACTCACAGCAAAACATCAACATACATTAATATCCTACTCACACTCTAACAATCTAAGAGAATTATAATACACACACAGCAATCAATGGGGGATAATGAACCCAGGTCCCAGAGTCTCAGTCCACAGGTCCGGGAGACAGCGTGGTGGGCAAGGGAGTTTTTAGGGTCTTGCAAGGAAGGATCTCTGGAGCCAGGTGGTCAGCAGGGCCAGCGAAGTCCTCCATCCAGCAGGGCAGTGCCTCCGGTGGCCAATGCCAAGGGAGACCAGCATGGTGTGGAGCAGCACTCTGGGGTGTGGAGCTTGGCTGCCTCATCTGTGGTCTGTCCCTGCCTCAGCTATACCTGGAAAGTGGTGAATTCCACCCTTCTGGGTCTTCTTGATAAATGTCTTGGCACCCCGATGCCCAGTGTGGAATTTGCTCAGGAGCCTATGGGTGGTACATGGCTGTTCTGCTTGGCACCCCTGCTGGCCAGTATGGAATCTCCTCAGGAGCCTATCTGTGGGTGGTCCCACTCTACAGACATGGCTGTTCTGGTCACGTGGGCACATATCTTCAATATGCCTCCTTGCTAGAAGTGTGTAGTGTGACTTAGGTAGTTTCCTTCTGGAACAAAAGTGTCATGGCTGACTGGCAGCCCTCTTGGTTGATATAAGTGACTCCGTTTTCTTTTATACACTTTATTCTATATTGACCAAACCAATATCATTTAAGTGGTCCTAATCTCCTCATGAGTGTATTGAATATTTATATTTAACTCAAATGCTAAGCATTTGACATGCATTTTTATATTTAGCCCAAATGCTAAGCATTTGACATGGGTTCTTGTCATTTAATATTTGTAATAGTCCTATGAAAAAGATACTATTTTTATTACCCTGATTTTATAGATCTAGATGCTAGGGTCTTACTAGTTCCATCTAAGATTGTTTCACAGTTTTTTATGGTATTAATTAATTCAAAGAGTGCTTGTGATCAATAGAATTGTTGATCTTTACCCCACTAACTGCTGTTAATTTTCTTTCCGTTCTCTGATTTTCTACACTAAGTGCAGAACTTTTCCTTTGTACCTATTAAATTTATTCCTATCAGCTTCATACTGTTTTTCTTGCTCTTCTTCTTTTTCTATACAGTGATGCAATTTTAGCAGATTCATAAAATTATATTTTGATCTAAATAAATGTTTAACTTTTATAATACTTGCTTTATTTCTTGAATATTTTATTTATGTACTTATAGAGAGAGGGAGGGAGAAAGAGAGGAAAAGAAACATCTATGTGTGGTTGCCTCTCACGTGGCCCCCACTGGGGTCCTGGTCTACAACCCAGGCATGTATCCTGATTGGGAATTGAACCAGTGACCCTTTGGTTCACAGGCCAGTGCTCAGTCCACTGAGCCACACCAGCCAGGGCGGCTTCATTTCTTTCTTTACTTCAAAGATATAGTCTGATTTTTGGTATTGATGCCCTAGTTTTCTTTATATCCTGTTTTATTTCTCACTGGGTAAAACAAATATGTCATTGGTAATTATCTGAACAAAAGTGGATTCTAAACTAGAGTGTTCTCAAGATAAGAGCAATTTCTTGGTACTTAGAGGCAACATTTCTCACTTTTACTTGCTATCTTGATAAAATAAAGCTAATGTCATCTAATCATATGAACACATTAAACAAGTCTGATTCTGTAAACCATTGTAGATCAAAATCTACTATGCTTACAAGAAAAGAAAACATTGGAGTGGGGGAAAGTCACCAAAGTAAAAAGTGAAACACCAAAACTTTAAGAGGGAACTCCAATAAAATAACAACAACAAAAAGTCTCAAAAGCAAGCAAGAAAAAAACTGTGAAACTCAATAGAGATAAGGATTTTACAGTTGATGGTGAATGGACACTAGAATAAACAACCCTCTAAATACTTAAGAGTCAAAAATAATTGAAGTATTACACATTTCAGAAATTGAAATGATGTATTTGTGAACAATGGAGGAAAAAATTACAGGGATGGAAAGAAATCCAGAAGTTAATTCCCAGACATGCAATCCCCACAGTAGTAACACTAGCATTTTTTTCTTCCTATATTCCCCCTCCCCAAATTCTAAAGTGATGAATAATGTCCTGTATTTGAAAATCATTTTATTTATTTTATAATTAGCTTATGTGCAAAAGGGTCACAACTAAACACGAATGTGATAAGATTAATGAATGTGTCATTAGACTCACTGATAGGAGCATGAAGAAGTGAAGTATGTAGTGATAAAATGGGTACCAAAGCTAGATAACAGGGAATTGTATTCCATTTGGCCACAGACCACCAGTGAAAACCAAACAATGGTGTCTTTATCTTTCTATCACACACATGAACACAGACATATACTACTATTTTTTCCCCTATCTTCCAGGAACCCCATCACCTTCTGTTCTCAGACACAGGACTCCACTTCTAATTATCTCAGGTTTACCTTCCTCACCAATTTCTTCAACTAACCTTACCTTAAGTTATTCACACTAATGGAGAGAAGCTTTGATTATCTTCTATTTTTTTGGAATCTGCATCATTAGTTTTTCCATGAACATGAATATTTGAGAGCTGACTGCACTATTTAAATACTACATAGCATTGTTTCTTTCCATCTAAGGCTTTACTTTCACAAGACATTTTTGATGAGCCATGAGATCTGATAAGGTTTAAAAAGAGAGACTTGACATGGCCTTTTATAAAATACATGACTGTGGTCATGCCTATCTGAGATAAATATCTGATGTGTTATTGTTTGCAGGAACCTAGTAAAAACCAGCTGAGAATGTGTTTGGGTGTGGCACACCATCAGCTAATTACAAACTTTTGTCTGGAAATCTCTTTTAATGTGGTAGAACATACAAGCTGAAAACTAATTTCTAATGAAATGTTTGATAGAATGGACAGTTCTTACATTTAAGAACTCACCCTAAAGACTAGTGACCTAGCTAGTTTCTTATTAAAAGATTTATTGATTTTGCACGGAAGTTGTGTGTTAATCTTTCAACTAGTAAAAAAGTATGAAATTAAAGAAAATTGGTGAGCTGTTCCAAGAGCTATTCTGAACATTGAAGAAATATACTTTTTAAGTATTAGTTCCAAATTTAAGGAAATGAGATAATGCTTAGACCTATAGAAGAAATTGAATGACCTTTGGCCAATAGAATCTGATTCAAATATAAGTTTTAATGTTCAATTTTCAATATTCTTATGGGCAATCATTCTACTCAATCCATGTCACTGTAACAGACAAAAATCATTCCAAAATAGCCTCCAGTCAGCTTCTGTTTTCAAGCCAAGCAGAGATAATAATTAAAAATAAAACATCTTTTACCCATCTGTGAGGCTGAATTTTATTTTTTAGAAGAGATTTTTTTCAAGCTCATTCTGACTAGCCACATTTGATTACATTTGTACCTTTAATCTGTATGTCAGTGCTAAAATGAATTCAATAGGCCCTTGACCTCTTTCAAAATAATTGCCTTTGCAGTGATTTTTAGAAGCCAATAAAACAAAGCTAGAGATAAGGCACTAGGAAAAAGGAAAGGATAGATAAATACTATCTTTAGAATTGAATTCTTTCAGTGATACCAAAAAACAGCAACAGCCATGGTGAGGAAAAATTAATAGTCATTTATTTCCTTTCTCATTAAGTAAAGCACATGAAGCACTTAATTCAACAGCCTGGTAGCTACTTAGGTAAAGATAATGATAATGACTATGACTTATGCAGGAAGCTTTCCCTGCAGTAACCTTCAAACTCAACTTTCATCTTGAGCCATTTCTCCCAGTCAACACATATAATTAGCATAGATTACTATGTATGTTTTTCTTTGAACATATGTGCATTGTAATAGCTCATTAATTTGTCTTATCCTTTAAGATAATTTTAAAAATTTAAGGGAAGGGGTATGCTATATAAAACATATTTTAAAAATGGTAGCTATTAGCCCTGGCTGGAGTGGCTCCATGGATTGAGTGCCAGCCTGCAAACCAAAGGGTCGCTGGTTCGATTCCAAGTCAGGGCACTTACCTGGTTTGTGGGCCAGGTCTCCAGTGAGGGGTGTGCAAGAGGCAACCACACATTGATGTTTCTTTCCCTCTGTTTGAAAAAATAGAAAAAAATGGTAGCTATTATTAGTAGTACTTATACCTGATGGAGTAGTGTTAAATTCAATCAATCTGTATTTTCTGAAAGAATAGAATCTATGTCTTTTCTCTGGTGAAGGTACAATGAGGCAGGCAGATGTACAATTTTGTATACTTCCAAATACCAATTCAAAACTTTGTTTCTCAACTAAATTAAATTTATTTTATGAAAAAATACAATATAACAGGGAAGATACTATACAAGAATTAGAGATTAAACCCTTGGAAATATAGCCTCTCATAGTGATATCATAAATAGAAAAATTGAAGTCCTGAGACAGTAAAGAAATTTCATCTGTTCACTGATTTAGCTAGAGGCAGAGCTCGCATTAGAACATGGGGTTTCTTTTTTTAAACTTTTTACAGTTGACATTCAATATTTTTTTAGTTATTGGTATTAATTTAATTTTTTATTTGTAGGTTTTTTAAAAATTATTTTATTGTTGTTCAAGTACAGTTATCTGCATTAACGCCCCACCACTCCCCCCTACCCCAACCATCCCTACCTCCATCTCCTGCTTCCACCCCCCTTGGTTTTGTGCATGTGTCCTTTATAGTTGTTCATGAAGACCCTTCCTCTCTTCCCCCCTCATTATTTTCTCCCACCTCCCCTCTGGTTACTGTCAGAGAGTTCTTAGTTTCAATGTCTCTGGTTATATTTTTCTTGCTTGCTTGTTTTGTTGATTAGGTTCCACTTAAAGGTGAGATCATATGGTATTTATCCCTCACCACCTGGCTTATTGCACTTAGCATAATGCTCTCCAGTTCCATCCATGCTGTCACAAGGGGTAGGAGCCCCTTTTTTCTTTCTGCTGCATAGTATTCCCTTGTGTAAATGTACCACAGTTTTTTGATCCACTTGTTTGATGATGTGCACTTAAGTTGCTTCCAGAACTTGGCAATTATAAATTGTGCTGCTATGAACATTGGGGTGCATAGGTTCTTTTGGATTGGTGTTTCAGGGTTCTTAGGATATAATCCTAGCACTGGAATTGTGCGTTCAAAAGGCAGTTCCATTTTCAGTTTTCTGAGGGAACTCCACACTGTTTTCCACAGTGGCTGCACCAGTCTTCATTCCCACTGACAGTGCACTACGGTTCCCTGTTCTCCACATTCTCTCCAACACTCTGTTGATTTGTTTGTGATGACCATTCTCACCAGTGTGAAGTGGTATCTCATTGTGGTTTTTTTCAAATTTTATTGTTGCATCTCTCTGATGGCTAGTGATGCTGAGCATCTTTTCATATGTCTCTGGGCCCTCTGTAAATTGACATACAATATTATATTAGTTTCAGGTGTACACCCCAGTGATTAGACATCTATACAATTTACTAAGTGATCATCCTGATAAATCCTACACCCATCTAACACCATACATAATTATTAGAATATTATTGGCTGTATTTCCTATGCTGTACTTTATATCCCCATGGCTATTATGTAACTACCTATTTGTACTTCTTAATCTCTTCACCGGTTTCACCCATCTCCTCACCCCCATTCCATCTGGGGGTCAAAATGTTCTCTGTATCTATCAGTCTTTCTGTTCTGCTTGTTCACTTATTTTCTTTAGATTCACTTTTTGATAGATATGTATTTACTGCCATTTATTGTTCATATTTTTTATCTTTTTCTTCTTTTTCTTAAAGTAGACCTTTTACTATTTCATGTAATACTGGATTGGTGGTGGTGAACTCTTTCAGCTTTTTCTTGTGTGGGTAGCTCTTTATCTGTCTATCCATAAATTCTAAATGATAGCTTTGCTGGGTAGAGTAATCTTGGTTATAGGTCCTTGCTTTTCATGACTTTGAATGTTTCTTGCCAATTCTTTCTGGCCTACAAAGATTCTGTTGAGAAATCAGCTGAACAGTCTTATGGAAGCTCCCTGTAAGTAATTGACTGCTTTTCTCTTGTTGCTTTTAAGATTCTCTCTCTGTCCTTACCTTTGGCATTTTAATTATGATATGTCTTCGTATTCGCCTCTTCGAATTTATCTTGTTTGGGACTCTCTATAATTCCTGGACGTGTATGTCTATTTTCTTCACCAGGTTAGGGAAGTTTTCTGTCACTATTTTTTCAACTAGATTTTCATTTTACTGCTCTTTCTTTTCTCCTTCTGGCACCCCTATAAGTGAATGCTGGTATGCTTGAAGTTTTCCCAGAAGCTCCTTCCACTGTCCTCATTTTTTTCTTTGTTTGTTTTTTATTCTTTTTTCTTTTTGCTGTTTGGATTTTGTTGTTTTTGCCTTTCTTATATTCCAAATCTCTGATTTGATTATACTATAATGTTGATTCCCTGTAAATTATTGTTCATTTCAGTTAGTGTATCCTTTATTTCTGACTGGTCCTTTTTTCATGGTTCCTATCTCCTTTTTGATGTCATTGACATTCTTGTTAAGTTCATTGAATATATTTATAACCAGTGTTTGAAACTGTGCCTGTCTCCATTTTGTTTAGATCTTTTTCTGGGTTTTTGTCCTATTCTTTCATTTGGACATGTTTCTTTGTCTCCTCATTTTGGCAGCTTCCCTGTGCTTGTTTCTGTGTATTAGGTAGAGCTGCTTTCACTCTGTGTCTTGATAATGTGGCCTGGTGTAGTAGGTGTCCTGTAGGGTCCAGTGGCACAGCCTTCCCTATCACCAAGCTGGGTATTCCAGGGGTTTCCTCCCCCACCATTCCCAATATGGGCTGTGTACTCCCTCTTGATTGCTGTTGGCATGTCAATGGGAGGGATTTACTTCTAGGCAAATTGGCTTCAAGGACTGGCTGTGACCAGCAACCGCCATGGATAATCACCTATGCAGGGGCCCACCCCACAGAGCACAACATAATTCAGCAGGCTCTGGTGAACACTGAGTCTGCCCCTTGAATGTATCAGTTGGGCAGAGCTTCAACGTGGTCTCAAGGTTTCTACTGGGTGCACTGGTTCTGGTGCCTCCCAGGAGGTACAGGCTAAGTCACCACCTGAGCCCTGCCCAGGGCCAACCAGCATAAGCTACAAAGTGATATGCAGATGGATGCTACCTGTATTGGGCTTGAAGGTGCCCAGGAGAGACCAAGCTGCAAACCAAGGCCAGCTGCTGCTAGTGCTGGGCTTGGGGCCACTTAACAAGTAGTACCAAGATTGCTTAGGACAGGTGCTGCTTGTTTGAAAGGTTTTCTGAAAGTCTGAAGCATAAGGCAAGAATGGGTATTTGTATGGAAAAGCCAGTGGAAACAGCTTGAGTGGGCCCACAGATTGGGTGGGATGGGTTCTCAGGGAATCACCAAGACACTATGAACAGTGTGAACCTTGTTGATGGAGTCTCAGATATGGCACCTGCTTGCCAGCTCTGTGAAGGGGAGGCTCAGAAAAGGAACACTGGCTTTGCCAGCTGTTCTACCGGGGAGATAGCTGCCACCTCATCTCTTACCCTGATGTCAGACACTTCAGTTCCTACCCCTATGTCCCCAGTGCCTTTCAAGCTACTGTCCCCAGAGCTGGAGTTCAGAGGGAGTGAGACTGAGTAAGCCTGTGCATTGGGCCCTTTAAGAGGAACTGCCTGGGACGCTAGAACCCTCACTCTAACCCAGCCAAAATTCTTGCTGGTTTTTCCAGTTAGAATTTATGGGGACTTCTCTTCCTAGTACTGGAACCCTGGGATGGGAGACCTGATGTGGGGCTGGTACCCCTTGCTCCTCTAGGGGGACCTGGACATGAACAAAGGTAGGGGGATTGACTGTGGGAGTGCAGGGGAATGGGGCAGGGGTGAGAAACGGGAAAAGATGCGATAACTGTAACTGAACAAGAAAAAATAAATAAAGAAAAGAAAAAAATAACTTTCTATGCATATGAATAAAGAACTGTAATCACATTTGTCTTTAGGTAGTGGAAATGTGAATGATTTATTTTATTTTTTTTCTTTTCCATTTATTCTCAGTTTTCTGTCATAAGTGTGTGTTATTTTAGAAACTAGGAGGGAAAATATAGCAATTTGTATCTTTTACCAATGAAATCAGTGCCATGGAAGATGTCTGAAAGACATTTATTTTGGCTTTATGATCAGGTTTCCTTCCTCTCTTTTCTAAAGGGTACTAAGGTACATTAGGTTGAGTGGAAAGAGGAAGTGGGATAAAGCTACGTGCCTTCCCATATGTCTGCTGGAGGATTGTTACCCAAGTGTCTGATTCCCTCATTAAGTCAGGCTCCTGAGAAATGGCTCACTGGCTACACCCCTACCCAATGGACTATCTACCTATTCCTGGACATGGTGATCCTGGTCCTAATCCTTGCTGATTTTCCTGCCCTGGTTAACTGAGCAACTCAATAAAATCCCATCTTCTGCTCTTCTTTAAACTTCTTGAGCTTTAAGGACTCTGTCAAGAAAGCCCTGCTTTATTTCCTCTTGGATTCCTCCCTCCCAGTTACAGAGAGTTAAAGGCACTTACTGGACAGAATAAATTCCAGGCCACCAAGTCAGCCTCTCCCTATATTAACACTGAATGAATCAAGACACTAAAAGAAGAAGAAAGGTTTTTATAATTCTATTACTGCTGTTACCATAAGCACATGGAGAAGAGGTGGGCACACACCACATTATGCAATCCCCCAAATTTTCTGGAGCAAAAGTTTTATAACTATTGAAATTATAATGGACTTATCAAAAGTACCTGAAATCAGCTACTTAGTGTAAATTGCACTTCTTTTGTGCTGTGAGAGTGTGAAAATCACATTTTCAGTATGATAGAAGATAAAAGCGGAGCACTATTACATTTGTGTAATCAGAAAGTCTAACCATTAGTGACACCATGCATGTGTCACATCATAAAGTCCTTATTCATATATCATGTGGTGTACTAATGTGGAAAGAAAGTTGGGTGTGAAAATCAGGGAATGTCCATTATTCTCTGACCCTCCAAATGTTATTTTTCCACCTCATGTTACTCTTTTCATTACTGTGGTGGCTCTTTAGAGCAGCCTACTTTTTAAGTCTTTGATGCATATGCCAGGACCCCTGAAGGGATTGAATCAAGGACAGGGCATATAAGGCCAATAAATAATTTGTTCAAAGTGTTAAATCTTTGGTGAAAAAAAATATTTCTAAAACAACACCTTTTATGTCCCCAGTTTTAACAGAACATGTTCACCTAAATCATAAACTCATAAAATGTAATAAATAATTATCTTGTTTTCACTCACTCTATATTTTCCTACATTGGAAAGATTTTTTAAATAGAAGTCTTTATTCCTTAGTAATTTTATTTTATCTTCCCTGCAACTTTTTCTGGATATTTCCCTTCCTGTTTCTTTGATAGAGTGACTAACATTGGACACAGTGTTTTAGGTTTATTCATTATAGCTTTTTATTAGAAAATGTTAATGCTTTGTACTGTTTTTTTTAAAGATTTTTATGTATTTATTTTTAGAGAAAGAGAGGAAAGGAAAGAGAAAGAGGGAGAGAAACATCAATGTGTGGTTGCCTCTCACATGCCCCCTACTGGGGGGACCTGTCCCACAACCTAAGCATGTGCCCTGACTGGGCATCGAACCAGTGACTCTGTGGTTCACAAGTTGGTGTTCAATCCACTGAGCTACACCAGCCAGAGCGCTTTGTACTCTTTTAAATGCAATTTTATTCTTTAAGACAATCCACTGTTATTTTACATTGATATATAATTGATACGTAATGTTATCTTAGTTTCAGATGTACAACAAATGATTTGATATTTTATATATTGCAAAATGATCACCACATTAACTCTAGTTATCATTCATCACCATATACAGTTAAAAAATTTTCTGCGATGAGAACTTTGAAGGTCTCTTAGCAACTTTCAAATATACAGTACAGTATTATGTCACCATGATGTACATTATGTCCCCCATGACTTAATTTATTTTATAACTGGAAGTTTGGACTTTTTGATTACCTTCACCCATTCCAACCCCACCTCTGGCAACCACCTATCTTTTCTCTGTATCTGTGAGTTCATTGATTTTTCTTAGATTTCATATATAAGTGAAATCATATTGTATTTTATCTCTGTCTGATTTAGTTCATATAGCATTACCTTGAGGTCAATTCATGTCAGAACAAATGGTAACATTTTCTTCTGTTTTATGGCTGAATAATATTCAACTGTGTGTGTTTGTAAACGTATCACATTTATTTATTTATTTATTTATAGACAGAGGGGAAAGGGAGAGAGAGGGAAAGAAACATCAATGTGTGGTTGCCTCTCGCGCGCCCCCTACTGGGGACCTGGGCTCAACCCAGTCATGTGCTCTAACTGTGAATGGAACCGGCAACTGTTTGGTTTGCTGGTGGGCACTCAATCCTCTTAGCCACTCCAGCCAGGGCAATATAACACTTTCTTCATCCATTCATCTATCTATGGACATTTTGTTTGTTTCTAACTAACACATTTATTAATGATATTTATATGTCTATAATGAGTTTTTAATACTATACCAAAGTATTTTCTTTGCAAATTCATTTATTCTTACTTGGCCATGATAAAACTCATTGACACTTTTTTGTCTGTCACCTTTGGGAGAATTTTCTGAAGTTCTCAGTATAGACCTGGCAGTGCACCACCTAGATATGGAGGTACAGGGGCAACGTACTGCACTTTTAGCACTGGCTCTGTTGCTAATTGTCTGTATGATATTGAGAAAATCATTTGTACCTCTTTCTTCCTGTTCGGTAATTTCTTTACGAACTCCATCTTCCATATTTAAGTTCCCTAGTAGGAGGAAGAAACACTGTCCACATCTCTTGGAGAGTCCCAAACTTTCAGTCTCTTAATGAGTTAAAAGTATGACTCCTGGAAAGTGGGATGCATGTATTTGGCTGTAAAAGAATATAAAATCCACAAATACTTCAGAAAATAAATCACAAATGTAAAATAGGATGCAAGGAAGCATTTAAACTTTTGCTTGAATTCATATATTTGCGTGATTTCCTATAAAGAGAACATAGTTAAGAATGATTTGAAGGATCAAACCTACACAAGAATACTCCTATATCTACCCACTTAAAATTATCGGTAGACTAACCTAGGTAGAATTTTACCCTGATTGGTTACAACGAACTTCAAAGAGAAAGCATCTTTATCTGAAATGCTGTTCTTTGTATTTGAAAATGTTCTTTCTGATTGTGTATGTTCCTGGACAGGTAAATAATCAGCAAGTTTTACATGTGATTTATTTTTATTGTTGGCTCCTATTTTTCCATATTAAAAAATCCAAATCTAGAACAATATTGTTCTAAAGCATCTCTTATTAGCCCTTTTTAAAAATTACCAGTATACTCCCTCCCCCCAGGAATAGTGACATAAATGGTGATTATATTCTCTGACTAGCACACAAAAGCCAATTTAATTCATAATGTGGTTGAAGTATTTATTCTAAGTTGTAACAGAAAATACTTTTTGGGAATGGTCCAGAAAAACTCAGTTGAAAATCAGTAGAAATTTTAGTCAAAACCAGAATTTTGAGAGGTAAATGGTCTGGAGTGGTGTTTATGGTTGGGATTTACCTAATAGACACCAGAAATACAAAGTCCAGGAGTCAAAGACAAATTTAAATTTACCTCAGAATGTTCAAAAGGAACAAGTGTCAAGGAAGATAAGGAGAGAAGTGGGAAGAAGCAAAGAAAAGGTAAATAGATCTTACTGAGTAATAAGCTAGAAGCTAGGCTATCTGGCTTGCCTGAATAAATTGCAATTCAGTAGCATAACCATTATTACTTTAGGTGGCATCAGTACTGGTAATAAAATATGGTGACTTTGTAAACAAAATAGTCTTTGCATAATTTACTAAAATTGTAGTCCTTAAGGTATCTTCTTTCTGATATCACACTTTCAGGGAGACTCAAGTGTTTTATATGCATTCATAAATTACAACTGCCCACTTTCACAGATGCTTCCCACCACTCAGTCTGCCATTCCTACCCTGGTTTTTCTGGTAACTTGAAGCTTCTACAGTGCCCCACAAAATCTCCTTTTCTGACTACCAATGCCTTTCCATCGTTCCTTATACCTCCTTTAAATGGATACTGAAGATTCTGTTTAACAATTATGATACTGAAACAGAGGATAAAACTTCCTCCTTCATCCCTTACCCATTATCTGCTCTAATTCAAGGCCACAAAGCAAAAGCACCTCATGCTCAGTGAAAACACTTAATGCTACATGAAAGAAGTGAGACACTAAAGGCTTATAAGATGTCATTGATATTAAATGTCCAGAATAGGCAAATCCACAAATATAGAAAATATATTCATGCTTGCTAGGGGTTGGGGAGGGAGGAAAGAGGAATGACTACTAATGTGTACTGGTTTCTTTTTGGGAGGGTGATGAAAGGCTTTAAGAATTAGATAGTAGTGATGGTTGCACAACTCCTACATAATACTAAAAAACACTTAATTGTACACTTTAAATAGATAAACTAGATGATATGTGAATTATACTTCAATATAAAGAAAAGATAGAGATCAGTACATTGACAGTTGTCTGGAGGTAGGATTGGGCATAAATAGGTGCAAATGAATAGGAGATTTTTTGACTGATGCAAATATTCTAAAATTAGATTGTGCTGATAATTGCACAGTACTATGAATGCATTGAAAGCTACTTAATTGTGCACTTCAAATGAGGAAGTTTTATGCCATGTAAATTATAAATAAAGATATGAATATTTGTTCTCCTAGACTGATTAAATAAGAATTTTTTGGGGGGGGGCATTGATTTCCTGTCATTTGTTTCTAAAAGTTCCCCAGGTAATTGTAACATGGAGCTAGAATTGAAAAACATTGTCTTCGATCATGGCTCTGAATGAAATAATTTATTGATTGATCTTACAACAGCAAATTTTAAGCCTTATAAAATGCTTGGTGCTCTCACTCCTACCACACTCTCATCTCACCCCACTTGTTAATTACACAGGATTCATTTATGCATTTAGCAGAGATTTATTAAGCATTTATCACGTGCTAAGTGCTGATTTGGTCACCAAACACATAGCTCACATTTTAGTGGGATAGAGAGATTTGTTGACAACAAATTGCCACATAATGTGTTAAAGGCTAACTGAGATATACATTAGGTCCATAAGTCCAGGGTGGGAGTGAATAACTTGTCCAGTTTGTTCAATCCTTGGAGTCAAATGACGAAACAGATGTGCAAATGATTAATTAAAGTGCAGTATCATAAGAATTAATCATTTACAAAAGGCAATGTGAGTACCAAGTCCACCTGGGAGTCTTAAGGAAAGCTTTACAAAGATTTCATTTGAAGTTAATCTTAAAGAGAAGTTTGCCAGGAGAACGCAGTGGCAAATGAGGGAGAGGGACTAACATTCACTGAGGGTTTACTGTGAATATTTATTGTTCTGAACCTTGTCTTATGTTCTTACTGAACTTTTGAAACTTTGATAATACTATACAGTTAGAAGATTGTAAGGCCAAACCTTGAATCCATGTTGTCTGAATATAGATGCTCAAATCATAACCACTACACTATTGTAGGCTGTGATTCTGGCAGCTGAAGTATGAATAACTAGTATCTGCTTAATATGTGACCACATCTCAAATTGAAGGGGGATCGATCTGCCAAGTTATTAATTTATTAGTGACTAAAAAGTTATTTTGTATAATTTGGGTAATTCCTGTGACTCCAAATATATTAAACCAAATGAGCTAAACAATTTTAAATGTAGAATTGAGTTACTAGAAAAGAATCTCTATGTTAGCTCTGAGCAGAATAAATACTTTGAATATTTTACTTAAGAAGCTTGAGAAAGGAGATATCCTGTAAAGTATGGTTAAAAACACAATAGTCATCAATGCCTTTAACAGGAAGGACTGAGAATACAATACTTCATAATGTCATTTTCTTTACTTGTTTATCAGACTCATCCATAAATTAATTAAAGCTATAGTCCTTAGATACGAAGTTCGCTAAGGCAACTTGTTTGTAATGCAGAAATTTGAATTTTAAGTACCAACACTAAGTTTGAAATAGAAACTTATGCTTAGCCTCTGGCTATGCGGATTAAAATGTTGGTGGATAATTTTATCCTGGCAACCAACTCTCTTACTGTCTGGCCACACTCATTAAAAGTCAGTAAGAATCAAAACTTTACCCAGTGACCCTGTATAGGCAACAGTCCAGTGTTTGTCTCTCCAGGTCACTCTGAAGCAACAGATCATGAGTCTAATTGGGCTACCCCTGAATCCCTCCCCCAACCAGTTCTCAAAGGTCTCAATGACCTTGGAAACCCTCAAGCTATCAGAACATCTCCACCATTCTTTGCCAAATGATGTTTCCCATCCTACTTGGAGCAGTGAGGACTATAGCTCTTAATTTAGTCATAAATTCTTACTTTCTTCACCCATTGCATATGGAGAAGAAATGATGCAGCCATGTAAGACTGCTTGTGACTTACTTCTGTCTGCAAGTCTATGTGCCCTTGGTGAAGACCCATCAGTCTATAGGAAAAAAATACAGTTCCAGCCATACAATTGGTATTAGAATTGTAATTAGATACAGTTGCTCCCCTCAAGGAGTTTCCAGTCAATCTAGATATTAAGTTAATCTTCTGTTGTATATGTATATGGTATAAATTCAAGTATGATAGTGATTGTTTCTGAAAAGTAGGTTCTATGAGAGAATACAGAAGTGAGCAAAAGTAGGTTTACAGTTGTAATACAAATAAAGAACAAAATAATTAATAAATAATAATACAAGAATAAACTCTGTTTTGCATACTCACAACTGTGAACCTTCTTTTGCCCACCTCTGTATATCTGTGCACTGTGATTGTACCTAGTATTACATTTACTTTGGACACTCCTTGGAAATATTGTCATTTAATGAAGATCACCCATTGTTACAAAAGTACAGATCATGGCCAATCTGTTCTTTGTGGGTATGTTGTTGATGTCATTCTCATCTCCTCCTCTATTATATTTATATTACATTGTTGCAATGATTTCTTCCAGTTTTTTTTTTCTGGGGATTCCTCCTTTCTTTTCTATTGTGGGTTCTTTCTGTCTCCCCATTTTAGCTGACACTTTTTGTTAGTTTCTTTTTTATTTAAATATATTTTATTGATTATGCTATTACAGTTGTCCCATTTCCCCTCCTTCACTCCCCTCCAACCTGCGCACCCTCTCCCACCTGCATTCCCCCCCTTTAGTTCATGTGCATGGGTCATGTATATAAGTTATTTAGCTTCTACATTTCCTACACAGTTCTTAACCTCCCCCTGTCTATTTTGTACCTACCATTTATGCTACTGATTCTCTGTACCTTTTCCCCCTCTCTCCCCACCCACTCCCCCACTGATAACCCTCCGTGTAATCTCCATTTCTGTGATTCTGTCCCTGTTCTAGTTGTTTGCTTAGTTTGTTTTTGCTTTTGTTTTACGTTTGGTTGTTAATAACTATGAGTTTGTTGTCATTTTACTATTCATATTTTTGACCTTCTTTTTCTTAGGCAAGTCCCTTTAACATTTCACATAATAAGGGTCTTGGTGACGATGAACTCCTTTAACTTGACTTTATCTGGGAAGCACTTTATCTGCCCTTCCATTCTAAATGATAGCTTTGCTGGATAGAGTAATCTTGGATGTAGGTCCACGCCTTTCATGACTTCAAATACTTCTTTCCAGCCCCTTCTTGCCTGTAAGGTCTCTTTTGAGAAATCAGCTGACAGCCTGATGGGAACTCCTCTGTAGGTGACTGTCTCCTTATCTCTTGCTGCTTCTAAGATTCTCTCCGTATCTTTAATCTTGGCTAATGTAATTATGATGTGCCTTGGTGTGTTCCTCCTTGGGTCCAACTTCTTTGGGACTCTCTGAGCTTCCTGGACTTTCTGGAAGTCTATTTCCTTTGCCAGATTGGGGAAGTTCTCCTTGATGATTTGTTCAAATAAGTTTTCCACTTGTTGCTCTTCCTCTTCTCCTTCTGACACCCCTATGATTCAGATGTTGGAACATTTAAAGTTGTCCTGGAGGTTCCTAAGCCTCTCCTCATTTTTTTGAATTCTTGTTTCTTCATTGTGTTCTGGTTGAAGGTTTATTTCTTCCTTCTGGTCCAAATCATTGATTTGAGTCCCGGTCTGCTTCCCGTCACTGTTGGTTCCCTGTACATTTTTCTTTATTTCACTTAGCATAACCTTAATTTTTTCATCCAATTTGTGACCATATTCAACCAATTCTTTGAGCATCCTGATTACCAGTGTTTCAAACAGTGTCTCTGATAGGCTGGCTATCTCTTCATCACTTAGTTGTGTTTTCTCTGAAGCTTTGATTTGTTCTTTCATTTGGGCCTTGTTTTTTTTGTCCTGGCACACCTGTTACATAGTAAGAGGCGGAGCCTTAGGTGTTCACCAAGGCGGGGCAACCCACGTGGCTGCATTGTGATGCTGTTTGTGGGGGAGAGGTCTCAGAAGGAACAATGGCACTTGCTCCTCTCTCTGTCAGTTTTCAGTCACTTCCTCCACTGCCCATAATCAAATTGGGCCCTTCTGGTGCTGATTCCTGTGGGTAGGTTTGTGTACATTCTAGGACCCTGTTTGTTGGAGGACTCTCCAACAAACTCTCCTGTGAGGCTGGGAGTTTCTCCCAGCTCGTCAAACCCCACAGGTGTTTTCAATCGGCGTTTTGAGGCTTTATTTCCCCACACTGAGACCCTGGGTTGTGTGGTCTGTCCCGCTACCCAGTTTCGCCTGATTTATCTGTGCTCAAATGTGGAACCGCCAGTTCTGCCAGCTGCCCAGGCCACACCCCACTCCACAATCTGCCACCAGCTGCTGCTTTGCCACGAGCCCTCTTTACCCTGGTGCCCGGCTTTGCCCCTCCTACTGGCCTGGATGAATGTTTCTTCTTCAACTCCTTGGTTGTCAGACTTTCATACAGTTCGATTTTCTGTCAGTTCTGGTTGTTTTTTGTTTTTAAGTTGTTGTTGTCCTTCTTTCGGCTGTGCGAGGAGGCACAGTGTGTCTACCTACACCTCCATCTTGGCCAGAAGTTCCCTTTTTGTTTGTTTCTATGTCTCGGGTTGTTCTGCTTTTCCTGCCTGTGTCCGTGGGGTGGCCTTCTGTGGTAGGGGTTTTGCGGAACTCAGTGGTGTGGTCTCTTTGATCCTTGTCTTCATGCTCTAAGGTTGCCCTTTATTCAGTTTGTGTGGGCTCTCTTGTACTTGGTTACTATCCAAGTAATCAGAACACTGTTGTCCATGTACCACATCTTTTTTATACACTCAGCTACTGATGGGCACTTGGGCTGCTTCCAAAATCTTGGCTGTTGTAAATAATGCTGCTATGAACATAGGGGTGCATATATTCTTTTGAATTAGTGTTTGGGGTTTCTTTGGATAAATTCCCATCAGTAGAATCGCTAGGTCCTAAGTCAGTTCCACTTTTAAATTTAATTTTAAAATCCACTTTTAAATTTAATTTGAGAAAAATCCATACTGCTCCCCACAGTGGCTACACCAGTCCGCATTCCCACCAACAGTACACTAGAGTTCTCTTTTTTCCACAACCTTGCCAGCACTTGTTTGTTGATTTATTAATGATAGCCCTTCTGACTGGTGTGAGGTGATAGCTCAATGTGGTTTAACTTTGCATCTCTCTAATGATTAGTGGTGTTGAGCATCTTCTCATAAGTGTATTGACCATCTCTATGTCCTCTTTGGAGAAGTGTCTCTGCAGGTCCTTTTTTCACTTTTTAATTGAATTGTTTGGGCTTTTTTTGGTGCTGAGTTTTATAAGTTCTATATAAATTTCACATATTAACACCTTTTCAGATGTATCAGGGAATGTGTTCTCCCATAGAGTGGGTTGTCTTTTCATTTTATTGATGGTTTGCTTTGTTGTGCAAAACCTTTTTATTTTGTTTGATGTAGTCTCACTTGTTTATTTTTTCCCTTTATTTCCCTTGCCCGGGGAGATATATCAGAAAAAATATTACTACAAGAAATGTCCAATACCATACTTTCTTGATTATTGTAGATTTATAACAGGTCATAATATTGACTGGTATGTGTCCTCCAATATTTTTTCAAAATTAATATGGCTATTCTAGCACCTTTATGTTTCCATATAATTTTAAACATCCACTTGTTTATATCTTCAAAGAATCTTGAGATTTTTTTATTGGTGTTCCAATAAATTTATGGACCTCAATATCACTAGCTATCAGAGAGATGCAAATTAAAACCACAATGAGATACCACTTCACACCAGTTAGAATGGCCATCATAAATAAAACAACAGACAACAAGTGCTGGAGAGGTTGTGGAGAAAAAGGGACCCTCGTACACTGTTGGTGGGATTGCAGACTGGTAAGACCACTGTGAAAAACAGTATGGAACTTCCTCAGAAAACTAAAAATGGATCTGCCCTTTGATCCAGCAATTCCACTGCTGGGACTATATCCTAAGAATCCTGAAACACCAATCCAAAAGAACCTATGCACCCCAATGTTCATAGCAGCACAATTTACAATAGCCAAGTGCTGGAAACAATCTAGTTGCCCATCAGTAAATGAATGGATAA
>CM052552.1:33562112-33617297 GCA_028533065.1 Trachops cirrhosus | reverse complement strand
GGGTTCGAAAGGGGAAGGAGGAGGGGAGGAATGGGTGGGTGGGCTGGAATGGGAATAAAGGATAGAAACTGTACTGAATAAACTAAAATAAAAAAATTTAAAAAAATAAAGCCAATTAAATCTTTCAAAAAAATTTATGGACGAATTGCAAGAGAATTTCTATCATAATTATATGAAATCATGTGACCTATGAACAGGGGATATCTGTCCATTTATTTATGCCTTATTTGATTCTTTCATTAGTATTTTCTAGTTTTCCATGTACAACTCATATATTGCTATATTCTTTAATATTTTATTGGTTGGTACTGTGAATGCCATTGTTTGCTTTTATTTCAACCTCTAATTATTGACTGGTAACATAAAGATACTATTGGTTTTTGTATGTTCACCTTGTATCCTACAGTCTTTCCAAACTCACTTTTTAGTTCCAAAGGTTTTTATGGACTTCTTGGTATTGTCTACAAAAACAATCATGCCATTTTAAATTGAGATAGATTTGTTTTATTTTTCTTTCAAATTAAAATCTTTTATTTCATTTTCTTTCCATTTTTCCCTATCAAGGATTTCATGTATGATATTTAATGAGAGTAGACATCCTACTAGTTTCTGATCATAAGGGAGAAGCATCAAGTCTATCACTATAAAATATATTTGCTGTAGGTTTTTTGTATATGCTCTTTATTATATTGAGGAAAATTTCTTCTTTTACTAGATTGCTAAACCTTTTTAATCTGGCATGAATAGAAGATTTTGTCAAGTGCTTTTTCCACATCTACTGAGATGACTATATTTTTTTCTTTTTTGGTTTGTTAATATAGGGGATTACACTAATTGACTTTTGAATGTTGAATTAGCCTTGCATTCCTGGAATAAAACTTACTTGTTTATAATACATTATTTTAAAATATATTTTTATTTTAATTGTTAATAGTTTGAGTTTATGTTCATGAAGTTCTGTAGTTTTCTTGTGTTGTCTTTGTTTTTAATATTAGGATAATGCTGGCTTGATAAAATACACTAGGAAATGTTCCTCTTCTATTTTGAGGAAGAGACTACTGTATAGAAAATATATTGAATTTTTCCAAAAATATTTGGTAGAATTAAGCATTTTTCTTTTTGTAAGGTTTATTATTATGGATTGTAGTTATTTTATAAATACAGGGTTAATCATTTTATCTATTTCATCTTGGGTGAGTTGTGGTAGTTTGTGGTTTTTAAAGAACTGATGCATTTTATCTAAGTTGGAGAATATATGTGCATAGAGTTGTTCACAGGGTACTTCATTATCTTATTAATGTCTTTGGGGTCAGTAATGAAGTCTCATCTTTCATTTGTGATCTTGGTTATTTGTACTTTCTTTTTTCTTTTTCTATCTTATCAAAGGATTGTCAATTATTTTTCAAAGAATTATCTTCTGGTTTTATCTATTCTTTTTCAGTTGCTAATCTCATTGATTTTAGTTATATTTATGATTTCCTTCTGTTTGGTTTGGGTAATTTTGTGTATGTTTTAAATAATTAGATTACATTAAAATTATTCTTTATAATTTCTCTACATTGAAACACAGATATCCAGAACATATAACTCAGGACTTTACCTTTTAACAAAACTCTTCCATCCTAGCCAAGATTTTTAAATTATAAATGACTACTTTACATTCAAGATTCATTCTACCTTTTTCTTTTGTTAAGTTGTTTGAGCCTTCTCTATGACTGTATCACCTGGAATTTCCCCACTTGTTGCTGCCTTATATAATGCTTTCTATTATAAGCTGATTTCTATGTGTAAAATCATTGCAAGCCCTTTCTTCCTTTATCCCTAATCAAATCTAGATTAAGAATTAGTGTTAAGTGTTAAGAATTGCCATTTATTTTGTAGCTGCTGGGCACCAGACATTATGCTAGATACTTTATATACATTTTATCTAAAATACACAACAAGTCCTGTGTTGGTTATTATTCACTTCATTAAGAATAACAGAAGATCAGAGATGTAACATGATTTACCAGCTCACAGAGCTAATATGAAATAGAGCCAAAATTTAAATCTCGGTCTATCTGATTGCAAAGCTACACTCATCAACACCACACTATATAACCTTCCAGTATATTTCAATACTCTCCTTTTATTAAAAGAAAGCTATTTTA
This sequence comes from Trachops cirrhosus, assembly GCA_028533065.1. NCBI lineage: Eukaryota > Metazoa > Chordata > Mammalia > Chiroptera > Phyllostomidae > Trachops > Trachops cirrhosus. Next base: position 33,615,147 of record CM052552.1, on the reverse strand, counting down.
TTTATAATATTAGAATAACTCAAGTACCTATTACCAATATATCACAATATAGTTTGTTCTCATCTTAACTTCTCCATATATGTAGAAAAATTTGATTTTTACCCAGGGTTATAGCTCAACTCTACTTACTCATAGACTTTTAATGACTTACTCCTGATATGCTTACAATTTTATACCCAATACATTAGAAGCCTCATCATTCTGGCACTACTATGTTCCTCTTCTGTCCAAACCTGCCACCCAACATACTGGTATGATTTGGGAATTTTCAAACTGATCAGAATCACCAAAAGGGCTTGTTAAGCAGATTGCTGGGCTCCATCCCCAAGAGTTTCTGACTCAGTAAATCTAGGTTGGGGCCCAAGCATTTGCATTGTTTAAAACTGCCCTGGTGAAGCTGATGGTTTTGGATCAGGGACCTCTTTCAGTCACTGATACAGTGATGTGGCTGATGAAATGGTCTTTGATATATTTTTATGATATTTGTAGAATAATGAACTAGATATGAATTCCAACTTACTTGATGAGTTTACTTTAAATCATATGGAGAAAAAAGTATAAAGATCAAAATAAAATCTGAAGAACATTTAAGTCACTGAAGTTATTGCACACAAAATACATTCCATCACCAACAAAACTTTAAAACCTCTACACATCATTGACCCATTCAAGTCACAGTGTGCATTAGTTCATGAAAAGCTAAAAACAATTTTGTAAATAAAGCTACTTCTGAAATTATATTCCACCAAGAATTTCTTAAACTCATTTTGTCACAAAACTCTTCTCTGGCTATGTGGAATACACTGTAGACTAGTGCTATTCAGGACATGCTTTGAGAAATGCTGCTCAAAATAATCCTTTTTACAGGAAAGGTCAGGCATCCCTGGGGATCTGCCAGAATCAGAGGATTGGTGCCTGTTCAGCTGCATTCAAATGACACCAAAGGGTTATTTACTCTTCCCAGAATGTAGGTCTGGTTTCTTCTAGTATGGCTCTTGGAACATTGGATTTATTTCTGAGCAAAATTATGGCACAGGTAAAATATACTAAAGGACAGAGATAGAAATCAAGACAGAGGATACTAAAGAGCTTTTCAGGGATCACCCAGCGCTATTCTAAATATATGTAACATCAGACACCTGATATACACTTTGAACTTGAACTGATTCTAGACTAAACTGTTTTAACTTTACCATTCCTTCTAAATCAGGATAATGTTTTTTTCATATGTGATATTCTGAAACATTGCCCAGTCTAAAGTTTCCCAACAGCAGTTAAGCAAGCTCAATTTTAAGTTTTGTCAGAAGACAGGAATGGAGTTCTGCTGGATCATGTAACTTGGACCCATTCAGTAAAATATAGAATACAATCATCTCACTACCATAGGCTTCATGCTCTCTGACCAATGCCTGTTGATCCTTGCTCTATAAACATGCTTCTCCTTTATCATAGAGAAGACACAAGTACAAAGACTTGAGTAACCTCTTTATCCTTTGCCCTATCCTTTGCCATTATACTATTAGCCTCAAGCAGTGGAACAGGTCTAGATTTGTGCATCATCCTCATAAAGCAGGAGGTAGAGTATAGGATTAGTTATACACATCAAAACTCCACTGCTGGTTCTGATGAAATTCATTTGGTGTTATATTTATAATTACTTATATTGTTTTAGATTCTAAGATAGTTCTGTATATCAATTTTGATACATTAATTACTAATCTTCTCACCTTAATGGTTTTAGGCAGCTAAGCTTTTCAAAAACCAAGGCTATAGCCTCCTGGGACATTTCTATTTGCTTTTCAAAGTGTACTATTTCACAAAAATTATACCATACTACCTGTGAATAATATATTTAAAATATTACATCTGGGTTACATATTACAATTAAGAAGCATTTTCATATTTGATCCTCATAATAATCATATGAGGTACTAAAATCAGAACTTTTTCAGATGGCCACAAAAATAGTTTAGTTAAAATATAAATCACTGTTTTTTCTTATTACCAGTATGTATACTGCATACATTACTGATCCTTATTCCAACCCCTTACTCCAACCATCAATATGGGAAGTTTCATATTCTACTTTATTTACTTCATATTCTAGACTTTATTTAGTCTACATAATTCTACTTTATTTGTAATTTTTTCAATTACAGTTTATACTGAACATTATTTTGTATTAGATTCAAGTGTACAACATAGTGTTTAGACAAGGCTATAGTAATCAAAACAGCATGGTGCTGGCATAAAAACAGACATATAGATCCATGGAACAGAAAAGAGAGCCCAAAAGAAACTCATGACTATATGGTCAGTTAATATTCAACAAAGGAGACAAGAACATACAATGGTGTAAAGATAGTCTATTCAGTAATGGGTTATGGGGAAATTGGACAGATAGACAAAAAAACACGAAACTAGACCACCTTCTTATACCATATGTAAGGATAAATTCAAAATGGATGAAAGAATTAAATGTAAGACTCATAACCATAAAATTCTTAAAAGAAAACAAAAGCAGTAAAATTCCCAACATCTCTGTTAGTAATATTTTTTCTGATGTACCTCCTTGGGCAAGGGAAACAAAGCAAAAAATAAGCAAATGGGACAAAATCAAACTAAAAAAGTTTTTGGCCCTGACTGGTATGACTCTATTGGTTGGGCATTGCTGGGCAAAGTGAAAGGTCACATGTTCAGTTTCCACTCAGGGCACATGTCTGGGTTGTGGGTTTGGTCCCCGATTGGGGTATAAGAGAGAGGCATCCGTCAACGTTTCTCTGCCACACTGATGTTTCTCTCCCTCTCTTTCTCCCTCTGTTTCTCTCTCTCTAAAAATAAATAAATACAATTTTAAAAAAGTTTTTACACAGCAAAGGCAACCATCAACAAAAGAAAAAGATAATCCACTAAAATAAAATCTTAAAAGAAAACCCTGGTCAGTGTGGCTCAGTGGATTGGGTGCTGGCCTGTGAATCAAAGGGTCGAAGGTTCGATTCCCAATCAGGACCATGCCTAGGTTGCAGGCCAGGTCTCCAGTAAGGGGTGTATGAGAGGCATCCACACATTGATGTTTCTCTCCCTCTCTTTCTCCTTCCCTTCCCCTCTCTCTAAAATTAAATAAATAAAATCTTTAAAAAAAGACAACCCACTAAATAGGAGAAAATATTTTTCAATGATGCATCTGATAAGGGGTTAATATCCAAAATTTATAGAGTTTTCATACAACTACTTCTGGCCAAGATAGAGGTGTAGTAAACACACTTCATCTCTGCATACAACTACAGCAAAAATCACAACTGGACTACAAAACAAATTTCACCCAGATCCATCGGAAAATAGGCTGACAACCAAGGATTTAAAGAAGCCACATTCATCCAGACGGGTAGGAGGAGTGGAGATACTGAGACATGGAGAGGCCTGGAGAGGTGCAGAGAGGTGCAGAGATGCAGTGAAATGGGCAGCTCTACATTCAAGTGTGGTGGGTAAAAATCTATTTTTTTATCTGAGCTTCTTCTCGGGCAATCTCCAGAGGCCAGGCAGCAGCATTGTCCCCCATCTGAGCCTTCCCCACACAGAGCCACAAAGCAGTGAAACAGGTTTCCCTGCCCTGGTGACTACCTAAGGCTCTGCCCCACACAATTTGCAGGTGCATTTTCTACAATAGGCCATAGTACGAGGACATGGAGACAAAGCAGCTCTACCTAATACACACAAACAAGCACATGGAGGCTGTCAAAATGAGGAGACAAAGAAACATGGCCCAAATGGAAGAACAGAACAAAACTCCAGGAAAAGAACTAAATGAAGTGGAGATAAGCAACCTATCATATTCAGAGTTCAAAACCCTGGTTATCAGGATGGTCAAAGAAATCAGTGGGTACTACAACAGCATAAAAAAAAACCCAGGCAGAAATGAAGTTGCATTAAGTGAAATTAAAAAAATTTCACAGGAAACGAACAATGGAGGAGATGAAGCCAAGATGCAATTCGACAATTTGGAACATAGGAAGAAAAACAGCATTTAATCAGAACAGCAAGAAGAAAAAAGAATTCAAAACAAATGAGAATAGAATAAGGAACCTCTGGGACATCTCCAAATGTACCAACATCCAAATGATAGGGGTGCTAAAAAGAGAAGAGGAAGAGAAAGAAATTGAAAAAAAAAAAAACATTCCCTAATTTGCTGAAGGAAATAGACACCCAAGTCCAGGAAGCAGAGAGAGTCCCAAACAAGTTGGACCCAAAGAGGATCACACCCAGACACATCATAACTAAAATGCCAAAGGTTAAAGATAAAGAGAGAGTCTTAAAAGCTGTAAGACAAAAGCAGAGAGTTACCTAACAAAGGAGTTCCCATAAGATTGTCAGCTGATGTCTCAAAAGATACTTTACAGGCTAGAAGGGACTGGCAAAAAGTATTCAAAGTGATGAAAAGCAAGGACCTACAACCTAGATTACTTTATCCAGCAAAGCTATCATTTAGAATTTAAGGGTAGATAAGGTGCTTCGCAGACAAGGTAAAACTAAAAGAGTTCATCATCACCAAGCCATGAAATGCTAAAGGGAACTATATAAGAAAAAGAAGATCAAAACTGTGAACATTCAAATGACAACAAACACAACTATCAACAACTGAATCTCAAAAACAAACTAAGCAAACAACTATAACAGGAACAGAATCATTTGTGCAGAAATCATTTGGAGGGTTATTATCAGCTGGGTGGGGGAAGGGAGAGAATGGGGGGAAAAGGGGGCTGGGATTAAGAAGAACAAATTGGTAGGTACAAAATAGATAAGAAGATGTTAAGAACAGTATAAGAAATGGAGTAGCCCAAGAACTTACGGTATATGCATGGCTCATGGACAAGAACTAAGGGATCGCTGGAGGAAATAGGGGTACTGGGTGGAGAGAGGCAAAGAGGGAAAAATTGGGACAATTGTAACAGCATAAGCAATAAAATATATATTTTTTAAAAAAGTACTCATACAACTCAACTGCAAAAGAACAAACAATCCAATTTAAAAATGCCCAAAGTCCTACATAGACACTTCTCCAAAGAGAACATACAAATGGCCAATAGATATATGAAAAAGATGCTCAACATCACTAGTCATCAGAGAAATGCAAAATAAAACCACAATGAGATATCATCTCACGCCTGTCAAATGGCCATCACAAACAAAGCAACAAACAAGTGCTGATGAGGTATGGAGATAAGGGAACCCTAGTGCACTGTTGGTGGGAATGCAGACTTGTGCAGCCACTGTGGAAAATAGTTATTTGAATTTTTAAAGAATGAATTACCTTTACAATGAGAAATAATAAAGATTTTGAAACTCTATTAGAACTGAATTAGCTTCTCAAGGGATATCAGTTCTAAGGGGAAATAAAATTCATTGTCATAAGTGAGGTTTTTTAGTACTGAATACAAAATATATTACTGAATGAAACAAAATAAATACCAGAAGTATAATTAAGGACTCTCTGAACAAGTCTGGTGCTAACAATAAGGAATCAATTTTTACTATCCCGTTCAGCAATGTTAGAGGGGTAACATAATTAATTATGAAGTTGTCAGAATGCACACTGTCAATCCGTTGGGTTTTTAGGTAGAGAACAGGGCAAGTACCATTATAAAACAGTCAAAGTAATATTCATATGCATTTATTAATAAATAGAGGTGAGTATTAGCATAACCTGTATAAAGGAGAAATAAAACAATTGGTGATGCAGATCATTGAAGGCACACATGAATTCTCAGAGAAGCAGCAAAAAATTTGGCGAGAATGATTGATAACACTCTAAGGTGAATTAGGTTGTTCAACACATATTTTACAGTTGGTTAGATGTGGTCTGTCTTCTAGATAGTGTTTAATCTCATTTCTTATATACTCCATGAACTTCAAGCTTTCTTTTTCTCATACCCAGTAATGGGATGTAGTGATGCATTAGGTTCAAGGATTAGATGAGGATGTGTTTCACACATTAATTTTTGCCCAACTGCAAGTGGTTGGCTGCCTTCAAAATGCCATATAGCAAGGAAATATGTGGGGAAGGTATGGTCACCATTTAATGGATGAAGGAATTTGTATTCTTCATTTTGGTCACCTTATCTACTGGGTTACCTCTTAGTTGCAGATATTAATAGCACGATGAGTATGTGTTTCTGTCTTAAATTTATATCTCAAAAATCAGAGCTAACTAGATGACGCAAATTAACATGCATACCCTGATCAGTCTTAAAACTTATTCAAAATGCTACTGCTAATGATATTAACAATTTATTGATATAATATTTTTCCAGGCTGTTTGGCAGGTCACATATTTCTATTTAAGTTTCATTGGTTGTTGAGGAGCAGCATTAAAATAAACAAAGATTACATTTCAAAGCTCTGCACACAACACACACATTTAAATATAAGTATACAATACATTTTTAAAGAGTTTTAAAGGTCAATTTGCAGCATTTTGGACACTTCTACCCGGTAAAATAGCCAAAGATTCTTTTTAAAGTCACAAGCTAGCAGTTAAAACTATTTTTTGACTTTCCCATCTAGAAGATTTATTATATGGCCAGATACAGAACATGATTTTAAAATTTATCTAGCAGTATAATATAAATAAGCACTTAGACTCTAAAATGAGTTACCCTATGTTGAAATCTCAGATCCACCATTTATTCTTTGTTTAAATTGGGGAAAGTTTTTAACTTCTCTGTGTCTGTATCCTAATTCCTCACCTATAAAACCTCATAAAGTTGTAACAATGACAGATGATCCATATAAAGCTTCTTGCACAGTACCTAGTCATAGTGAGTGACAAGTAGTAAATCACTACTTTTTCATTTACTCAGCAGAAAAAAGCTGGCTAGCCAGCTCCATGATATTCACCTCTTCTCTGGAATGTTTATGGTAATCCTGATTCAATGGTGTATCTAAACACTAGAAAGACACACCTTTTCTGAAGACACCCTCAGAGGGTACTCTAGTGTTCAGTGGTGCTGAAGTACCTTGCAAGGCAAGATCTGGTGGGTAAATAGGCATTATGATTGTAATTTTAAGTAGTAATAAATATAAGTGCTGTGAACACTTAAACTTCATATTAGGTAAGGGCTTTCAGAATTCTTAAAAAGTAGATATGAAAACAGGTAACAAACCCAGTATTTCCTATGACACATACAAAAGAGGTATATTCTTTTGTAAAAAAAAATGCAAAAGGATAAATCTAAATGCTGAAATGCAAAGCATTTGTGGAATTGTTAAATATTTTTTTTAACCAATCTCCATGAATAAACATCTATTCAATCATTTGGACACATCTACTTCAATGTAAGTTAGAAAACCATACTAGGTTGAAGTAAGATAAACAGGTCCATAAATTAGAGAAAGTTGCCAAAAGGATACACCATAATAATTCCCCTTAACTACAATTATCAGCTGGGTTTTGCAAAGAATGCAAAGGCATTTGTGAATTAGTGTGTCCCGAAGGTAATGCCCTATTTCAGTCTCCAACTCTGGAATGATCATAGTCATGCCTTTTTAAGCTTCAAAAGAACCTTGTCAAAACCACTTCTATGTCATGTTTGTAACTTTTTTGTTCTCTAATAACTTTTGGTATGAGCATGTCTTTGTCTGCCCATTTCTATTTAAAGTGAATTTCCAAGCCTGTGGACTTGGAAGCTCTGGATTTAGCCCCAAAAGTCCAAATTTCTGCTCTTTCCAGGTTTCCAACCTACTGGGCAGCCTTGTAGTTATCTCCATGGCAATGCCAGGCCCCTTCTGGCAGGTAAACCTGTCTGGTGATTCCACCCCTCAGAGGCGTGTCAGTACCATTTCCTGGAGCAATCTCACAGGGTGGCTCCACTTTCCATTCCTGTTCAAATACTTTGCTGCCTCCTCTACAGCTGCCAGACCTGCTCCTGCTGCTGCTCAGGTAAATCTCTTTCTTTCCTGGCACCACTATAGACAGAGGTGGTTGATAAAAGTCTTGTACATGCACCGGCCTGTCTGTCTTTCTCTCCCTTCCTTTCATGATCTCTCTCTCTCTCTCTCTCTGTTTGTTCCTTAGGGAGAGCATTTGGAGAGTACCTTACTGACCACCAACAAGATGATGAGTTCAAGCTATTGGAATGAGACCAGCAGCAGCAGCAGCTGTGGGACTCAGCAGCTTCCAGAGGTCCTTCAGTGCCAGCCCCAGCATTACCACTGCTACCATCAGTCAAGTCAAACCCAGCAGCCTCCAGAAAAAAATCTAGTGTATGAGCGAGTGAGGACCTACAGTGGGCCCATGAACAAGGTGGTTCAGGCCTTGGACCCCATCGGCTCACGAGAAGTGCTCTCCCCTCTGAAAAGTTCTTCCTCCTACCAAAATTTGGTTTGGAGCGACCGTTCCCAGGTACCACAAAGACAGGCTAGTTGAGAGAGGAAGTCTTGAACCTTATTTCTTTTCCTTCTGTTTCTCTGCCTCTGTTATAAAGGATGTTATCTCTTGGTGGAATACAGCTACATATGTGATGTATAGTAACCTAAATTACATCTCTCAGCTGTTCTTTCATTTGCTAGTGCCCATGGTTGTTTGTTACCAGTTCCAATGATTTTCATATAATCAACTAGAGCATAGAATGGCTTATTTTTATTGAATTTGATTGGAGTATCTGAACTGAAGTTGACTTTTGCCCCTACCACAAAGCAATCCTCAACTTGAGTACAATAATTTTTATAAAATTAGTTCTCTGATTCACTTCATACCAGAAGTAAACACAATTTTTTGTATCAAATGACACTGATACAATGACATGTATGGAGTGACAAGCAAATATTTGTATTCAGCAAATAGTATGTTGTTCTAGGATAAATGACAGGCATAAATCCCTGTTTGAATTGCCACATGTGTTTCATCTTCTAAAAATGACACATTGACTCTTGTATAACTAAGGTGAATAATTTATGAATACTGGTAAAAGAGTATTGAAAGAGTGGATATAGGATTAAGGAAGTCAAGATGTAAGAAATTGCTTATATGAAAGCTAAAAAGGGGAACTCTAAGACACCCTTTAAGATGAAATAAATTTGGTTTTAAAGGAGTTATTTTACCATAAGTATCTGTGCTAATAATCATGCCAATGAATGTAAATGAACATTGCAAGATTATATAAAATTAACAGCTCTTTGTTTCATTCTTTAACTATCTTTACAGTAAATTTTCATGTCTTTAAACTTTCTGAAAACTTCTGTCCAAACTGAAATCATGTTTTTAAGATACAATTTGTATTGTAAAGAGCTCTAAAAAGAGAAAAAATATAACCATTGGAATATTATCCTATGTTGCATTATCCTTCCAGTATGCAATAATATGAATTAACCTCAATTTAGAGTAGGATATAAAGCAACATTTTTGATGTATATAATAAAACTATTTTTATAGAATTAAAATATATAGATAATCCAACAACTACAAAGGCCACAATCTTTTCTTTCTTCCTTAGTTTAACTTGTGGAAAAAATATGAAGAAAAATCCATGATTTACTGTTAAGAATTTCTTCATCAAGAAAAATTCCACCTATATTTAAGTCATAGGGGAAAAATATACAGGTTAAAACTACTAGTTTGTATAAGTGATAATAATGCAAATGTACATTCCAATAGTCTACACTGAAGTGGGTGTCACCTGTGTTTGTTAGTAGCCCCCGAACAATGAGAAGTTCAAAGGCAACAGTTGCCATTATCATAAGAATGCAAAAATCACCTTGTCATAGTTATTTAAACAATCTCTTTTCTTTTGGACTTGCTGGAAAAAGATGAATAGATAAAAATTAAAAAGCTGAAACTTGGCAACTCATAAATATTAACCACAGAACACTTTTTAGGACTGCATTTTATTGCATGCTCCTTAGTTCAACCTACCTTTCTAATAATCCCAGGATCAAGCTGGCTTGGCTTTTTACAAGGCTTTCCTTCTGCCTACCTGATATTTGTGTAACTGGTCCTTATGAGACTGTCTTCACTGGAATATGTAGCTCTCCATAGAGGACTCTATAAAGAACTTGAGAAATCAAAAGTATGGCTACAGACACTAGGAGAAGAGATTGCAATGGAGGGTGTTGTAAAGTCTGAAGTTATTTGTAATTGAAAAGAAAGAAAAGTAAGGGCTTGGTGAAAATCAATGAGGTAAGATTTTAGATATGTGGTGAAGTAAAACAATAAGTAGCTTCATTCTCTTAGTGAAACAAGAGGAGAGAAAATTTGGCTATAACATTTCAAATTGAGTTAGATATCAAAGGACATTCAAGAAACTTTGACAGCTGCCACAAATAATGTGACGAGGAAAATCTATTTTGTTTTCCTTTCTTCCCGTTTCTTGGCAGGATTACGTTGTATAAAGTAGGACCTAGGTTTGATTCGAAAGTACCTTGCTGCTAACAAAATGGTTAAGATGTGGCCAGGTGAGATGTCGTGACAGCTTTGTTATGTACCATGCCAAGCACAAGCAAGCAGTAAATAGTATTCAGAATTCTTTTGTTTGTTTGTCTCATGTGCTGTTTCAGAGACATTTTGAGTTGGAATGTAGCAATGATTCTCATGCCAGAATTTGTGACTGTGACACCTATGAAAATGGTTAGTCATCTGAATTTAATTAAACTTTTACTTTAATTGTTTTTAGCATTTTGGTATTTGGATGACATTCAGAGAATTCATAAGATTTTTAAAAAGACATAATTGCCAATAGTAAAATATGTTCCCTTTGAGAAACCAAAATTGATGCCACTCTGCTTTGCTTCCTGAATCTTAATTTTAGCTTATGTATTTAATTTTAGATTTAACCAAATGCTTTTTGTAGCACTTTAGTATTTTCTATATATGGCTTCTGAGTGTATATTTTTCCTCTTTTGCAGTCTTGTGCACTAAAATGGTATTGTTTACAGATGTAAACATATTTTCAATTTCTCCAGATCTAATGTTGTTTTCTTTCTTGTTTATAATTGATCAGAGATATATTATTATTCTCTTGGTTCTTATTTTGATTGCTTGATAGAGTATTCCTCAGAGAAAATTCAATATAGAAAAACAGTTGCTGGTGAAATTGTCTAAATCAATGGTAGAACTACAATTACTAGGTTTATTCATGTGAACAGGTAAAATCAAACACAGGTGTAATCAAGGTCATGGATGCATTTTAAAACTGAATGTGGTATTGTGAATAAATGTAGTTCTAGAAACTACATAAAACAAAAGAAATAAAAAAAGCTTCATGACTCAACTTTTTAAAAAGCTTAAATATTAACCTACCATCACAACACACAATTACATACTATCTTTTAAATGAACAGTATTGATGTGAATTACTCACTGGACATGTATTTTTCCATTCCATTAAGTTAGCTTTTCACAAAGTTCAAGGTATTTTCCCTGCATTCAGAGATGTGTGGTGTGAGAAATAGATCAAATTAATTTTTAATGCCACTCATTCATTGAATAGGTATTTATTAAGTGCCTATTATGTAGGAAGCACTGTGATTATCTGGATAAGTACCATTTGCTTATCTAGAGAGAGGCTACATTGAGGACAGATACAAAGTTCCTAGTCTGTAGGTATCCCATGTCTATATTTCATTTTTAAGTATTATTTTGTGCTTCAGCCATTGATTATTTCATAGAATACAGCATGTTTTGATGAAAGAACAAACCTCAAGCTATGCGTCACATGTGTTACCATTCTTTTGAATTTGAAATTTGCAACTAAATTCAATTCAAGAGAGCAGCCCAGGGGAAAATGGGTGTTTATACACGGCTTCTGATCTTAGTAATTATTCAGCATGGGCTTACCTTTGTTACATGATTGTTTTTCCATTTTCTTTTGTCACAATGATTGTGGATAGTTCCCTTACTGTGCTCCGACTTCTATACACTATCAGAAAATTTTCCTGTTCTGTAGGGAGGGATGTGGTGCTTTGATAAATTGTTGTTGAAGGGCGTGGTCTGTTCAAAGGTGTGGTCACTAAAGTGAATGATTGTTCAGGGAAGTAGGTGGCCTGAAAAAGGAATGAAGTCATAGGATAAAGAGGCACACATTTTCAGCTTTGGTCATCCCTTTAGTGCCGACAATTAAATGGAGTTATAGAACTTGTGAATGCAGCTAATTGCTGGGTGAAATTGTTCATACCAATTGTCTTTGTCTCTGTTGAAGGGAGGTCCGATGAATTCCTCAGCCTGTTTTCAGTCAGTGACATTCACACACAAGCTGTCATTGTGTGTGTGTGTGTGGCAAAGTGAGGGGGGTGGGGTAAGGGGGAGGGGAGCAAACTTTTTCTTTAACTGTCCTGGTCCAAATTTCTTTTCTTTTTTTATTGTTTATACTATTACAGATGATCCCCTTTTCATTTTTCCCCCCTCCACCCAGCCCCTACCCTTCCCCTCAGCCACCTTCACCACATTATTTTCTGTGTCCATGGGCTGTGCATATATGTTTTTTTGGCCAAATTTCTTTTCTTGATGATTCATGGTAAAATAACTGGGAGATCTGTCATGTTCTTAAGCCCCATTTAAGAGTGAAAACCTTTTTAAACAAGTCTATTTGAGGTAACTTTTTCATCATACCAGCAGCTATTTCAATAATGATCTTTTTTTGACTTCCAGTGCAGCACATATATTTCTCATTTTTAAGGACAAAAAGCATGCATTGCTAAGAAAGTATATACTTTATTTTCTCTCCTAGTTTCCTGTAGGAAAAGAAGAAAAATTATCCTGGAATGAGTCTCTTAAATGAGAATTGGTATTGGAGGAAAGAGATGAGGGGAAAGAGTTCTATTACTAGTACATTCTAGTAATTTCCTGTTGCTTTCTTTACATGAGAACAGAATCACAGATTTTAATTAAGGAAGTTTTTGTTTCATCTAAAGAGAGATCATTATAATTTACATGATTATTCCTGTACAAAGTTCAAAACAACATCTCAACAATAAGCTAAGCAGGTGTTCAACCACGTCACTGGCTTTGAAAGGTTCTAACAAAAGCATCTCCCATATTATTCAGAAAATTTATTCAAATGGAAGTTTGCCTTGGCAAATTTTGTCAGCATAAATGTCAGGTGGCTCTTAAAGATATTGCCTCTTTGGAAACTGTTCAGCGTGGGCTGTTCTGATTATTACTTCTAGTGATTCTCCCAGTCATTAGGACTGACAGGAACATCCACAAGGCTCCCATGGTTTTTCTTCTTTGAACATTATATTGCTGATTAGTTTTTAAGTACAGTTTTACAAGTCAAATTAAACAGTATGAAAAAGTTTCCTGTTCATTTCAACAAGCTTCCAAATATAGAGAACAAAGTCCTGTACTATGTATGTCATCTTCTCTGTTTATTACCTAATTCTCACTCCCAGCTGTCTCACTGTCTCTCTTGTATCTATTGTACCATGGTCTTGAACCCTTTGATCAGAGCTACCAATAGAAAAATGAAAGCCAGTAGGGATTTACTGAAGAGCTTCATATTTTCTGAAGTATAAAGATTGGTCACAGAAAATATTGTGTGTATAAATTGCCTGTATAAGTGAGTCTATGTGAAATGTATCTCCATATGTGTCCATGTAGAGCTGCAAATAATTGTGCAGCAATGGCTTTGGCAGCACCAAAGTATGAAACTGGCTAGGGTAATTGCTTAGGTTTTAAACTTCCTGGCTTTAATTTCTGGTTCAAGGGCTTCCCAGCTATATTCAGCAGTTGCCTTGTCTGTAATATAGGGCCATATGCCTAACTCATAGGATTGTTGTTAAAGGCAAACATAATAATGTAGGGTGGAAAATACACAGCACAGTACCCTGAAACATAGTAAGGGTTAATGAAACATTACCCAGAATAAATTACTTGACCTGTCAGGACTTCAGTGTCCTCATGTGTAAAGTGAGGACAACAACACCTTCCTTCAGGGTTGCAGTGAGTATTGAATAAGATAACATGGGAAGGTGCCCAGCACAATGACTGGCACTAAATAATTCTTTCCATTGGTATTAATTTATAAAAGTATATCCAACAAAGTCCTAAGTGGCACAGACAAAATAAGTTAATAATCTCAATGAGTAGACTATAAAGTAAGACTTCCATTCACACTGGAAAGAGTAGGTAAACACATATGCTTGGAAAGCTTATTAGGGCTCTACTAGCTAAGAAAGACTAATGAGGAAATGCATTAAAGCAATTTTCTAAAACTCACAGTATATGATCAAAAGACTAGAACAGCAGGAATGTATTTATAATGTTTACCGACATAAATATCCTTTAGAAAGAGTAATTTGGAAGTTCTCATGCTCTTGGAGTCTTTGATCTTGAACCTCAATATTTGAAATGGACTTTTTGTGTCTGTGGTATTTTTCTTTTGTCTTTTTAAAATACAATGAAACTGAGCATGAAAGCTTGCTTACAGTCTGCCTCTTACCTAATGTTGCCTGTAGAATTGCCCTTGCAATAGGATGGCATGTGGCTATTTATATTTAAATTAATTAGCATCCAGTAAATTTAAACACATATTCAGTTCTTCAGTGGCATTAGCTATATTTTGAGTACACAACAGCCACATACAGCTACTGCATTGGACAGAACAGATAACCAAAATTGCAGAAAGGTCTACTGGACATGGCAGATCTATATATTCAAGCTACTCATTCAAATATAGAAATGCCTCTAAGATATCACATTCAAAGAAATTCATGCTGGTGCAAATGTCTGATCAAAGTGCTGCCAATTTACATGATTAGCTTCAATGGAAAAATAGGAATCAGACATTGAAGATTGTGTAACATAAATAAGAGTCAAATGTGTAGACCAGGAATACACAGTATACCGTGGTGGTTGCAAGCACAGACCTGGAGCTAGACTGCTAGATTTAAAATTTACCTCCATGTCTGTGCATGGTAGACTGCATATTTCTGGTCTATACATTTTCTTATATGTACTCCCATTGTGAACCACCTAAAATTTTTTGAGACGTAAGCCAGGGCATAAATAAATAATGTAAATCAGCATTTCAATGCTTTTAAAATATTGTGTTATTTATCAAGAAGGCAGATATTTTTGTTGCTGTTCAGAATTGTTTTTTAAAATATGTTTCTCATAAATTTTATTGATTCTTTTGTATAAAAATATACAAGGCTTCATCATTGGGTAATAAGTTGATTAATTTTTAGTTTTTTTAAGCTCATAAATGTTTTGGCAGAAGTTTGATACAAATATTATGAAGATATAAAATTGGCTTGTATCTTACTGTGGAAATTAAGATCTCAGCAATGAAATGACATTTGGATTGTAATGTTGAATGTTTTTAAAAATTATTGATACTGAAGTTCCAAAGTTATGTTGAAACTCCTTGCCTTGATGTTAGGAGAGCCCCATCCTATTTTTACAGTCTTATCTCACACTACCCACTTCCTCCCACCTTGTGTTCCAGGCACACTGTACCACTCTCAGTTTCACAAATAAACTAAGCATTTTGCTTCCCTCTCACCCCACCCCCCTTTGTTCAGTCCATTCCCAGCTCTGGCAACTTTCACCATTCCTTCACTTTCTGTGGAATTCTACCCATCCTCAAAATCCATCTGGAAAGTCATCTACTTCAAGATATCTTCTTCAACCCTGAATCTTCTTACCTTCTCCTCAGTGCAATACTCTCCTCCCAAATTCATTCTGGATGTGGTCTTCTTTTAACACGAGTCTCACTTTTCATTGTTTAACTATACATACTTATATCAAGTAAGTAGTATGTTATTTCTGTTGTTCTTCTTCCCACCCACCATGGACTGCTGAGGGTTGAGATTTTTTTAAATCAAAACTCTAACACAAATCAAAATAAATGTTTTAGGGTACAAAATTAAAATTCTCTCTTTTTCTCTCTGCTTTCTGCCTTCCCTTCTCCCCTCTACCTCCCTCTTTGTGATTATGGCTTGCAAAACTGCCTGAATGTGGTTGCTAGCACTGGCTTTAATAAAAATATATAATTAGGATTGGTTGTGGCTTTCCCTCTTCTATACCCTGTTTTTGAACTGAAAGTGCAAAGTGGGGCATGAATTGCCCCTTTAAAAACCTAAACAAAATATTAAATATAAGGAACCATTTTATGTCAATTAGTTTTCTTCCTGGTTCTTGTGTCTCATTAAGCATCTGGATTTGACTCGTTTATATTTCATTTATACTTTCTTCCCTATGAAAACATATGTATGATTACTTATTATATCAAATGTTGTGAAAGGTTCATGATTCCTACCTGTCATGATATCATTTCCCTGGGATTTGTTACGATACTTCCTTTATTCAAATTAGCTAATTAATTTGCTTATATAGTCCCTCTACCTCCCCTGCTACTGAAATTCTGTCTAGATGAAATGTTTTTATTCATTGAATCTTACTTAGTTATTCTCTAACAAAGATTCCCTCATAAAAACGACTAGTACTGTTAGTACTCATCCACACACCAAAATACATGTAGAACTTTTCAAGGAAATATCTTTGTCCTTAAACATAGTATGTCACCCATTTGTGTTCTAACACAGACTTCGACTTGGATGCATAGCTTCCTGCATAAAATTACTTAAAAATCTTCACAAATCTTTACATAAATAGGTGTCATTATTTATTATCCCATATAACCATTGGAACACAAGTCTAAAGTACAGTAAAAAGAAAACACTTGTTGTAAACACATTCATAACTACACATGTTAAAAGCAATCCTCATCAAAAAATAAAAATCTTTACAAATCTAGTTATATCTAAGAAAATTCTCTAGAAAGGTTGCTTAAACCCCCTACAAACATCTCATATCACTCTTCTGCCAAAAACCTTCAAAGACACTCACTATCTACAAATCTCTTACTCTGACTTTCAACAACCTCTACTACCCAGCTCCTATGAACTTATTTACATCCCAGAAATCCCATTTTGGTGTTATATGTTTCGGCCAAAATGTGAACTATTCTCGAAATATAGCCCCCAATTTCCCACAATTATGCATTTGCTCATGTTACAACTGAAATGACCCTATCTATTATCCTTACCATCTAGATATACTAAAATCATACTAATTTTTCAAGACTTTCTTCAGCTGTAACCTAGTGATGAAATCTCAAATTGTCCCAGGCTGAAGCTATCTCTTAGTCCTTGAAACTTCCATAGTAAGTTCCTTATAGTTCTTTTACATCTCTTTCAATATCATTACATAACAAATATTGAACAAAGAACTTTGTTGCACATGTAACTAATCCAATAAAAATAATACCTCATATTAATAGATGCTATGTTTGATTTTTCAGAATTCTTTTACACACATTATTTAATCACTAGAACTCCAAATACTAAGTAGAAAAATGATTATTACTGGCATTTTACAAATTATGCAGTGTACAAGTAAAAATATGCATTGTGTATGATTTGTCTTGGACAATAAAGTAATCAAGACTCAAATAGCTCAAAATAACTTTTCCAAGTTAGAGCAGTTACTTAATGAATGCCTTGGGCTTAGGAACCAGCTCTTGATATTTCTACTATGTCAGCTGTCTCACTTAATTAACCTTAGATACTAAAGTATTTTCAGTTTAAACAAGTTTGCATTTTTTGGTTTCAGCATATCATTTGATGATTATCCTCACTGTGTTTTCTTCCATTCTAATGCTCCATTATCAAGGTGGAAAGTTTCAAAAATATATTAAAGGACAAAAATAGATTCTGTGCTGATTTTCAAGATCTCACAATAAAATAATCCTGGCATTTTAGAGTATGTCCTAAGTTTTTAAGGTTTTTTTCTTCTACCTGAAGGAAAATAACACTTCTCAAGCTTCTGCTTCCCCTTGTTTCTCCAATGAAGACTGATTTTTAATCCACTGTGATCTTAGAATTAGCAGTGCCATATTTAGTTTATAAAAAGAAGAAGAGGAAGAGGGCTGCCACAACTTTCCCAAAGTTGGAAATCATTACTTTAGGCAGTGTGGGAAAAGAAGATCTGCATTTTATACCAAGCTTGAGCCCACCTAATTATAAACAAAATTATTTTCACCATACCTCTACCTGAAGAAAGTTGCCAACAAAACAAAATTATCTATTTAGCAAATCCGAGCCACAGGAATAAATGATTCATATGCTGAATATCTGATTAGAAAAATAGGGTCTTTCTACAAAATTGCAGGACTTAAGTGATATAAGTGTTAAATAAAAATTAATTTTTTTAGCTTCTAAGCTTAGAGTACACTCTATAAATATCTAATGCAGTTTACAAAAAATCTACTGGATTTGTAGTTTAAATTATTTAATCAGAGCTATTCTGTCATAGTCACTTCCAGGTGGAGCTCTTGTTTTCAGGCACCCAAAAGTTGTATTTGACAATAAATAATAAGAATGACAAATATCTAGCCTCCTATTATAAAGATAAGTCAAATTTAACAGTGGAATTATGAAAAGCATAAAACCTGAAAAGCAGAAAATGGAATGACATGCTATATATGCGGCAAAGTACAGAGATTAAGAGCATGAGTTCTGGAATCATTTTACTTGTGTTTTAGCCCTGACACCTTAGTATTAACTGTGTGATGTCCATCTAGTTACTTAACTCATCTTTTACTAACTTTATTCATATGTAAAACAGGGGTATAGGAGTATCTTCCTCATGGGTTTGTTGTTAATGTTAGGATAATCTGTGGAACACATTTGGCATAGAGAGCTTTTAATAAGTTTTACTTATCATCAAAAGAAAACAAGACTAACAAGTATAAAGGACTTGAAATTGTTTTGTCTCTTGAAAAAATACATTGGGGATGATCTCCCATCTTCATAGAAATAGATGACACATCAAATAGTCACATCAAAGGAGGAAACTGGAGCTCAGGAAGATGACATGAGTTTTTTTAATATCACATAGCTGGTGTTGTATAACTAGAATTAGAACCCAGGGCTCCTGACTCCATGGCCAGGTCTCTTTCCATGATTTATAATAATCACCACCACCCTTCCTCTTCTTTTAATTATTTTGTTATAGGTAATGTAAGGCTGTGCACAGAGGGCATAAGAACAAAAGATGTAGATTTAGACCCTTATTCCTGAGGTACCTTTAACACTAAGACATCCTCTTCATTCACAAACATTTTTGATCACTTCCTATGGAATAGGCAACGTTTATTTCTGGGGTAACTTGCTGCAATCCTGCCCATAGTGAGATACCAGTGAAGTGCCTTCCATTATCAAGATAATGTCCATTTTGGACATTTATTCAGACTATCTTACCTAATTCTATAGACTTCCAGGCATAGCAGTATTTCTAGGATTAATAAACTTTATATTCATATCATTTTTTTCCACCTTATAATCAACCTAATATGATTTCAGTTCACACTGGTCAACATCATATGTTTAATGTCTGATGCATATTAAGCCATGACCATAATATTGCAATTTTTGTAGCTATCCCATTTCTCTTGTTTTTATGAGCATTATAAGCCACATTTGCCTACATCAATTATAATAATGAAGACTCAAAATAATTAAGTAAATTATAATCTATGAAATTAATGTACCAGTTTTCTAAATATACAAAATTTGTATATTTTATTTTAGGATCATGCTAGTCTTTGTGTAAATGTACCAATTTGCCTTTTAAATATTTACAATCTTGGCATCTGAATAAAGTAACCATGCCTATACTACAATAAATAAGTATCCTAAAGGTGTGATATATAGATAGATACAGATATGTGTATTTTTGTGTGTATAGTCCTACTTGTGTTAATTTCTGCAAGTTTATAAATCTTCTTAGTAAACTCTTTTATCTTAAAACCTAGTCCATTTAGCTAGTGAGTTTCATTCTGTTTGATTTGATGATGTCATCAGATTGGAATTGGTTAAAGGGAGAGGGAAAGAACTACTGTTTATAGAACACCTACCAGGTGCCAGGCAGTGTGCACAAACTGTCTTGTCAAAGCACTTGTAGCTTCAGTAGCCCCAGCCAAAAAGGAGTACCAAGCTGCAGAAATGCACCCTCCATACACGAATAGTTTTATTATTACCTCCTGGTAAATGCATGTTGGTATAGATATTTGGGAATTTAATTGAGTTAGTATCTGTTAAAACAAATAGTGCACACACTCTGTGCCCCAGCAATGCCACTTCTTTGTGGGATATTAGAGTAATCCTCATAGTGCACCAGAATGCTCATTGCAGTGTAGAGAAAACCCTGAAACAATGTAGACTCTGATAAACAAAATATTGAACAAACACAATGGAACATTATGTATCAATTTAAAATCATGAATTAAGACATATTTCTAATCTATAAAATAAGAAATATTGCAGAGGAATAAAAGCAACCAATATTATTATTTATCCATATATATTTATGTAAAGATACATCTGACAATGATGGTTTCTTCTTGGTAAGGGATTTAGACAGAGGGAGGATGGTTAAGGGAAGGTCTTTGACTTCACAGGGGAAGATCTGTATACAATTTTATGTTAGAATGTGTTCATGTACTATTGCATAACTAAAAATACCTCTTTCCCCCTTTATCTCTCAGAACATGTTCCTCTTGTATCTGAAGGCCAAACCCACCTGATCTTGGTTGCATTTGTAACCATTTTCCTAACTGAAGAACATGTACCTGTTTGGTCTACTATCTTTAATTATCTGCACACGTCAAGCACTTTTCCTCAGCTACAAACAGAAATCTGAGAACATACCCAAAGGCTTCCTTGTAACATTAAGCTTGTATTATCACTCTTGATTTAACAGGGAAAGGGGGAATGAAAATGTCAGAAGTTGAACCAAAGGAAAAGCAAAAGAAAAACTACAGTGTTTAGAATATTTGGCAGATTGAGTAAACGCATAGTTCTGTTTTAAGAACAACACGTTACATTGACATTATAACTATACTTCCATATAAGTCTGTCAGTGTACCCTTTGTAAGCCTGCATTCTGACTTTTAATAACCTTCTTGTTCTAGAGAAAAAAAAATACTTTTGTATCGTTGTGGGAATGTATCCTGGAGTTGTATCAATTGGTTGTAAATTATAGTAATGTATGAAGAAATTAAGTAATGCTATCAATTCTTCGCACACTAGTAAAATTATGCATCATTGCTTATTTGGGAAAAAAATAAAGAATGCCAAGATAATCAACAGAATTACTTTTATCTTCTCATTATTAAAATCATACTGTCAGTTTTATGGACTGTTTTTAAACATCAGAACCTACTCTTCGAAATTAAAGCAGAAGCAGACCAGATAAAGCATAACTACAAGTCAGCTTGAAAGAATATAAGGGCAGTAATCTTTAGTTGAGATTTCAAAGGGAGTTTCCTGTATTGGTTTGAAAATTTTTACATTTAATGTTTTTCATTGATAAATTTTGCATCTTGTTTTAATTGTGGACATATTATACATTGGGGTGTAGATTAGCAGAGTTCTCAAAAAAGAAAAAAAAAGGAATGCCATCTAAAAGTATAAGAAGGACGTATTATCAAGAAATCAATCTTAAAATTATTTTATCATTGGGTTACTGACAAGGCTGAGAAGAATTCAGTAATACGTTCTTTGGATAGATGGGCATCATCTAGGAAAGCATAAAATATTCCTACCTCTGATAATTTGGGTTATTATAAAAATAAAGAAAATAATACCTCAAGAACATTAGACATCCAAATGACACTGTTCAGGAACAGTTTCTGATCCCCCCCTTTTTTTTTGTTTCTTTCAACAGGAACTGCATTCTCCAACTCTGAAAATATCTACTTGTGCTCCAAACGCTCTACACATAACTACAAATACTGAACAGGTAAAAGATTTTATAGATTGTATTGGATTATTTTCTTCTTATGAAAGCCTTGCTTATATGTTTAAACAATCTTTGGGACCTCAGAAGGCTTTACACATTGAAAAATGTCCAGAACAAAGAACTAGAAAGAGTATTTTCACATATGAGGGTCGGCTCAGTCCATCCAAGAACATGAAATAAGTGCTGAAATAATTGCTATGAATGGAGATTTTTCAGTTTCATTGTCTGCTCAATCTGATTGTTTTTAGTTTGAGTGAAGTTTATTTTTAGCCAAGGATCTCCTTGTGATTATGTATATTTTAAGGGTCCTTGATTTGACAACAAATGAAGTACACTGATCTAGGACTGATTGAGGATGACTTGTGGGAGTGATAGTACTGTAAGCTTTCCTTCAGAGAAAATAAATAACAGTACTTTCTGGCTAGTCCTCAAAAGTTCACGATTGAAAAGACGGACAAGCATCTAGATTCTTTACTATTTATGACCTAATAATCCCATTTTAAAGATTATTTTTGAGCCCAAGCATTATATCTTCAAAAGGTACTATAATACCACATTAAGAAATATGTGTTTAATGAGCTAGTTACCATATTTCAAAGAGAAAATTCTAAGAACATAAAATATAAACCATCCAAAATTTGTTACTACATAGGAGGGGAGTATAAAGTATATGAGATTCAGAGGATGAGAGAGAGAAAGATGCTATTCTAAGATGAGGTGCCAGGGTGTGAACTTGGATGGTACAGGGGCAAATGGACAAAACTGGTCTCTGGAACTTGGGTACAGTAAAGAAAAGGTGATATTATGTAAAACAAATAAGATAACCAAACAAAAGTTTGCCTAGTTCTTCCTAATTTGACCTAACCTAGGGCTAGGTCAGTAACAGTCATGCATTTATTCAGCAAACATTTGCTTAGTGCTGAGTATGTATCAAATACTATACAAAGATTAATTAGATCCAATCACTATTCTCAAAGAGCTCACAGACTAGCATGGGTCACATACATGACAAAACATAAGAGAGTGGGATAAAGGCCACAATTGAGCTAAAAAATAGAGCCCTATCTTATATATTTATCAAGATAGAATTACCTCTGAAAAGTCCACTTAAATCACAGTGTTGTCCACTATATTTAAATCCACTCAGAAAACTGCACTAAGGGATATTTTTCATAATAAAAGGGCTTTAAAACTGGGTTTACTATATGTATTATTTCTGACAATAAAAATATGTGTTTATTGTAGAATTGTAGCACTATAATATAAATAAAAAATAAAACCCACTCACGATCCACTCCCCTAACCAGAAATACTACTCTCTAGCATTTTGTTTTCTTCCATTCAAATAAAAAACTGTGATCATAGCATATATACAGTTTTATATCTTCATTTTTCACTTAACTTTATATAATATTGTAAGGTTTTTTCATGGAAATTTGTATTATTACTCAACATGGTTATTTTGATGGCTACATATTTCTGCCTATGGGTGATTATTTAATTTTTCCCTTCTCCACAGGAAAGTGTTTCTCTTACTGTATCCTATCAACATTATTGGTTTAAAATTTTTTCCAGTTAAAATATGACACTTAAAAATATTTTATTTATTTGTTTCTAGAGAGAGGGGAAGGGAGGGAGAAAGGGAGAGAAACATCAATGTGCGAGAGAAACATTGGCGGCCTCTCCCATACCCCCAGCTGGAGACCTGGCCCACAACCCAGGCATGTGCCCTGACTAGTAATTGAACCAGTGATATTTCAGTTCGCAGGCTGCTGTTCAGTCCACTGAGCCACACCAGGCAGGGGAAAATATGACATTTTTTTGTGATGTTTATTTGATTCTTAGTTTGGCTGAACACTTTTTCTTAATTAATAACCATTTGCTTTTCTTCTATGTAAATGTTCATGCTGTTTGTTCATTTTTCTATTAGTGTGAAGATTTTTTTCTTATTGAGGTATAGTAACTCATTGTATTAATAATATCAATCCTTTTTCCATTAAAAGTTTGTAAATGACTTTGTTTTAGTGTTTTGTCTCCCTTTTAATGTTACTTATGGTCCTCCCCGCCACCACACTGAATATTTAAATGTTTAAACACACACAAACACACACATACATTTTTTCTCTTTGCATCTCCTCCCATTTTTTAAAAATATAGGATGTCCTTTTCAATGAGATTTAATTAATAAGTATTAAGCTATATTTTTCTGATCATGTGGAAGCATTTGAAATGAAAGAAATATTTTGAAACTCTCATCCAATATAATTTAGAATGTGTGATGAATTTACTGTGAGGCAAATATAATAGAAATACCTAGCAAATAAACATGTTTCATATATGTTTTTGAAACTGAAATTAACTAAAACACAAATTCAGATGTCATCATTTATGCAAATGACTAACAACTTTACTCTGAAAATTGCTCCCCATTATTATCGATGGTTCCAAAGTCACTAAGTAACTATAACTATATGCATGTTTTAAATCTTTTCTTCACAGGAACTCCATTCTCCAACAGTGAAAGTCACTTCATATCCACAGACCACTATTAGGAGATATATAGTACAAAATCCTGAACAGGTAATCTATGTCATGCAAACTCTGGTCCCAATGTATATAATTCCTTAGAGGTGCATAGTGTAAAGAGGAAAGGTGAGTTGGTTACCATATCCCTAAAATCTGATTGTTGGACTTTCTTCTGATTATAAAGTTAATTTCTAATCATCTTTAATTCTAAGGAACCATATATTCTGACTCAGAGCTGAAACAATTCTAAGCAGCATGGAAATCTGTGGGTTATAAAGTCTTTCAGCTTCTATAGCCCCACCCTTGTGCTACAAAGTATTTTTGTGCACTTTGAACCAAAGAAAAAAGAGACAAAGTTCTATTATAGGCTTCACATAAAAAATGATGACTTGTTACATCAGGGTTTGGAGTCTTTAGTCTATTTACATAGGTCATTGACATACCAGTTTGGAAAAGGAAAATGAAAAGTCAGAAGTTCCAAAGTGTTCCCATGCCTTGGTTGCCTATGATGTATGAACTTTTGTGCCTATTGATGAGCTATTTTGAAAATTTCATAATTATATTTTCTCCTAAACTATATAACCTTATGTTTTATGAACTAGGGTATTATTATCTGCCTAATTTTGAGGATAACATTAAGAAAACTTCCCCCTCACAGCAATAAGCCTTCCTCAAACACCTCCCCCACACACACATACACACCTCTTTAGCAGCAACAGTTTTCTTGGGTTATACAGACAGAAGTTCATCCAATAGAAACAGTGTGCCCCAGATAATAACACAGCAGTTCTTTGCTTTGCTCTTTGTTGTGAATCTCTGCTATTGCAGGAAACAATCCTTCCCTTTTTCACAATATAAATTTGATCATTTGCTAGAGCTGTGGAAAGCAAAGGGTTAAATTAGGGTAACACACTTACTACTATTCTATGTAGATGGGGAAAATGTACTTTTTTTTTTGCTTTTATCTATCTTGCCTCTTTCTTTATTTTAAAATCATTTTCTCATGTCTCTTTAGCTAGAGAGGCTGTTCTGCTTGTGTGTGTGTGTGTGTGTGTGTGTGTGTGTGTGCACGCACGCCTGTGAGCATGCAATCTCTGTTGGAGGTGATTGTTTCAGACATTTGCTTGTGGTTTCATATATCTATGTAAATATCAAAAGAGACTATGATTACAGTAAAGCAGCTGCTTGCTTATTCTTTTGCAGAATCAAATGTTTAAGCAAAAAATTGCAAAGTGTGTGGGAGAGGAGGTCATGAGGAGAACCTGGAAGATGAGAGAGTACCTCTTTCACACACACACATGAGAGCATGTGCATATTTGCATGCATATTTCATTTGATAACCCTGGCTTTCAAATAATTAATTTTAGATGGTGATTTTTTTTTCATAATGTGAGAATTGCCATGTTTGCTGAGCATATATCCACAGAGAGATTTAAAATATCAAATCATTTGAATTCCAGCCCACTTTGCCAGTGATTCTTATGTGACTTTGGATGAATTATTATTCTTTAGTTAATGGGGAAAGGGAAGAATTAATATTTATTGGATATACACTCTCTGCTAGGCAATTTACATATTTTATCCCCTTTAATCCTAAAAGGGTGAGAAAACAGAAGCACAGAGAAATCAGAAGTCTGTATGCAAGTGTGTAACATATTTGTAACAGTGCACCTGCTTATTATTAAGACATTATATGAACATTATATTATGTTCAACTACAAGGAAGCAAACAGTTTCTTTGGGAGAAGCCCCAATAGAGGGTTAAAGAAAAATAATCATTTTAATGCTTTTACCTCTTTCCATTTTTGAGGAATAAAACAAAATTCAATCCAATGTTTTGTGAACAAAAATAATATAATTGGTTTTACCAAACAGCTTGAAAATCCTGTCTAGATATATTCTCCATTTTATTTATCTTAAGTATATGCCTTTTTGTTTGTTTTAAATTTCCCCAGGAGAAGATTCTGGCTTAATTACAATATTTATAATAAGCTGAGCCTCCTAAGTGGCAACTGTATCCTTTTTCACCTCCCAGTTTGTGTAATCTTTACCTCTCCCTGTAATTAAACTGATCTCGTTCCACTTTTCTCATTATGACTTCCTCCAACCTTTGTTCAGTCTTTTTATTTTCGGTTGTTCCTGACCTTCTTTATTCTTCATTTATTGTCATTTTTGTCACAGGATTTATGTATTATGGTGTATAACTTGACCCAGACATGAGGGAAATAGTTTATTCCTTCAAGTAGATAGAGTCAATTGATAATAATCAGTTTCATTAATTTTCCCACATGATGCTCCTATTGCAGGTAGAGCGCTCTACAGCCTTCAAACAAACAAACAAACAAACAAAAGGAAATAAGACATGGTTACCAAACTAAAGGAGCTTAGAATTCCTCTCAGGAAGGGAAGTAAGATGAGGGCCACAAAAAGCTATAAAAAATACATGGTGAGGTGTGTGATAGATGCTATAAGAGAAATGCAGATAAAGTCTTATTGAAGTATAGAGGTTGGAGATAACACATTTGTTTGGGAGAGGGAATCAGAGAATGTTTTATCTTGGTATTTAAGGTATTGTTACAATTAACATGGTTTTTAGTATTGTTTTACTAATGAGGAAACTGAAGCTTAAGTCAGTGTGAATGCTCAGGTCTTCTGACTCAAATCTTTCCCTCTTTGTCTTTTCTGACAGTTATTCTGGGACTAGTTTTGATAGATTTGATAACTTATATTGGATATGGGGTCAAAAGCAACAAAAATAGTCATATGTGATATGTGACCCTAAGGTTTTCAGTATGAGGTACTGGGTGTATGGTAGGCTAATTAAAAGGGCGAAGAAGTGAGGAGGAGAAGCTTTTCCCCTGGGAAAAGGGGAGATTTGATACTTGTTTGAATCAGTGGTGTTTGAGGTGCATAGGAAGGAAAATGCCCAACAGGCAGTTTAAAATGACCTGGAGGAAGGCCATATTTGAGGTAGAGATCATCATAGTTATTCCTCTCAAAATTGTCATTGTAGCTGTGAGAATGGTTGAAGTAACTAAGGGGTAATAGAGAGCGTTGAGGTTAGGACCTTTGGAAAGTCCTACTTTAAGGGAACAGAAGGAAAGAATCACATACACAGGCAGAGGATCTGCCACAGAGGGACGTGAACACAGAGTGACTGAAGCAAATTCAGAAAGGGGGTGGCCAACAGTCTCAAATGGCAAAAAGGCCAAGGAAGATGATATTTGACAATAGAGTATGATCATCAAGAAAGCACTGGTGACATTTGAGAGATCATTTTTGGTACACCTGTGGAGGCAAAATCCAGAAGCAATAAGTTAATAGGTGAATAGTTCAAGAAGTGGAGGAAATAAGTGATGATTACTGTTTTATTTTTTAAAGATTTTATTTATTTATTTTTAGAGCAAGAAGAAGGGAAGGAGAGAGGGACAGAAACATCAATGTGTGGTTGCCTCTCACACGCCCCCTACTGGGGACCTGGATCACAACCCAGGCACGTGCCCTGACTGGGAATCAAACTGTTGTCCCTTTGGGTCGCAGGCTGGTGTTCAATCCACTGAGCCACACCAGCCAGAGTCTCTTTTAAAAAAAGATGTTTAAAGGAAGAAGAGATGGGATAGTAGCTAAAGACAAAAAAAAGTTTGGACATCTGAGACATTTGTATAGAGAGAAAAAAATAGTAGTTAGGAAGACTCAAGATGCATCAGAGAATGGAGACAACTGGGATAAGATTCTGGAAGAGACATGAGAGGGAAGAAGTCCAGGTACAGATAGAGAAGTGACTTTGAGGAAAATAAAGAGGACTATGTCTTTCACTGTAATGAGATGGAAGGAGCAGAAACTAAAGCAAGATTTTTGAGGTGGGGATGAAAATTAAGTAACCATATTGGATAGATTATCTTGGTTTCCTCAAAAAGTACAAGGGCAATGAGGGAACATGAGCATAGAGGATTGAAAAAAATTAAAATAATTTGCAACCATAGTTATAGAGAATTTGATGTTAGAATATAGAGTTATTGATGAATACAAATATGACAGTGAGGGTTGGGAAGGCTTCTTAACTTTGGATAACTTGAATCTGTACTGAATCTATCCATTTTTTTTTCTCCAGCAAGGTTTCATCACAACCTGGGAACAGTAAAGTAGATGTTGGGGATTATGGACTTTGTTAGATGTGAGAACTATTGCCAAAGGTCCTAAAAGTAACAATTATAATTATAAGATCAGCCATCTTTGAAAACACCTGTTAATTTTTAGGGTGGATCTGGCAGCAATTCAAATGCACAGGCAGAAAACAAAATAAGCTGCCAATATAGTTAAAGTGTTCAGTAGCTCATTTGTGAGAAATCTAAGACTTCAGATTGAATTTATTTTCATAATGTGTTTTACTCAGAATGATTTGTTCATAGTGCTATTCAGTTTTACCTTCTTATAGATTTTGGGAAAATAATAGTCCTGTAAATTTTAAAGTATTTTTTCAATAAGTTATTTAAAATAAGAAGTCCAACACTCATTTCAGAGAGAATCAATACCTAACACATTTTTCTTCTTACAAATAACAATAATTCAGCATTTATAGTAAACTTTAGTTCACAGAGAAGAAAATTTCATTGTTTTTGCTAAAATTCTTCTTCCCCTCTTAGAAGATGCTGTATCCTTGAGATGCAGGTTCAGCTCTCCCCCTTTTACCCAATCATCTGTTTGTTCGCTATGTGGTATTCAAGATTGATATAAACTCTACTTTTGTATATTTTTTAACCTCTTAAACATGTTACATGATTGCAGATAAGTATCAAAGAGGCTTTTTTCAAAAACAAATACAAAACAGCTTCTAGGGGAATTAATCTAAATACAATCATTTTTACATTTAATAATTCATCAGCTAGTCAAATTTAATCACTTACATGTTTTTTTTTTTACACCAAAGTATCCCAGGGACATTTAGTTAAAGCACCATTTGTTGAAATGTTAATATAAGAAGTATGTCGTTTTGGGTTCAAGAGTGTCTCATGTCTCAATAACCAGTGTTTTAGTTCTGTTCTTCTAAGATATTTTGCAATAGCAGACTCCAAAATTGCTAGAACCTTTTGTTGATTTTGAAATAGTCCTCAACACATCAACTGGTAACACACTTGGCCAATCGTTTTGTAAACTGTTGTCCTGTATACAAAAATAGATGAATGCAAATTTTGGTTTGTAACAAAACAACTCCCACCCCTCCTGTACAAGTTAAAGACTGAAATGAAAACCAAAAGAAAGGAAAGTACCATAATATAGTATACATTACATTTATTTCAGGCTCCCAGTCTGATTCCTATTAGCTCTTCCCTGCTTTCTTTCAGATCATGGACATGTCACCAGCCTTTATTTCATTAGCTGACATGTTCTAACATAATGTTACATCAATTTAGCTGATTATATGGAGATACAGTGGCTATTAAAACATCTACTCTGTTCTCAGTGTTCAAAGTATATGTTATACTGAGAGCCTTAGCTTTGATTATAATCACAAGTAAGAAGCGTACTCTTCAAAAGTACCCAATCTGAGTTCCAGGAAAAAAATATTTAATATAGTTCTCCCTACTTTATTGCTCAGTGGTGCTGACTTATGTTTATTCTGCATTCCTCCGATAATGCTTTTGCATAGAGAGAAACCTGCCAGTGAACCCAATTTAAATGAGGTCGACCTCATGTTTGTGTACCTCAGAGAAAACTCATTATATCTTGCCTTAGGAATAAAAACAAATTATCTCTTCTGCCCCCTTTTTACTTCCCCCAAACACTGTGTTAGGCCTGCTTAAATGTAATAGGAGGGATCCTGTTTATTCTGTTTGAGAAAATAGCCTATCTTTATTACTATTTCCTTACATCTCTCAGACTTTAATGGAATATCATGCCACTCTTCTGCTAAAGTCTGCCACTACCATAGAGTTTATTAGAGACCAGATATTTGCTCAAGTTAATGTTTCCCCGAAAAGTTACCGTTCAAAGAACAACACCATCTTTACTGTCTTTATAGGAACCACTGTCTCCGTTCCTAAGAGGAAGCCATTTCTTCCCAGGAAACAATGTTATTTATGAAAAAACAATAAGAAAAGTAGAGAAGCTAAATATGGATCAGGTATGTAAAATTTGTTTTAAGGCTTATTTCGTAAGTGCAAACTTTTGAATTATGAGTGTTTTAGTGGAGCTAAAATAGCATTTAAATGTCGAGTAATAGGCAAGACCAGTATGAGTTATAATAGCCTGTTATGTCTACAGCCCTTCATATCATCATTAACACTTTCATATCCATTTCCGCACATTATATTGATTGGGAAACTGAGGTAAAGATATATCAACTGACATGGAAAATCAACAGTAGAATCAGAACTTGTATAGATATCCCATGCTTTGTATGTTTCTTTTAAACTGGTCTTACAAAATAATAATTTACAACATTATAATTTTATGTTAATTCACTTACTATAAAATAAAATATTCGATGACGATGTATGAACAGACATGTAAAATACTGTATACAGTAAAAGATCTAGATAAGCAAAACTTTGTCACATTTTAAAAATTCCCTGACATCTAGAGGCCCAGTGCTTCAAAACAAGGATGTTGCTGTAACCAGCAGAAGCTTCCACATGATCCAATTAGTGGATTCAAGCATGTCTACCCTGACAAAGCCTAGGAATTATCTCTTGGACGGTTTTGAACTAGACAGTGTATTTGTTTCTTAGGGTTGCTGCTATGAACTGCCACACTCTGAGTGGCATAAAAAAACAGAAATTTATTGTGTCACAGTTCTGAAGGTTAGAATTATGAAATCACAATGTTTGCAGGGCTGTGCTGCCTTTAAAACCTTTAGGGAAGAAACTTTTCCATACCTATCTTCTAGTTTCTGGTTTCCTTAATTGTTCCTTTACTTGTAGATGCACAACTTTAATTCTCCACTTTAAATGTCATCTTCACTGTTTGTCTTCATATTGTTTCCTTTCGTACATCTCCATCTCTGTGTCTAAATTTTCCCCTTTTATGAGGCACTTGTCTTGTTGGATTAAGATCCATTTTAATCATACCTCTGTTTCTGAATAAGGTCACATTCTGAGGAATTGCAGGTTAAGACTTTAGCATATCTTTCTGGGGGAGCAGGGGCATAATTCAACCCCGAACAGGCAGTTAAATAATACTGAATGAATTTTGATCAAAAATCACTTTTCATATACAAATGAAACATTAAAGTAATACTAAATATTTCCTTTTAATTTTCTTGGCAGGAAAACACATGTTATTTTTGTAAACACTTATGAGCAGTTGTTACCAGATTTATAGGAACTAATGTGTATTACTTATATGATGCCCAATAAAAATTAAATAGAATAAACTCTTAGAATCATAAGCATCCAAATATTTAAGATTCTGGGCTGCTTGGAAAGCTGGATAGAGTCTGAACAGTACAGTACACAAATCTTCTAGAAGAGCAGCAAAATATTTTTTTAAAAGATTTTATTTATTTATTTTTAGAAAGAGAGAAGGGGAGAAAGAAAGAGAGAGAAACATCAATGGGTTGCCTCTTGGCCCACAGCCCAGGCATGTGCCCTGACTGAAAATCAAACCAGCAACCCTTTGGTTTGCAGACCAACGTTCAATCCACTGAGCTACACCAGCCAGGGCTTTTTATGATCATTATGATACCAAATACAAAAATTTCATCAAATATATTAGTTCTTCAAGGAGTACTTTCCTCAAGCTATCAAATTATAACATTTTTTCCTTTATCCAACTAGACTGCAAAAACAATGAGTTTGGCACATTTTAAACCATAAAGAATGTTTGAGGCATATCATTTTATGTTCCTTCTAACTTCTTGTTTCAAAGAGAATAAACACCTTTTCTAAATTTTGGGCCCTAGAGGAAAATATTGAATATCTTGTACATTATTAGTGTTTTGCATTTGGAACAATTAAAGAAGAAGCCCATTAAGAGAACATTGCTGCTACTTACTGTTAAATTAAATATTTACATTTCTATTTCTCCTTTTCTTATGACTGACTTAAATGGACTGCCATGGAGATTGACCAAGATAAAAGGAGCCATATGTATAGAACAAACTACAACTGCTTTAACATAGTTGACTTTTCTCATTGATAGAACTACAGTAGGATGTACTATGCAGCTGTTAAAAAAAAAAAAGGGAAATTGTTACCTTTTGTGACAACACGGATGAACCTGGAGGTTATTAGGCTAAGTGACGTAAGCCACACAGAGAAAAATACATACCATATGATTTCACTCATATGTGGAATCTAATGTACAGAAGAAACTGAAGAATAAAATAGAAACTGAGGCATGGACACATAAGACAGAATGACAGCTGTCAGAGGGGATGGGGACTGGATGAAAGAAGGTGAAAGGATCACCCAAAGAACATATATGCATGACCCACAGACACAGACAGCAGTGGGGGGACAGCCAGACGGAAGGGGGTAGGCTGAGTGGAAGAGGGCAGAGGCGAGGGTGGAGTGGGGAGATAGAGTCATCCATCATAGTGTCAATAATATATATAAAGGAAAAATAGAAAAAGAAATGCAGTCGGATGAGCTGGATAAAGCCAGAATCTGGATGAACCTGTTTAATGTGACATGAGACTAATTCAAATAGGACTAGCTCTTAGAAGATGAGACCTGTCCAAAAAAGAGGTCTTTGTCTTGGAAAGCTGGTAAAGTGGTATCAGTTGCAAGATATTAGCCCATTCATATGAATTGTACCGTGTGTATTTTTCTCTAACAAAGAAGATAAAATATGATACATCAGAACTGTTCGATCTCTTGTATATTAAAAATTCAGTTTTTGGTATGCTTTAAAAGTATGAGTAACATATGAATATTTTGCTTTGGAACAACAATTTTAGTAGTCAGGTGTGACAATTGAAAACTGAAAAGCTGCTGAGACTGCACTGGTACCAATGAGGCCAAATAGGCTTGGGGAAATGACAAGGCAGCCCAGATGGACACCCTGTCGCCATTCTATTCAAGAGGCAACTGATACTTAGTAAAAGAAGATGAATGAGAAATGGGTTTTGTTTTCTTTGTTGTCTTATATTAATAAGTCCTCTCAAAGTGTTTCCTAACTTGTTTGTTTTTTAAGAAGCATATTGTTTCAAGAGAATTTTATTTCAGTAAAATTACAAGCTCCCCACTGACTAAGTTTTCTCAGTCACTCTGACTTAATCCAGTCCATGAAGGTAGTTTGTAACATAAAAGAACATGTAATACATTTACCCCCAAAATTTCTGTAAAACTTCCAGATTAATATACAGTCAGACTTCTAAACTGTAGACATCTTAGTGCTAGCATATTTGTCAAGTTATATTTGAATAGAACCTAGAGAAAACAATTCAATGAACTGACTCTATGACCTTTACTATCTAAATGTCTACCAAGGCAGTTTATATTTGTAAAATGTATTTCTTCATATATTTTTCTTTCTTTCAAATATTTTTGTATACATCAAAAGATAATTTATACACATGGTTACAAAACTCAAAGCATAAAATGTATAAAAAGCTACAAAAAGCATAAAAAGATAATAAAAATTTATGCAGTTAAAAAAAAATAGCCTCTCTATCCCGATCCTTTTGTCCCTCAGTTCCACTTCGCAGAGGCAGTCACTCTCAAAGCTGTCCAGCTCTATGTAGTTAAAAGCTGTCATATATGTATATTTGTAAGTATGTGTGTATACATTTTTTTAAATGTTATACAGAAGGAGGACACTACATTCATTCTTATGCATCTTGCTTTTTCCATGTAACACAGTTTGAAGTTGTTCCTTATAACAAATGGAAGATTGAAGTGTTTTCCTTTATGAATACAGGTCAGCTTTCCACAGTCAAAGGAAATCAAGTGTTGAATTTATACCTTTACAGTTAATTGTATGTGCATGAATGTAACACCATGATTCAAGAGAGATTTTTTTCTTTGAAAACTTTCTGAAAGTCCCCAAACTATAACAACCAGATATATTTTCTTATTCTGTGCTCTGTACTTATGAGGGAAAAAAACCTGCCATAATAAATGAACAAGCAGATAGCAAAGATTTAGTTTTTTAAAAGTTTAAGAATATTTTAAGCACAGTGCAAATTCATCATAATCTTCTGAAAGGACTGTGATCTAGAAATCATGAGTTCCAGTTCCAATTTTGCTATCAATTAGTTGTGTCATTTTAAGGTAATCATCCAGTATTTCATTTACTGCTCATAGCAACCCAATGTGACACATACTATTTCTTTTAAAAATGAGAAAGCTGAGGCCCATAAAAGATTGCATATGCAATTTCCCAAGATCACACAGTAAATTATAAAGTCAAATTTAAAGTCCATAGTTTCTGGATCTCAAGATTCTGTCATTGTTTTTGAATATTTTTCCTTAATACATGCTTGATTTCCATAAGCATAAGAACTTTGCCCACCCCTACTTTGATTCCTAATGTTCAAAATCATATACTATATTTCTAATTTTATACCCATATACAGCTTCAGTACTTTAGTATTATAGTATTATTATGCAATTAGATGCTGGAGAAAGATGATTTAATATTAATATTTATTATACTTTTAGCAATAACTGTAAGCATAATATTAATGTAATCAAAACATGCAAATCCCTGGCCAATTTAGTTAAGTATTTGACTGGTCACATCCACCTGATCAAATACAAATAAAATTCAATAAAATTTCCCCCAATGGAATAATTTGAAATTGATCAAAATAAACAAACAGACTAGAAACAGACCCATAGATACAGAGAACAGACTGACAAAAATCAGGGTGGGGTTGGGGAGCTGGGTAAAAAAGGTGAAGGCATTAATAAATAAAAACAAAACTCATGGACACAGACAACAGTATGCTGATTACCAGAGGAAAATGGGGGTGGAGGAGGTAGAACTGGGTAAAGGGAGATAAATGATGATGGAAGGAGACTTGACTTTGGGTGGCGAACACACATTGCAATATACAGATGTGTTATAGAATTGTACTCTTTAAACCTGTATAATTTTATTAACCAATGTCACCCTAATAAACTCAATAAAAATTTTTATTTTTTTTATTTTTGTTCAAGTACAGTTGTGTCCATTTTCACCCCACATGCCCCCTCATCCCACCCACCCCCACCTCCCACCCTCATACCTACCCCCTTTGGCTTTGTCCAGGGGTCCTTTATACATTTTCCTTGATAGACCTTCCCTTATTTCCCCCATTATCCCCCACCACCCTCCCCTCTGGTTACTGTCAGTTTGTTCTTTACTTCAATAAAAATTTTAAATAAATGAAAGAAAATAAAAAGAAATCATTATATATCACTTAGTAATGCTACAAACCCTAAGGCTTGAATTATCTTCTGAAAGAATACATTCAAATTTTAAAAATAGTTTCAGTTGGGTTATTCTTGATCAGTAACTTTTCTTCTCTGTGGCTCTTTTGTCATATGTATGTGTTTCAGGAATGCTGTCCTCAGGTTCAGTGCCATCATCACATCGTCCAAGAGCCGCAGATCATCCACTCTCCACACTGTCAACAGTCCCATTCTAACCAGCAAATGCAAACCATCACAGCAAGTGATTCAATATCTACAAGCAGTGGAAATGAATTGTGCCATGGTGAATCAAGCCATATACATGAACAGGTAAGGTCAATCCGCTGATACCTTATAAAATTGAAAGAGCACTCTTAAACCCCTCTCACTCCCTTGTACAAATACCCATATTAAATTTTCATAAAAAACCTTAAAGAGTTATACCACTGCTATTTGTATTTCATTATGGCATTTAAAAAATACATTCCCATTTCCTTTCAGAAAACAAAATAATTCAGGTCTATTAGTACATTAAATCTATGAAGGAAGTCATGAATTGATTAATAAATACCTAATTTCTAGATGATCCTCAGTTTTAAATTGAGTCCAAGAGTTGTAAACATTAAATATTTAAAAAAAGCATTCAATATTTTCATAAGGTATGGTACTTAAATGAACAACAAACTGCAAATGACATCAAAGATGATTGTAATCGCCACATTTCATAGGTTGGTAATTACTTCCTATATGACTTCTTGGAAATATGGTATATTAAGTCAAGTTAGAATATGCCTACATTTTATTGTATATTACATCCACAAAATAGAAACTAAAACTTAGTTGCTAAGGACTAATCTCTTGGGATACAATTGTCAGTGACTAATTAATGTTCTGAAGACTTTGGAACCTTGTGTAAACATCTGTTATACAAGTGTTAAAGAAAAAAAAGATTTTCTTGCATCTTCATAAGACTAACAATAATACCTGGAATGATGGGGAATCAACGTCATTTGGTTTTTGCAGTTAACAATAACTTGCTCATTTTGACCCTTTCATAAGCAACTCTTAGTAAAAGACAAAGGAAAAGAATAAGAAAAATAAAAAATAAATAAAGGAGCCTGTCCACATACAAATTTGATTGTTTTATATTAAGTATATATGAGGTTAGTTGTAAGGACTTTGATTTTGAAATATGCACTTTAGTCATATTGGTTTAAAAGAGCAAGAAATAATTTAAAAATCCACATTTTTCTAATTTAGAAAGGCCTATAATGATCTTTTCTCTGAATATCATGTATGGAAATACTGACCTTTAGAATTACTGTGAGACATGGTCCAGATGGTGTTGAATTTCTTATGTTAAATGAATTAATAATAATCGTCATAAACAATCTTATTAGGTTAATGCATTTGAAATTGTCATTTTATGGGTCAAAGTTGGTCATACAGCAAGCATATCATACAGTTCAATCTAATACTTTGCTTTGCTTCAGTTTCC
Source organism: Trachops cirrhosus (assembly GCA_028533065.1). Lineage (NCBI taxonomy): Eukaryota > Metazoa > Chordata > Mammalia > Chiroptera > Phyllostomidae > Trachops > Trachops cirrhosus. Next base: position 33,577,988 of record CM052552.1, on the reverse strand, counting down.
TCAGATTCATCATCCGTTTCTTACAGGTTATTTTAAGAATAAATTATATATTGTATGTTAAGTGCTTACCATAGTTGAGTGCCAATGGTAAGCACTTAACAAATGGTAGTTATTAGTTTTTAGTAGTAATTTCTATTTAGAAACATTAAAGCTTCATGCCAGGCATTACAAAAATACAGAAGTGGGTAAAAACATTGTCACATTTCTTATAGGTTTTTACTGTCTAAAAGGGGAAAGTGGCAAACACGTAAACCATAATACAAAGCAAAGTATTATCTCTCATAAAAGAGGAACAAGCAATGTGCTTTGGCAACAGAAGAAAGAAGAAATTAATTTCAGCTGGGAGGTCAAGAAAAGCTTTGTTGAGGAGGCAGGAATTGAACTGGACTTTGAAGAGTGAGCAAATATTTCTATGTGGTATTATGGTGTGTCATGGAGCTGACATCCAAAGAGGGAATTACATGAAAAAGGTTGTAGGTTTGGGAATTTACATTTTGGGTTTCAGTAATATGTTTTCAGTTAGTGGTTTGCTTTGTATGGAAAGGAAAGCATAGACCAAAAAGTAGTAGATTATGAGATCCAAATGTTTAGCTTAAAATTTTGAACTTTATTTGGTAGGCAATGGAGAGTGAGTGAAGGTTATTAAGTAGGAAAATACTGATACGTGTGCTTCAGGTGGTTAACCCTAGCAGCTTTGTGATAGATTGGAATATTGATTAATTTTCTTCTCACAGTGATCAGATGAAGAAGGTGTCATTGTTATCCTTATTGTTCAGATAAGGCAATGAAAGTTTAGAGAGGTTAAGCTACTTGCAAAGGCTTGCACAGCTAGCGCATGGTGAAGCCAAAGTGTACATAGGTAGCTTGACTTCAAAGCTGATTGAGAGTTCCCTCTTGAGGTTGAATCAGTAATGTGGAGTATCCTTGATCAATAGTGTAAATATAAATATAGCACCAGGTTAAGAATCTGCTAGCAGGAAAATATTAGTGATATTATAAACAGTAGACTAGCTTCAGTGTAGGAAGACCTGGGTTCCAGTTCCAGTTCTGTCCCTTTCAAGCTGTGTGTTCATAATAAATACTAAATTTCTCAGAAACATTCTTGTCCATAAAATTTTTGTAGTCATGTCTACTTCACAGTATTGATGTAAACATATTTCAGTGAAAATGTATGTTCAAAATGCTTCATTAACTACAGAGTCCACAACATGGAAAATGCCATAGAGAAGGATTTACAGAGAGAATATTATCATTAGAAGCTATTTCAGAAGTCTAAGTGTAAACCTTAAACTAGAATAATCACAGAAAGAAAGGAGTGAGGGATAATTATCAGAGATGAGAATAATACCATAGGGTTAAGAATCTTGTCTAGTGACAATGGTGATGCTATATTCTTTCATTAGGTCAGTACAACTAATAATATATTTGACCAGACCAGATATTGTATATTCTGAACATGGGTAGAGTTGGGTAACTAATACATTACTTTCTACTTTTTTATTTATGCTTCAGTTTGAGATCTATTAAATGCTGGAGGCTTTTTGTATAGATAATATTTTTCTAGTTTTTCTAGAAAATTTTTCTAGAAAAATTTCCAGAAAAACTAGAAAAAACTTATGGTAAAGATGAAGTGCTGCTGAAAATAGAACAGTGCCTTGCCAAGCTTAGAGCTAGTAATTCCACCTCTGCGTTACATAGGATCTCTGTCAGAGTGGGGATGGAGTGACCTGGTTGTGCAGATCCCGTGGACAAAGGATTACAGGGAGTAAATTCTCTCACCTAGACTCCTTGGTGTTTATATGTGTCTTCCACACAGCACAAGAGTCTCTTTAAGGTGTAATAGAGCAACCCTGGCTGGTGTGGCTCGCTGGATTGAGTGCCGGACTATGAACAAAAGGGGCACTGGTTTGATCCCCAGTCTAAGGCACATGCCTGAGTGTTGCATCAGACACCCAGTAGGGGGCGTGCAAGAGGCAACCACACATTGTTATTTCTCTCCCTTTCTTTTGCCTTCCCTTCCTCTCTCTAAAAATGAATAAATAATATCTTTTAAAAAAGTAATACAGCAGAGGTAAGTTAGGCTCTTTTACAGCTAAAGATTGGCCCATTTTTAGTTTGTGTTTAGAGTTAAATTGTAATTGGAGGTAGCATAATAAGGCAGCAAAAATTCAGCTGAGCTCATTTTACAAATTGTCATACAGGTGGTGTTTATAAGAAAGACAAATAATTATGTATATCATATATGCAACTCTTTTCCACTTGCCTTGCGGCTTCCAAGAAACCTTTTGGAGTCATGAGAAGATATAAAAAGAACAGTCCTGCTTACTTGAATAGTGCTATTGCCGAAGGAAAATGCTCCAACTTGCGATGCTCTCTCATTTGAAAATTCAATTTTTGTCAACACCAAGACAGCACAGAGCTCAGTGTCAGGTGTTTTTTCCGGCAAGTATCCAGGAACCTTGCCACAAAGTTTGCTTAACATTAAGTCCTTCATTAATGGTGGACTCTTTGGGCTGTTTAGCCCCATAAACTCAGCAGTTATGCCTGTTCCCTTCCTTATTAACATGTGGCTCACGCCTCTCTCCATATTTATTGCTTTTTTCACCCCCCTTACTGAAAATGAGTGTCTTTTGTACAGACCTCTGTCCCCTGACACTCCTTCCAAAAATTTAATTCATCTCTGTTTTGGGCCCATGTTTTCCCAACACCCCCTTTATCTGTCTCCCACTACCTCCTGCTCTGGTGCCCTTTTGAACTCTTGTTTTGTGGCAAACAAGAGTTGTTATTTATTAGCTCTTTAAAAATTAGTTTGAATTTTTGAAATTAAAATAATACATGTATAGCTCTTAAAGGTCAACTAGTACTAAAGGTATGGAAGAAATAGTAGTTCCCTGTTACAACTCTCTTCATGTACACCTGTTCCCAGAGGCAATGATTTTCAACTCTTCACTTTTTCTTCTGGTATTTACATCAATATAGCTAAATAGTATGCATATACTTATGCTGCTATTTCTTGATTTACTGCTGTTGTATATTATCTCTCCATAATTCTCATAGGTAGAATTTAGTTCCATAAATCCCCATTTTCGGTTAAATCAGTATTCAGTGTTTATATTACTATTGCAATGAAAATATTAATTATTGCTAAACCAATTTGCATACTATTTGGCTTCTTTTGTTAGTATAACTATTTTTGCTGGTGTTACTATTTTCCTATTTTTTATTTGTTTAGTTTTCTATGTATTTATTGCTAATTCTTTTCTCAATGCAATTTTATACGGTCAAGTATTCTGGTTTTTGTTTATCATCTCCTCTCTTTAAAACCCTGCAGTCTATATACACAGCCCCTCTTGGCTTGTGTTACCACTATCTATTGACCTTCTAGTCACTCTTTCAATCCTTCCACAGTTTCATTGGCAGGCTTACAATCTTCTCCATTTCCTGTGGACCCCTGACCTGCAATTATCTATGAGAATTTCACCCCCCATGTCAGTGATATTTCCCATACTCTGTCCTCATGGTTCTTCATTACTCTCATTTTTTTTCATTTCTACTGTATCTGCAGCCTTCATAGACTTTGATACCAATCCTTTAAATATCTTTCTATCATTATTCCAATAGACAATTGTCCTTATGACCTACATTAAATAAAACCATTATTTATATGATGATTTAACATTTTACCAAAACAAAATGTGATAAAGATACTTCCACCAACTTTATAACATAGGTGGTAAATTACCTACATTTTACAGTTCAGGGGAATGTGCTTCAGAGTTTAAACAATATACTTAATCTATACCTAGGAAGCGGGAGCTGCAGTTTTGGCTCCAATTTCTACTCTTTTGTCACTGCAATGCTTTGCTGTCTAGATTTACTCACAGAGAAAATTAAATTAGGTCTTTATTTCAAGTACAGAACTGTTGTTATGGGCAAGTGTTCGTTTTAGAATTGTGAGTATTGTACAGTACATTCAATTCAGTGACAACATTTATTGAAAATCTATGTACCAGATACTATATAAATACAACTCTTTTAACTAAAATATCTATGGAGATTAAAAGAGAAGTGAGAATTTTCAGAAGTTAAAATTCTGACATTTTTTTCTTGCTAAGATTTCTTCTTGTAGCACAAAATAGGGCACCAATTTTTTTATCCTATTAGCCAAATGACATTGTACCTAAAATGCATTTAATTTCACAGGGATTAATGTCCACTAAATTAACTGTGGTTTCAATCAGTCTAACAGCTATTAAATGTCCCAAATCAAAGCAAAATAAAGGAAGCAGTAACCTTTCTGTCTAAACATGTTACCATGTCATTATGACCTTTGCAGTATAATAATCTATACTTTGGGACCTTTTATTAATAGATGGTTTTGTTTTCATGTAGCAAAAAGTCACCACCCACTAAGGTTTAAGCAGAGCAAACCTTGTCACTTAACATGTTTATGACCTTTTAGAGGGTTAGGCATTTATGTATAATCCATTTTACATAACATGGCATTTTAAGCCCTTGATAATTTGCTAAGCAACCCTTCTAAACAGGTGAAAAAGCACACACTTAAGCCAGTTACCTAGTGGAAATAAATTTAATTACACCAATGCCCTGTGCTATTGGGTTGTAACTGTACCTTGCTCACAAACTATCGCTAGTCCTGACCAACATTTCTCACCAATGTGTGCCATTAAGTTTGACGGGATGGAGCAGGCAAGAAAATATAGGTTGCTCAGCCCAAATCCATAACTATTATGTGCTATCTGCAGAGCTCTATAATCACTACCATTGAACTTTGTAAATATGCTTGGTCAAGAGTATCATCTTTGAATATCAAAGTTAATATAATGTTGATACTAGCAAGAAAATTCCACCCTTGGAATCTCATAGACCACAAATAAGGAACAATACCCAAAACTGGAACCAGGACAAGAACTTCGAAGGCAGTAGTGAGGTGAGGCCCATGTTTTCCTCCTACAAAGAAATTACTTTCTACAAATGTTCTAAGAAATGGTCACTAATTTACCTCTGCTTTCACACCTAAACATTGTCGTCTTGCCTTGGGTTTGTGGCAGCAACTCTAATCAAAGTTTTGTGGGGTTTTTTTTTTACCTGCAGTCAGAGACAAGGTGTTGGACTGCTTGGTCATTATTATACTCAAATAGTGATCTATTAAAAGGCACTTGAAAGATGCTAAAGCATCTTTAATATATTTTTCCATTTTCATCCAAGGACACACCCATTGATTTTAGAGAGAGGGTAAAGGACAAGGGAGAAAGTGAGTGAGAGACAGAGAGAGAGAGATAGATAGAGAGAGAGAGAGAGAGAGAGCGACACTGATGTAACAGAGAAACATTGACTGGTTGCCTCCTATATGAACCCTGACTTGGGATTGACCAGGCAACCTAGGCCTGTGCCCTGACCAGGAATCAAACCCATGATTCGCAGTTTACAGGTCAATGTTCCAACCAACTGAGCCACACTAGTCAAGGCTCTTTAATATTTTATGACAAATATCATGTTTGGTTTTTCAAGGCAACAAGGACATGGTATTGAGCCAACTCTAAAAGAAATCTTAAAACACACCCACAAAGAGTTAAAATAAAAGTAACAAGCTCTGAAGACCTGTGATTTAGTAAATGGAAACATTGCTAATGGGCACATCCCGGTTTATGATTAGGAAATTTCATGTTATTGTTGAGCATAGTCCTGTCAAAGACTTAACAGTAGGTTAGAAGCTGACTTCTGCCTGTCCTCTCTCCTCCAAACTTTTGAACCCACTGGATTTTGGATTTTTACTAAATGTTAGTTGAATGGTATTGTAAATTATAAGTTGTGCAAAACAAAGAATGAATATAAACACAAAGGAGTGAAATTTGGCTTCCTACTTTTCCACCTTCACAGGTCTTTTGCCAAAATAACCAATTCTTCAATTCTAATGCTCTTACTTTTTGTCTAGCTGATTAATATTTATTATCTGAACTTCAGACATACTTTGCATAGTCTGAAACTAAGAAAATCAAACAACTAACCTCCAAAACAATGCAGTTAGGAGCAGTGTAATTCTAAAATAACTAAGAAAACAAACAAAAGAGGTCATCTGAGGAGGCAATATGTGTGGAGTTTACAAGACAGCATTACTTCATTTAATCTTTACATAAAGTTTGTACCTCAATGCCTGGCACATAGTAAGAGGTTAATAAATATTAGTTATTATAATTTCTCAAAATAAAATCACTTACCTTTGGTAACTTTTAACACTTCTTTCTAGCTATGAAAACAGACACAATGTTAATTTAATCATTCCTGTCCTGGACTCTGATTCTTTATTTGGGTACCTAAATTTTCCACCAACAAGAAATCACATGAGTAAAAAAAGTTTTAGTAATGGCATTAGGATTCATGTGGGTAAAGACATACATAAATAGTCTACTAGTGTGCAGTGCAATGACAGGAAAATATATGTGCAAAAATAAAAAAATAAAGATTTCACAACAATTTGAAACTACAAAAGGGCTTTGGCAAATGAATCAAACTTGAAGGTAAAAAGAAACATAACTTTCACACTGTTACGAAGGGATTATAATCAGCTATGAGGAAAAAAATGTGCAAGAACACTAAACTTACCAAACTAGTTGTTTGGAGATTCTAACAGGGAAGCCCAGTACTTGAATATCCTTGGCTAAACAAATGCCCTCTTCTAGTCGGGAAATTTCATAGAGAAGTGAGGTGGGAAAATTGTATCTATCCAGCCAGGTACAGCAATGAGATAGCCTAAGCATCAGTGGAGTGACATATACATGACAGCTAGATTTCCTTTCATCCAGTTAAGTTTGATTTTTTAAAAATTTTCAATCTCAGTTTATTACTTTCAATGCTATTTTGTATTTGTTTCAGGTATACGGCCTACTGGTTGGTTAGATAATCATATAGTTTACGAAGCATGCCCCCAATATTTCCAGTACCCACCTGGCACCATAGTTATTACAATATTATTGATTATATAACCTATGCTGTAATTTACATCCTTGTGACTACTCTAACTACTAATTTGTACTTCTTAATCCCTTCACCTTTGCATCCAGTTCCCCAACCTGTCCCCTCTTGGCAACCTCCAAATAAAATTGCAACAGTCCCATAGACACAGAAAGCAGACTGGCAGTTAATGTTGATTTTTAAAATCGTATTTTAAACCATGTGTTTATAACAGTCCCATTTTGGTGAATATATAGATATTCCATAAGGGACAAATGCATGAATGAAATATGAAATCAAAAGTATTCATGATTATTATGAATAGATATTTGCTTAATTCGACCTTTGTTTCCTGAAAGGGGTTTGTCAATGAAGATCTGATTGCAAACATCTAGAAATCTAGGTAGAATTCAAATGTCAATCTCCATCTCTACAAGGAGTGCAGTTTAGTTGCTATAATTAGACTTGTCTGCACTTAGGGAAATGGGTATAAAGGATTGCCACAATTCTTGAAGAAGTGTTGCCTAGGTTCTTTCTGGCTTTCTTAATCATTTTTGGTCAGCTGCTTGAAGAGAGAAACCTGTAAAAAACAAAACAAAAAACTATTTCCAAAATTAGTTGGCATTTGAGGTCACTTCTAAATAGGTAGTTGACTTCTTTCAATATAACAAATACTTCATAAGCAACTATAGAATGTTCAATCAGTATTGTACTACATATATACTGTGGGATATAACAAAAATTATGAGTTTGTACAGAAAGTCATTTCCATTCATGCAATATGAAAAATAGAGACATTTATCAAAGATACAAAAAATATTGTCCATAGGACAATGACACCTCAGTCCCCTTCAAAGTAGGCACCTTGGAACCTCACACAGATCTCCCAATTGCCATCAATTACCCCATTGTATTTTCCTGAATCTCATTGATGGTCTGAAATCTCTCCTCTTTCAAAGGTGAGTTAAGTTCTTGGAAAAGCCAGAAGTCACAGGACACCAATCTGGGCTGTAGGGGGTCTGAGTCACCTGGGTGATTTGATGTTTTACCAAAAAACTCTGCATGAGACATGATGCATGAGCAGGTGCATTGTCATAATGAAACTGTCAATCACCAGTTGCCCATAGCTATGGCCATTTTTGTCATATTACATCTCTCAACTGATGAAGAACATTGAAGTAGTACTCTTTATTAATTGTTTTTCCTGGAGGGAGAGCAGACTCATGATGGACAACACTTTCCCAATCAAAACACACAGTTGACACGGTCTTGATTTTGCTGTGACTTTGCCATGCATTCTTCAGGCATGGAGAACCAGGTGACTTCCACTGGCACAACTGAGCTTTCATGTCCAGATCATAGCTGTAGACCCACAATTCATCTCCAGTTGTGACCTGAGGAAATCTGGTTCATCGGTAGTGGTTTGAGTCAAATCATTAGCAACTGCACCATGATGTTCCTTTTGCTCTGGTAACTGAAGCTGTGCAACAAATTTTGCCACAGCATGTTTCATGGCAAGATCCTGCATCAAAGTCTTGGACACAGTAGTTTTTGGAATCCCCAGATCAGCTTCTAGTTCTTGCACTGTCAGTCGCTGATCTTTGTTGATTGCAGCCCATTCAACATTCTCAGGTGTTCTGCTTGTTGCAGGCCTTCCAGAATGTGGATCACTTTTAACAGATTTTCAAGCATCCTTGAAACATTGTGCCACACTTTCATTTGCATTACACTCATTGAGTTATCCCCTAAAGCCTTCTGAATCATACAAATAGTTTCTGTGGAGGAATGTTGAAGCTTAACACAAATTTGATGTAGAATCGTTGCTCTACTCACTCAGTCATTTTTAATACGATGGCCACACAGTACACGTGCTCACTTAACAGTGTCTACCACCCCCACTGACTGGTACAGTGAAGTCATCATTGTTCACACATGTGCATTCCAGTCCTCTCTCCTTGGTTGCCATGTTACATCAACATCACTCAAACTGTTCTCATTATATTAACAACAGCTGGAGTTTTTCTGGACAGACCTCATATGACTTATTTTCTTACCATTTCATTTATTTCTTTTAAGTACGGGGGGTGCTGAGAAAACAAGATTTACATATATAAAATAATATGAAAAATATTCAAGATAATTGAGAACAAAGAGCTAAATTGAATTAGCTTGTTGGCTAGAATAGTTTCAATTTTCATGCTGGTAGTAAATCTTGAGATAGATTTCAAAGTATGGGTAAGATTTAGATACACAGCAAGAATTAAAGAGTATCTGAAGCAGTGAAAATGTGAGTGAAGACCACAGGCCAGAATAACATGATGTATGCCCAGGAAAGTGAAATTTACTATTGCTGGAACAGAGACCATGTTAGGACATAGAGTGTGTTACTATGGCCATGTGAGCATTTATAGGTTTTATATTGAATACATGCAACTTATTAATATGATGGAATTTATATCTACTGTGTAATGATATTGGCTCTATCAGTTTATCTATCTATTTAGGCTTTCATTTAGAAGACTACTCTGTTTGGGAAGTAATCATTACTTCTCCAAGAAAGCAACTTGGAAGGGTACAGGGACAAGATAATGTTGTGATGTATACAGACTTTTTAAAATGTGAAAAATGTATATATTAATAAGAGTATAATGATGCTATACTGTATTTTGAGTGTGGCTTTTTTCTATTTATCTGTATTTTATGAATGGATTATAATGTCACAGATATTATTATCAAAGTTCATCTTTGCTTACTTTGCAGTCCTTTCACTTGCCTCAGCATGCATGACTTTTTAGGGTCTGCATCCAGAGGACAGGTTGAAAAGGAAGTATCATTGGTCAAATTTGAAGTCAAAATCCTTGCCAACACTTACTGTTTGTTGATTTATTGATGATAGTTATTTGGATAGATGCAAGGTGATGATATCTGATTGTGGTTTTAATTTGCATCTCTCTGATGATTATTGACATTGAGCATTTTTTCATATGTCTGTTGGCCATCTGTATGTCCTTTTAGGAGAAGTATCTATTCAAGTCCTTTAACCATTTTTAATTCAATTGCTTGGGCTTTTTTGGTGTTTAGTTGTATGAGTTCTTTATAAATTTTGGATACTAAATGTGTTCTCCCATACAGTGGGTTGTCTTTTTGTTTTGTTGATGGATTCCTTTGCTGTGCAAAAACTTTTTTGTTTGATGTGGTCCCATTTGTTTATTTTTTCCTTTGTTTCCCTTGCCCAAAGAAATATCTCAGAAAAAAATATTACTAAGAGAAATGTTTGAGATTTTACTGCCTATGTTTTCTTCTAAAAGTTTTATGGTTTCAAGTCCTACATTTAATTCTTTAATCTATTTTGAGTTTTTTCTTCTGTGTGGTGTAAGAAGATTGGTATAGTTTCATTTTTTGCATGGATCTATCCAATTTTCCCAACACAATTTATTGAATAGACTGTCTTTACAAAACTATATGATTTCATTTATACGTGGAATCTAATGAAGAAAATAAACTAACAAACAAAATAGAAAGCAACTCATAAAGAGAACAGACTGACAGCTGTCAGATGGGCAGGCAGTTGAGGAGCTGTGTGAGAATGGTGAAAGGATTAAGCAAAAAAAAAAAGTCATTCATGAAAACTACAATGTGGTGATTACCAGATAGAAAGGGAGTAGGGGCAGGTAGAAGAGGGTAAAGAAAGAATGGATGGTGATGGAAGGAGACTTGACTTGGGGTGGTGAACACATTATATAATATATAAATGATGTATTATAGAATTGTATACCTGAAACCTATGTAATATTAACCAGTGTCTCCCCAATAAATTCAATAAAAAATAAAAAATGAAGTTCATTTATCATACATATACTTATGAATATGTGTTTTTATAGGGCACCTTTGTCCCACATGCAATATCAAAGATAGTATGACATGCAACCCAGTTTATTAACCTTCAGGTTGTGTTGCTTTGGAGATGGAAGGCAAGGTGGATAACACTTGAAAAGATTGGTACCAAAAGATAAGAAGTTCATAGAATAGCTCTTTTTTTCTAAAGGTTTTATTTATTTATTTTAGACAGAGGGGAAGGGAGGGAGAAAGACAGGAAGAGAAACATCCATGTGTGGTTGCCTCTCACACTCCCCCTACTGGGGGCCTGACCTGACCCACAACCCAGGCATGTGCCCCCACCTGGAATGGAACCAGTGACCCTCTGGTTTGCAGGCCAGCACTCAATCCACTGAGCCACACCAGACAGGCAGAATAGGTCTTATTTAGGACACTATTCATTGTGCTTTGTGTTTAGGATTTCAGAAGTGTCTGGGGTCTAAGAATTTTCTATATTTGGCCCTGAGCTACTCTTTCCAATATCTGATTGATTGGATATTCAGTCTAAGTTATAAATGGATGGCATCCAACAAGAAATTCATACAAACACATAGAATTGAAGATTTATTTATTCTAACTTTAAGATATGCTAATAAATCAAGCTGACTTTCACTGGGAAGATGCAAGTCCAAATGAAATTAATTCTTCTGTAGTCAGTATAATTCAAATGTTTCACATTTTCTTTTCCAAAATGAGACAGATGGGTAAGCCATGTGGTGATAATAGGCAATTCAGAGATTTTGATTAACTTGTTTTACTGTTTTATGTAAGCATCTATATTCTAGAACTTTTATATAAATTATTCAAGTTTGCATTTTTAGGTCACTTAGACTTGTGTGAAATGAAATTAAAAATGTTATTACAATGTTGCTTTTCCTTTAAATTCCTCCTATATTGAAAAAAATGTATACCCCAGATGCAAACAAATTCAGTAGCTTGATTCATGTGATGACCTTGTAATGAGTTACTTGTATTAATTGGTTATTTCATTTTTTTTCATTTTCTATCAAAAACATCTGTGAATCTAGAAACACTTGATATTGTTTATAATTGAGGTTGATGTTTTCTTCAGGTGGTAATTCAGGATGATGGCCCTGAAAAATTGGACCCCAAATATTTTGGAGAATTACTTGCTGATCTAAGCCGCAAAAATACAGATCTATATCACTGCCTATTAGAACATTTGCAGAGAATTGGAGGAAGGTATGGTAAATATATCATTTGCTTTGATAGTGTAGCTATCAAATGTTTTATGATAATCTAGTATTTTTAACAAACCATTTTAGAGAAGTTTTGGGTTCACAGCAAAACTCTAGTACTTTTAATGGAGAAACAGCACAACTATATAAGGAGATATAAGCAAATGGCTCATTTTAAGAGTTAATGTACTTTCTGAAAATCATCAAAGAGATCATACCAGCCCTTTAGGATCAGTAAAGAATTCTGTACACCTTCTTTTGTAATGTATTTTGATGGCACATGCAGCCTCTTGGACAAAGAGCTAAAAAATGCATGATATACTATGACTTGTTTTAAACAAGACACAATCCCACTGCCAACACATTACTGTTCCTTTTGCTGATGTGTGGTCAACATATGAAGGCCAGCATTCAATATATATTCAATGTTATATATTATAAACATTGTATATTATTTTAATATTATATTGCATATAATATATCAAATATATATGATTATCTATAAAGTGATATAAATAAAATATATATGTTACACACTCCCAAACTTTTTTCTACTACATAGTCTCATTATACAGGATGAGGCAAAAGTAGATTTATAGTTAGTCATATGAAAAGTAATACAATAGTTAATAAATAATAATACAAGAATAAACTCTGTTTCACATACTTATGACTGTAAACTTACTTCTGCCTCACCTGTATCTATCAGGCAAAATCTGGGAAAGCTCCACAAATTCATAAAAATCTGTAGGAGAAAGTCAGTAGAATTTTTTCCAGTTCTGACTCCCAAACTTGATGCTAGTATTTCTTAGACATTTTAATCTGCTGTGCATCTCTTTTCCTTTCCATTTATCACATTTTTCTCTCTATGTTTAGATTCTTTCTCCCTGAATTTTATTGCTTTTATATTCATGACTGCAACCATTCACTTATCATTACTCTCAACTGCCATGCCTCTGGATCTTTTTGTCCTTCCCACTTAGAAAAATCCCAGTTCTGAACTAGTTTAACTCCCTCTTTATTTATTGTTTTTCTTAAATTACTATCTCCTCCACCCGGTGTCCAACCTCCACTACCCAAAGAGTTAGGAGGGCTCCATGAGGGCTGTTTTATTGACCCTGGTTTCCCTGGTTTAGTGGAGACTCAGTAAATCTTTATTGAATGAATGAATGAACAGTTATATTAACAGTTAATATCACGAATGCTACATCCATACAGTTAAGCACTGTTACAGCAAAGCGCAGACATTTATTTGAATTGGAGTCATTATAAATGCATGATTTCCATTTTTGAAGCTAAGCCTTTATTACTGTTTATACTAATCAACACTTTCTCTGATTACCCAAAAAAACCATTTCACAGATTGATCCATTTATATGTCAGTATCTTAAACTCTTTTCCCTCACTCTGAGTAGTCAATTATTTATTGAACATGTACTACATGCCACATTCTGTGCTTTTTCTGTATTATCTAATTTGCACAGTAATGCTAGAATGTTTTAAATGAAGACTCAAAAACGGCAGGTTATTAACTCAAGGTCACATGCTTTCTAAGTGCTTGAGATGAATTCAAACATTTTTTGTACTCTTTAGCTATAAACTATGACTTAGTTTTTCTGCAAAGTGTTCCCTAGATACTCATTTTGCTCTCCATGTTCCTCTTTTATACATTCATAATGCCCTGTGAATATTTCTATCAAAGTATCCCTTTGTAAAATCAGGAGAACATAGACACACAGTGTTAAGTACCCTGATAATAGATCCAGACTTCCTATGTTAGATTCACATTCCAGCTTTGGTTACGTACCAGATGTGTAATATCAACTAACTTGTTTAACCTCTCTGTTCTTTGGTTTCTTAATCCATAAAATAGGGGTTATAATAATATTTCTCTCATAGATTTCTTACAAGCAGCATCAGCATAATGTGAGAACTTGGAAACAGACCTACAGAATGAGAAACTCTAGGGGTAGGGCCCAGCAATAAGCTCCCCAGAAGATTCTGATACATTTTCAAGTTTGAGAATAGACCTAAGGCAGTGATATTCAACCCAAGTACCTCGATAACCTTTAAAACATGCAATACCTGACTACTTACTTAGGGGCACCGACCTTTTTCCTTAGATTGTCAAATAAAAAAAATAACAACAGCCAACATAACTAAAGCTCCCCTGTGTGAATGAACCAAAATTATACCTATGTTTGTCAGATTAGCAAAAAATAGAATATGTTCTTTGATGTGCTGCAGAATTTTTGTAATTAGTTTAGATGTGTCATGAGATGAAAAAAGCTGAAAATCGCTGACCTTGGGCCACACAAGTGGCAAAATATGGGACTCTGAGAACTTTGTTTTCAATACTAGATATTGCTTAAGTACCAATCACTTAAACAAGATATTGCTGACAAATTAAAGGAATTATCAAAATTTTGAATCATCACATTTGAAAAGTCACAGGATTTAGACAAATTTTATACAGAGCAAATTTTGCCTTGGAACAATTATGTTTGTATAAAGTACAACACAAGATAATACTCATGTTTTGTGTTGCCCCAAAACAGTGCAGAACATGTGATGTTGACGTCGCTGCTCAATAAAGGTTTTCAAAAGGAGAGTTCAATATATTCTAAATTTATTAGTCTCATACTAAATTGAAGTAGACAAAGCAACCTATCAAGGAAAGTTCAATTATTTCATAACAATCATCCAGATAAAGGTGTAATCTGGAGTTTTGAAATAACTTCCTCTAATTGAGGGGTTTGGATAAATACACAGGGATGACCTAAATGTATAATTCATCACTGCAAAGCTTTGAATTTAATTCCTAGAGTAGCTAAAAAGACCAAAAACAAAATCTAAAGTTATTATCTACATTAAACTCTCCATGATGGACAGGATCTCAAACTTTTGGCATTTAAATGTTTTTGTTGCTCATAAGGTTGTCAGGGTTTTTCTCTTCATTCCTTTCCTGTTTCCCCCCCTTTTTTTCTGTATTACATTTCTTTCTTCTTGGGAGATGAGAGGGTATAATGTGAGTGTCACTTTATTTGTTTTCCCAGCGTAATTCTAGCCTCCACCCCCAGTGCTTAATAGAGAGGCAATCCTCACTGAACTTTCCACCTCCACTTCCTGCTCTGCTCTGTTTTTCTGCTTTTTCCATCTCTCCCTCCTCTTTTATCTCCACTTTGCATTCCAGATTACAATTCAGCAAGGAGTGCGCTTGAGGGTCAACATTAAGGGAGGCTGTCTCATAAAACCATTCTGGATACTCTTTAATATTCTAATATTAAGGGCTGTTGGCTGTTTCTTGTTTTGTTTCTTTGTATTGCTTTCTTATTTGTAGAAAACAGTAAGGGACTGTGTATTAGGTCAGCATTGGAATTCAAATTCTTTTTAAGTATATTTTA
Source organism: Trachops cirrhosus (assembly GCA_028533065.1). NCBI lineage: Eukaryota > Metazoa > Chordata > Mammalia > Chiroptera > Phyllostomidae > Trachops > Trachops cirrhosus. Next base: position 33,562,537 of record CM052552.1, on the reverse strand, counting down.
TTGATTATGCTATTACAGTTGTCCTATTATCCCCCCTTCATTCCCCTCCACCCTAAACACCCTCTCCCACCCACATTCCCCCCTTTTAGTTCATGTCCATGTGTCATAAGTTCTTTAGCTTCTACATTTCCCCTACTATTCTTGCCCTCCCCCTGCCTATTTTCTATCTACCTTCATTGCTACTTATTCTTTATATCTTTCCTCCCTCTCTCCTCCTCCCACTCCCCTGTTGCTAACCCTTCATGTGATCTCCATTTCTGTGGTTCCGTTCCTGTTCTAGTTGTTTGTTTAGTTTCTTTTTGTTTTGTTTTAGGTGTGGTTGTTATTAATTGTGAGTTTGCTGTCATTTTACTATACATGTTTTTTATCTTCTTTTTCTTAGATAAGTCCCTTTAAGATTTCATAAAATAAGAGCTTGGTAGTAA
>CM052552.1:33497752-33561612 GCA_028533065.1 Trachops cirrhosus | reverse complement strand
TTATTGTAGCCTGCATTTTTTCATCTAATTTGTGACCAAAATCAACCAATTCTATGAGTATCCTGATCACCAGTGCTTTGAACTGTGCATCTGATAGGTTGGCTATCTCTTGGTCGCTTAAAAGGATGGGTTCTGGGGCTTTCAATTCTTCTGTTTGAGCCATCTTTTTGCTATTTTTGTTTTGTTTTTGTTTTTGTTTTTTTGGTCCTGTCGAGCTCCTGTAGTGAGGGGCGGGGCCTTAGGTGTTCACCAGGGCGGGGTACCCCAGTCACTGGGTTGTGATGCAGTATGTGGGGCAGGGTCTGAAAAGGAACAATGGCACTTGCCCTGCTCTCCGTAGGACCCCAGACCCTTCCACCGCTTTCCGCAAGCCAACTGGGCCCCTCTGGCACCAATTCCGGCGTGGGTGGGCCTGTGCACCCTGCAGGACCTTCCTTTTCAGTCAGTGACCCAAAGCTCCATTTCCTGGTGCTGGGACCCTGAGTTGCGCGCAGTGCCTTGCTTCACAATGGCCACCTCGCTGGGTCTGCCAGTCACCACCCCCTGGCCGGGGCCCACCAGCCACCACCGCTTGTGTACCCAGGGTCTGCCTGCTGCGGACTTGCGCGCCGCCCTGGTTGCTCAGGTCTCTGCTCCATGTCCCTCGCCCGGCCCCACTCCGCCCCTCCTACCAGTCTGGATGAACGTGTCTATTTTTAAATCCTTGGGTGTCCGACTTCCATACACTTCAATTTTCTGTCAGTTCTGGTTGTTATTTTGTTTCTATATTGTTGTTGTCCCTATCTTGGTTGTGCGAGGAGGCACAGTGTGTCTACCTATGCCTCCATCTTGGCCAGAAGTCCTGGAATTCAAATTTTAAACATAAAAGGCCTGCTAATATGCTGATAACTTCAATTAACAGTAATGCAAGACTACTAAAACTGCAGTGTGATTCATATTTTAACTTGTTTTCCCTTCCAATATATGCATGCAGTTACTTTAGTAAATATTAAATAAGTAGAAGATACTTGATTTTGTTTTGCTAGGGCTGCTCAACAATTTCTATTATTTTGGGTGATACAGGAAATACCACACATACATACATACATACATACATATATATGATTTGGCATATGCAGTTATGTGTTGGGAAATGGATTCTTCAGCTCTTCTCTACATTACCTTGTACATTTTTATAAATGCATGCAACAGATTTTGCACAGTGAGTGACCCATTTACTTCAATAAGCAATACATTACTCATAAACAGTTACTTAGAAGGTAAATGTGGAAGCTAGCTTAATATCTCTAGCTTAATGTACTAGCTAATGTAATATTAAGCAAGCTTAAATGTACTAGGTTAATGTCTCTAAAACATGTTTCTGTTTTACTGAGGATATGACAATCACCTATCTATGATTTTCTAAGACAGTCTTATTGTACGGTAATGTATTGTATCTTGCTTTCAGAACGTGTGTACTGGTTTTTTGTTTGAGAAGTATGTTTACTGCATGTATTTTGGGCCCAATTCTTCCACTAAGCGCAGAGGCAGCAAGCAGGCAAAAATAAAGGCCTGTCTGTTGCCACTAACAACACTAGAACTGCATCCTTCCCAGCTTTCACCGCTCTCCAATGAAGCAAATGCCAGACCAATATAATCACCAGTGATTTTCTCTCAGCATTTGCCTACCAAGCATGGCTTCAAAAAGGGCCTTCCAACCTTCATGGTCAAACCCTCATTTTGATGCTGGAAGTTCTATGCTTATACTAAAAGTTTGGTCATGTCTCTTAAGGTCTGTTCCTATATAAACATTCAAATATCCTCTAAGCTTTGTCTCTGCTAATTATATTGTAGTGTAGATTTAATGAGTTACTCAGTCTTATCTTGCAAGTTTGGATTTTGATACAACTTGAAAGACACTGTAGAGAGAAGCTGGAATCAACATTGAAAAGGAGCAATGCAAGGAGAAAAGGAAAGCATAAATAGAGAACAAGTATTATCATTATTTATTCACTCAGGTAGCTTTTATTGCCAGGCATGGAGGACTTCTACATCTAGCCTCAAACAGACTGGTATGAATGGATGCTACTAACCAATTCTGCATATTCTATTGGTTTGTTATTTGGTTATTGTTTATTTGGAACAGATTAGCTACAGGAAAATTATCTTCATATTTGTAAGTGCCATTTAGTTATTTAAATTTTTTCATTTGCACTATAACTTGAATTGGTACTGTTATGATACATTAAAAAAGTGATATAAAGTAATTAGAACATTAATATTCATATATTATCAATGTATATATTTTCCTAACATTATCTATCTTTCTTTTTCATTTTACAGCAAACAGGACTTTGAGTCCACAGATGAGGTAAGTGCAAAGATAGTTAAATTCAAACATAGCTGATAGCAAAGCAAATTCTGATATTTGCACTAATAATATTATTTTAGTTTGGTACCTTTGTTAGACTGGGAACACAGGTTCATTTGGTATCGATTAAACTGAGAACAAGAAATAATGATCATTTTGCTTTTAAAATGATATAGCCATTTATATCTTTGTAACCACTATAAAAGTAATCTTAAATCACTCATACAAAAAGTTTTATGAGCTTCCATTTCATGATTTAATTTGTCTTTGCTTATCAGAACATTTAAAATTTCATTGACTACATATTCTCTGCTTTATAAAACAGAAATCTACATTAACTAAATAAATAGCTAATTCAGTTTTAATGTATTTTGAAAACTTGTATGTCCCATGACAATTAGCCAGCAACTTGAAGTATTCTTACAAGTATTAATTTTATTATATATGCACATCTTGTTAATAATTACTTTAAATGGAATAAGTCATCAGTTAGAGAAAGAACAGAATTTAATGTAATAAAACATTTTTGTGTTAATTTTTATCTTTGTTTCCAATGTATTGATGTATTGCATTTATTACAATTATTCAATAAGCCCTAAATTTCCTTTAAAAATATTGAGTTTAATTCAACTTCTCACTTAAAATTAGTTTAAGGTTCTAAATTGCTGTGGCAACATTACCTTTCAAAAGTCACCACAGCTCTGTGTAAATTTTCAATAAACCCTTAATATTTTGTTTCCCCAAATTTTCTTTGTTTAAAATCAGCCTCTAAAATTTCATATATACCACAAAACAAAACTTCCAGAAGGTTTTGAAAGATACTCTGAAATAAAGTGTTTAATGGGATTTAAGAGACCATTCTCTTGTTTTTAAACTGCTCTTTTTAAAAAAATAGAAATGGGCCCTGGCTGGTGTGGCTCAGTGGATTGAGCACCGGCCTTCAAACCAAAGGATCTACTTTGAGCGCCAGCCTTTGAATCAAGAGTTTGCCATTTCGATTCCCAGTCAGGGTACATGCCTGGGTTGTGGGCCAGGCCCAGCCCCTAGTGGGGGGCATGAGAGACGCAACCACACATTGCTATTTTTCTCCCTCTCTTCCTCTCTGTCTAAAATAAATAAATAAATAAAATCTTTAAAAAATAGACATGGAACATTTGATTGGTTATCCAAAGCTTTTCCCTAAAATGCCTGAAATTTGGATTCTTTCCATGGTGAATGTAGTATAATCTATGTTTTCGAAGAAAGAACTGATAAGGTTAGAAATGAAATTTGTAACAACTATTACCTGAAATGTAAAATATCTTGATGTCCCTAAAAATAAGCTCGATGTACAAAAGTCTGTGAACTCTGACCATAAGATTAAAATACTAATGTGTAACTGGTCAATGGATGAGCCTTTCTTTTCTTACAGTCAGAAGACATTGAATCCTTGATTCCCAAAGGATTGTCAGAGTTTACAAAACAGCAAATTCGCTATATTCTGCAGGTGAGTTGAGGTCAAGAGTGGGTGTGACAGCAACACTAACAAACCATTAAGTTAAGATGTTTCCCTTAATTAACAACAGAAATTTTCTAATAAAATCATTTTTCACAATCATTGATTAGATTTTGATTGCTTTATAGTTTGGTCAGACCATCAAACACTACTAGTACATATATGACTAGCATTCAGGGACACATTCTAGAAACATAAGGTGGGGCAAAAAATAGGTTTACAGTTGTGAGACAGTGAAACACAGTTTATTCTTGTTTTATTATTCATTAATATTGTATTATTTTCCATACAAACAACTGCAAACCTACTTTTGCCTCACCCTATATTATCCTTAACATGGAATGCCCTTGGTCTCTCCTTCCTGCCTTGCTTTTCCTAAACTGAGGAAGGCTAGAGACCACTGGAGAAGTCAATTCCCCTACAATAAAGGGAGAGATAGACTAATACAGTGGGAATATGACTAAAAAGAACACATGTGTTTGCAAGAAAGGATTCTGAAGATAACTAGTTTTGTGTTAATAAGACAATTTCTAAATTTGGCATTTGGTCTCAAAGCTTTGTACATCATCCAAATTTTGGACCTAGTGTCATATTTGTAAAACTTAAATGAAATATTATTTTTAGTGGCACACAATCTGTATTATAAAGAGACAGTGGTATGGGGAACGTATATGCTCCACAAAACCTGAATCCTGGAGACATCCTCGATATTATATCTGGAAGTGGGTTGTTCATCCAAAGTGCATTCATGGCCTATTTGTACAGAAAAAATTCTTTTAAGGATTTTTGCATCTAAGATCATGAGAGGCATTGGTCTATAATTTTTTTAATTGTTGTTCAAGTACAGTTTTCTTTTCCTCCCATCCCAGTCCCCACCTCCTTCCCATTTCCACCCCCCCTAGTTTTTGTCCATGTGTCCTTTATACTTGTTCCTATAAACCCTTCCCCTTTTGCCCTGAAATTCCCTCCCCTCTTATCTTGTATTGTCTTTGGTTTTGTTAACAGGATAATAATACTTGCTTCATAAAGTGAAATGAGATGTGGTTCTTCCTGTTCTACTTTCTAGAAAACACTGTATAGACTTGGTATTAATTCTTTTAAACATTTCATAGAAGCCTCAGTAAAAATATCTGGACCTGGATATTTGTTTGGCAGGAGTTTTTTGGGTTTTTTTTATTCTAAATTCAGTGCCTAAATAGTCATAGGCCTATTGAAATGGTCTGTTTCATATTGGATGAGTTGTACTAGCTAGTGATTGTCAAGGAAATAGTCCATTTCATCTAAATTGTCAAATGTATATGGCTATAGTTGTTCATAGTATCCCCTAATTACCCTTCTGATGTCTGCAGGGTCTGTATTACTATTCCTTATTTAATTGTTAATACTAGTAATTTGTGTCTTGTCCTTTTTTATTATTGTTCAGCTATAGTTGTCCCACCTTTTCCCCATTGCTCACAACCCCCCCCACTCCCACAGTCAATCCTCCCCATTGTCTGTGCCCATGAGTCCTCCATTCCTATTCCTTGACTTTATTTGTCAGTCTTGCTGGAGGTTTATCATGTTTATTGATTTCTTTCCCAAAGAAGTAGGTTTTAGTTTTAGTGATCTCCTCTACTCTTTTCCTGTTTACACTTCCACTGGTTTTTGGTCTTGTCTGTATTATTTATTTTCTTTGCTTCCTTTTGGTTTATTTTGCTCTTCTTTGTCCAGTATTTTGATAAAGGAAGTTAGACTGATTTGAGACCTTCCTATTTTCTAATGTAAGCACTTAGTGTTATAAATATCCTCTCATCATGGCTTTAGCTGTGTCCCATAATTATAATATGTATTCTCATTTTCTTTCAGTTCTATGTATTTCTATCTTATTTTTTAACTTACTGAATTTATTGTGGTGACATTGGTTAATAAAACTACATAGGTTTCAGGTGTACGATTGTAGAATACATCATCTGTATGTTCGGTTGTGTGTTCACCACCCTGGCTCAGCTCTCCTTCCATTGCCATTTATCCCCCATTTACCCTTTATACCTACCTGTACCCTCTTTTCTGGTAACTTTATCTCCCTTTACATTTTTGCTTTGACCGGTGGATTATTTTTAAGTGTATTGTTTTGTTTCCAAGTGTTTAGAGATTTTCCTATTGTCCTTCTGTTATCAATTTCTAGTTTGATTCCATTGTGGTCAGAGCACATATTCCATATGAACTCAATTCTTTTGAAATAGTTGTTTTGTTTACATAAAGGATATGGTCTATCTTGCTATATGTTACATGGGCACATGAAAAGAATGTGTAGCTGTTGTTGGATAGAGTCTTTTATAAATGGTGATTAGATCCTTTGTTTGATAGTGTTGTTGAGTTCTTCTATATTCTTGCTACTTTTCTGCCAAGTGGTTCTATCAGCTGCTGAGAGAGGGGTATAGAAGTCTTTAGTTATAACTCAGGATCTGTCTGTTTCTCCTTTCAGTCTATCAATTTTCATTGCATACATTTTTGCAGCTCTCTTGTTTGGTTCATAAACATTCATAATTGCTATCTATGTCTTTTTTGTGGACTGACCCTTTTATCATTACATAATGGCCCTCTCTTTCCCTGGTAATTGTCTTTGCTCTGAAGTCTTTTTTATCTAATGTAAATATAACACACCTGTTTTCTTTTGATTAAAGTTTGCACAATATAATATTTCCCAACCTTTTTACTATATATATATGTATGTATGTGTGTAGATATATAAACATATATGTATACACAAATAAACTTTATATATACATATATACATATGTATACATATATACATACATACATATACATATATGGAGAGGGAGAGAGAGAGAGGGTTGACACCATTAAAGATGTCCCCATATTCCTCCTTTTGCCACCTCCACCCACCCCCCCAATCCCAGCCTTCACTACACTATTGTCTGTGTCCATGGGTCATGCATATATGTTCTTTGGCTAATCTCTTCATCTTCTTTCATCCAGTGCCCCTGTCCCCTTCCCTCTGACAGCTGTCTGTCTGGTCTATGTATCCATGCCTCTGGTTCTATTTTGTTCATCAGTTTATTTTGTTCATTAGATTCCACATATATATGAGACCATATGGTATTTGTCTTTCTCTGACTGGCTTGTTTCACTTAGCATAATAATCTCCAGGTACAATATAACATAATAAATATACAAAAAATAATATAATATAATATATACATATATATGTTATTTCTTCCTTCTTGATGCTCCAAATAGCTCCTTGTATCATTTTATTTCTCTTTAGCTGTTCTTTTAAGGTAGGTTTTAATGATAGATTCTTTTCTTTTTCCTTTATTTGAAAATGTTGTGATTTCCCCTTTATTCCTAAAGGATATTTTCATTACATACAGAATTAGTAGTTGATAATTCTTTTCTTTCAGCATTTACAAAGTCTATGTTACTTTCTTCTGGCCTCTATGGTTTCTGACGAGAAATCTGCTATAATTAGAAACATTACTCCTAGTAGTTAACATTTCTTTTACTGCTTTCAAGATTTTATCTTTAGTTTTAAGAAGTCTGACCAACTTGTCTGGGCATGGATTTCTTTGGATTGATCACATTTGGACTTTGTTCTATTTCTTGAATATATATGTTCATGGTTTTTTGCTAATTTGGAGAAGTTTTCAGTCAATTTTTCAAATACTTTTTCAGCTCCACATTTACTTCTTTCTAGGACTTTGATGACATGTTAGATATGTTTTATACTCCCACAGGTCTCCCAGGCTCTGTTTAATTTTTTCCAATATATTTTCTCTCTGATGTTCAGATTCAGTACTTTCTATTGTTCTATCTTCAACTTCACCAATTTTTGCACTATACAATCAATTCTGTTTTTTAGTCCATCCATTGAGATCTTTGTTTTTTAGTTCCTGAGCTTTTCAATTCTAAAATTTTCATCTATTTGTTCTTTATATCTTCTATTTCTTTTCTGAGATTTTCCATTTTGTTGCTGAGACTTTCTATTTTTTTATGTAAGTCAGTAATTTCTTGTTGAAGCATTTTTAATCTCTGCTTTAAAATTCTTTTTAGATAATTTTAACATTTCTATTATCTTGATGTTGACATCTATTAATTTATTTTCTTGTTGAGTTGAGATTTTTCTGGTTCTTGGAATAATGAGTGATTTTTAAAATTGAAACTTGCCCTGGCTGGTGTGGTTTAGTGGATTGAGCATGGGCCTGCAAAGCAAAGGGTCGCCGGTTTGATTCCCAGTCAGGGCACATGCCTAGGTTGTGAGCCAGGTCCCCAGTAGGGGGCGTGCAAGAGGCAACCACACATTGATGTTTCTCTTCTGTTTCTCCCTCCCTTCCCCTCTGTCTAAAAATAAATAAATAAAATTTCTTCAAAAGTTTTAAAAAATAAAATAAAACTGAAACTTTGACATTTGGAGTATTATGTTATGACTCTGGATCTTCTCCAAATCTTCTGTATTAGCAGGCCTCCTCTGATATTGAAACTACAGGGGAAGTGGGAGCACTGTCTGTTATTGCCAGCTGGGAGTTGGAAGTTCAAGTTCCCCACTTAGCCTTTACTTACCTTTATCAGGAAAAGAGCTTCTTGTTCCTCCTGACCAGAGATATGAATTGTGGCTCTTTACTAGACCTCCTCTTTTTTAGGATCTGGTTTAGATAGGAAGGAAACACTGTGAGTTGAGTGGTCTCATTTCTGTTGGGCAGTGATAACAGTCCCTACTCTCCACTAAGTATCCTCTGACATCACCGTAGCAGGGAGGTGGGGCAGTATCTCACTCCTGCTGAATAAAGTGAGAGCATAGTCTCCTTTCATAGTCTCAATAGTCACCACAATGCCTGAGGTTTCATTTTTGGTCAGTGGGAGTGAAAGCCCCATCTTTCCACCCTCCCTTTTCTAACACCCACCTGGTGAGTGGCATTGGTGCACCTTTTTTAAGGTCTCTTGAGAGGAAGAGTCTAGGCTTGGTTCCTGGCCTTTGATGGTTTTGGTGGGAGTAGAGTTGCAGGGTTTCTTTTTTTCTGTGGTGTTTAGCTGAAGTAGAGTGATTATTAATCTAAAAGTTCTTCACCTTGCCAGGCTGCCATTTTCACGGTCCTTGGCTACAAACTAGGGACTTTTGTTATTTGTACCAATTGCTGTTTCTGGGTTGTTGATTTCCCCAACACCAGCCTGTGATAATGAAGCAAAAAGAAATCCCGAGAACTCACTTCTATATTGCTCTTCAGGTCCCAGTGATCCTAATGAGACTTCTGTCTTTTCACCTTTCAGAGTTTTTTATACATAACATCCAGGGCTTTTAGTTAAACTTAGCAAGAGAAATAGGAAAAAGTATTTCTAGTTCATCTTTCCAGAAATGAGAATTGCCTTTAAAAAAACATTTTTCTTCGAGAAAAGTAGTTTAACCTAGTAAAAGGACTTTTATCCCACTTGTTTATAATTTTAGATGTTTCTATCTGTTAAGGTTAAACTTAACTAGTATAACAGGCAAAATCCATGCATTTGGCAGCATACTTAGGAAGATGTATTTTACTATTTGAAGATTGACCATGTCATCTTTTCTAATATTTAAATAAAGAATAAAAGTAAATTTAAGAATTTATTTATAAATTTCTATCTTGTGAAAATGATGTAACTTCATCATGAAAAAAATAATGTACTCTATTCTAATTATATAATGATGAACTCTTCAGAATTGCTTGAATTATTTATGAATGTTATTAATAATATTGTCATATCAAAAATAAAACTGTTAATAAGTTTGCTGGTAGGAACAGAAAAATAAGACCACTATCACTTACATTGCCTATTTTAAATGCTAGTATAAATAAACCATTAATTGTTTTCTTCCTCCAGATGAGGGGTATGTCTGAAAAATCACTCCGGCTAGTGCTATCCACATTCAGCAACATACGAGAGGAGCTTCGTCATCTTCAAAATGACTTGACAGTAACATATATTTTGATTTTTCTTTCCAAAGTCTTTCTTTCTAGTTCCTACCTTCCTAACATAGAAATCAAGGCATTCAGTCTATCTTTTAAAATTTAGTACAACACAGATTTATACTTACCTAGACATTGTTAATTTCTTGAAACAGTTCATTGATGCTGAGAGGGAAAACAAGCTGTCCCATGTAAAAAGAAAGAAAGTTGAGAATGCACTTATTAATTAGTTTACAACTAAGGTAATTTACTGCTTAAAGCTAGGGAGTAGTTTCTAAAACTAGAATATAGAATCTAACTCATTGAATGGGAATTTCCCCCTTTTCTGTAATAATAAAACACACTCTGAATTTCTCTGAGTACTTGAAAATGTCTTTCTCTAAGAATTTAAGCTTTTCTATTTTAATTGTTCTTGGTGCCATCAATTAGATCCATTCAGAATATTTTTCATACAATGAATAACTCCTTCAGGACTCTGGAGTTGGATTTTTTTTTTCTGAGTTCTGATGAACACATTTAGACTCTACTTTGAAAATTCACCACCTGCTGGGATTAACAAGGAGTCTTTGAAGATTGGAGTAAAACATTAAAATCATTCAAAAGGTTCTGCTTCGTTGGACTTTGAATTAGTCAATTCATCAAGTTGTCTCTTTTAATATGCAGGTTTTTAAAGTCTCAATACTTTTGTATCCCATATTTTACTTAAGTTTAACAATTCTGTTTCCTAGCAACTACAAGTGAAAAGTGCTTATTTAAACCTTGCAATGTAAACGAATCTTTGTATTATGTGACTTTGGACCAGTTTCTGTAATTCTGAGTCATAACAAATAATTTTGTTTTAGTCCCTAGAAAATGACAAGTTAAGACTTGAAAAAGACTTGGTTTTCAAAGAAACTCAGATAAAAGAATACGAAGAACTCTTGGCATCAGTGAGAGCAAATAACCGTCAGCAGCAGGTAATTTGATATTTTCATTGATGATAAACTAGATGGATGGTTTTTCCTATGCTTAATTACTGGTACACTGGAGTTATGAGATACACTCCAAACACAATTAAAATATAATGGAACAATTCGTTCATATGAAAATTGAGTGGTTTTTGATATTTCCAATGACAGAAAAACCTCTCAGAAAAAGATAACCTTAGGTATTTTAAATATAAAGTTTACACAGTCCCCAATTATCTCTGCTGTTAGATGACAATGATTGCATAACTATTGAAAATCTGAATTCACTCATTGTGTCTACTGACATGCCATGAAAAAAAATTTTTTAAGGATCTTAACACGTGTTTTTTCAATAAATCAGTGAAAGAATCAACTGTATGTAGAAGTGATCTCCGGATGTCTGAGCAGAGTTGATACCTAGGAAATTGTATTGAGCCTCTAAGGCTGATCCTTTCCTAATCTTCACTGCCATGACAGTACCAATTATCACATAAATAATCAGGCATATGGTAATTTTGGTGCCTACTAGAAGGCAGGGTTCAGTATTGTCAAAGAGTAACAAGAGTCAGATTCACCTAGTCTTGCCCTGGCTGGTGTGGCTCCATGGATTGAGTGCCGGCCTGTGATTCAAAGGGTTGCTGGTTGTTTCCCAGTCAGGGGAATTCCCATGCCTGGTTGTGGGCCGGGTCCCCAGTAGGGGGCACATGAGAGGCAACCACACATCGATGTTTCTCTCCCTTTTTCTCCTCCCTTCCCCTCTCTCTAAAAATAAATAAATAAAATAAAATTTAAAAAGAAAAAAAAAGAAAATTCATCTAGTCTTGATTCCTTCTCACATAAGATAGGCAAGTCAGACTAAGGGCAAGAATCTATTGTAATATTTTACCTGGCTGATTTAACTTAAAATTTAAAAGGTCAATATTTAAGAAAACTAGGGATGAAAGAATATTTGCTTTAATTCATCACATTAACCTACTAAAAGAACACTATGCCCCCCAAAGTAGAACCCATTTGTCTTATTTACTTATGTCTTCTTTACAGCAAGGACTTCAAGACTCAAACTCAAAATGCCAAACATTGGAAGAAAGTAATCTCTCTCTTCGACATACACTATCAGACATGGAATATATATTAAAAGAAATGGAATACTGTAAACATAGTCTAGAGCAAGAAAATAAAAATCTTAGAATGCAGGTATTAAATTTTTTAAAACATATGTGACTGCCTTAGTTAAACTATTGTGATCTTAGCATTGGCAAGTGTATATATTTGTAGTTATAGTGTATAACTATATATATGTAATTCTATTCCTTTTGAGAAAATACATGGAGTTTGTGCTGATGTTTTCATATGTAGTTATGTCTTTTCTCCCTGCCATTTGGGCTGTATAATGCGTTTCATAAAAATTGTTCTCCTTATTTCAATTTCTCATATAATCATGGGCTTTCATCTAATAAGTCTTGTAATACAATGTCTATTTCCTTCATAACAATGCAATTACAGAAAGTTGTGTTGTCTTGGGTAGGTTTCTGAGACTTGCACAGGCCCGATGCTGCAGGCTAAAATGGATGAGGTTGGCAACTATTACATGGAGATGGTGAAAAACTTAAAAATGGAGAAAGATAGAGAGATCTGCAAGCTAAGGGTATGTTGATCCTACACTGCACTACACAAGTCACCACAAAATTTCTAAGAGGATAATAATGGTTTCAAGTTTAAAGCTACAAGGCAAAATCAAGTGAAGGTAGAGTTTTAGGAATATGCCATAATACCTTTACTTACATACATATCACTGTGTATGAAATACTGCTAAATTATTATCTAATTTTGATTAATCTTTTCTAGGAAATAAAAAAAGACACTAAATTCAGGGTTTTGGTTTTAAATTTTTATTTACTTATTTATTTGATCACCAGGAAACCCTTTATGATCTTGCCTAAAGCATTCTTATGCAGGAAAGAGCAACATTTGAGATTATCCAGCAAAGCCACAGTTGGATTCATACAAATCCTCACTTGACTTTGATACATGGCAAGACCTTTGTCAAGCACAAGTATAAAAACAGTGTCACATTATGTACATGTAACCGGCATCAAAATTAAGGTGATGTTTGTGAGAATAAGTATACATTGCCTTATCTTGTAATTTTAGGCAAAATTGACTAACTCTTAATTTAGTGATTCCTAAATGTAGCTAAATATATTAAATATTCTAATGGAAAACTGACCACAGGTTTTTCTCAGCAAATATCACTGGACAATCCCACCCAAAAGTCAAAATGAAACAAAATACAATTTCTTCAAAAACCTTGTGATTTTTCTAGCAGACCTCCTCCCCTAGTTTTTTCCCATCCCAATGGGAACTATAACACTTCAACTTAACAGCCATCTGTGCACACACAATGTACCTAAAGAGGAAAATGGACAGGATTTGGAGTCAGAAGACCTGCCTTAGCATTAGTTGCAGCTATACTTTTTATTAATTTTGTAAATCTGTGTCATTTTAACCTCTCTGGATCTCATCTACCTGTTTTATAAACTATTCTAATAATGCTTATCTCACAGGGTTACTGGGAGAACTGAGATAAGCCATGCAGGAGGAATATTTTGGGAACTGCAAATCATGATGTATTAGCCATTATTATTGAGTTTTCCTTAATTAGAATTTGAAGTAATCTAAAGTCCCTGTTTTCTTAGCATTATTTTAATTATTGTGGCCTAGACCTGTTACTTAGGTAATGCTTTTCCTGAATTGTAAAGGCACTTTTTAAAAAATGATACATTTCTACTTTGTGTGTCAATTCATATTTTACATTCATAAAGCACTGTAAGTTTTTATAACTATTAGTATTTTGCTCTTCATTTCATAGCTAGCTATATGACTTTATGTCACTTAACCTTTCTGGAATTGTTACCTATCTTGTAAATGAAAATTAAAATAATTCTCATGTCTTTTTAAATCCTTAGACTCAATTAAATCAGTACCAAAAAGATGTATTGAGAAGAGAAGGAAGTTGCAGTGACTTCCAATTCAAGCTTCATGAACTGACAAGCTTGCTAGAAGAGAAGGATTCCCTTATAAAGCGTCAGTCTGAGGTAAGAAAGACTGGGATATAGGTAGAGAGGAGCAATACAACTCAGTCCAGTAAGATAAACACTGTCCATGAATCAGAGAAGGCCACGTTGCCAAGACCCCCTTTATTCAGGAAGTAGAATGTGAGTGTGAAGTGGTGGGAGATGTGTATTCTATGAGACAGAATTCAAATGAAAGCTACAGTTGAAGCAAAAATAAGTATGGTTTATTTAATATTCTTAAGACATTGATTTTATATCTTATTATCCATGGAACTCTCAATAAGACTGAGCTCCTCACTACATTATTAGCCGTTTTAGCAAGGGACTATGTTATATTCCTCTCTGTATCTGTAGCAGGTAGTTCAGGATCTGTTATAAAACCAGTACCAAAGGAAGGAACTACCAAAAATAGTGGCTGATATTGTATTGCTGTTGTTGAACAAATGGTACTTGTAGTAAGGTTCTGTGATCAACTTCCGTTAGGAAACAATACCTGCTTCCATAGTGAAGTTTCAGCACTTTTCTGCTATGGCTTTACTTGTCAAGCTTTTTAGGACAAAACCTTCCACATCATCTTGAGAACATATCCATTCAATCTCATGTTATCCTTCAAATATAGAAATCCTATACCAATGGATTCCTGCAGACATATAATGTAACTTATTGGGCACAATGAAGCAAAAATATGTAGTATTCAATAGGTGGGATTAGAACATTTTTACCTCAAGGTGAACAAGGAAGAAAAACAAGTAATTATTCTTGGTAACCTTGTTAAATGGTTGAACATGCTTCATATCTCATATTTTTACTGTTTTCAAATGATTTTATACTGCGTTTTATTTCTAAGGAACTCTCGAAGCTGCGACAAGAAATATATTCATCTCATAACCAACTCTGCAGTGGTGGAAGGACTACAATCACTACTAAAAAGTAATGTATTTTCAATAAAATTTAATATAGCTTTGGTTATTATATAATCCAAGTTATAGCATTATAATTTATGTGTCTTTTGCAGGCCAGAAATTCTACTAAAGAAACCATTGCTTAATCTGAAGTCATAGAAATTTAGACCTATGTTTTCTTCTAAGAGTTTTATAGCTTTATTTATTATGTTTAGTTCTATGATCACTTTGAATTAGTTTGTGTATGGTGTGAGGTAGGGGTCCAAGCCTATTCTTTTAAAAAAATTTTATTATTTAGTTTTAGAGAGAGGAGAAGGTAGGGAGAAAGAGAGGGAGAGAAACATCAAGGTGTGAGGACCTGGCCTGCAACTCAGGCATGTGCCCTGACTGGGAATCAAACTGGTGACCCTTTGGTTTGCAGGCTGGTGCTCAATCCACTGAGTCACACCAGCCATGGCCCAAATCGATTCTCGTGCATAGGGACATCTGGTTGTGCCAGCATCATTTATGGAATATACTATTCTTTCCCCTATTGAATTGCCTTGGTACCCTTGCCAGTAATAAACTGATCATAAATATAAGGGCAAATTTGTAGACTCTCAAGTAGATACTCAATTTTACTCCATTGATCTATTTTTCTTTATGACAGTACCATGAGGTCTTGATTATTATAGCTTTTATTGGGGTTAAGTTTTGAAATAAGGAATGAGAGCTTTCCTTTCCATTTCCAAATGAGAGCTTTTCCTTTCCAAAAATGCTTAAGCTATTTTTGGTCCTTTGATTTTCCATATGAATTTTAGGATAAACTTGTCAATTTCTGTAAAAAAAAAAAAGCTCCATGGAGATTCCTACAGGAATGTAATTGAATATGTAGAAAACTTTAGTAATTGCCACGTTAATTATCAATATTAAGTGTTCTGACCCATGAGCTTGGGATCCTTTTCCATTCAGATCCCCTTTAATTTTTTAAAACAATATTGCGTATTTTTCATTGCACACATCTTGTGCTTATTTTGTTAAATTTATTTCTAAGTATTATATTCTTTTTTCCTCTTTTAAATTAAACTTACTGGGGTGACATTGGTTTTACAGTCATATAAGTTTCAAGCATACATTCTATGCTATATGATCGGTATATTGCATTGTGTGCCTACCACCCAAAGTCAAACCATCCTCTGTCACCAAATTTTCAGCCCTATATTGTTTTTGATATTATTTTAAATAGAAATCTTTTCTTCTTTTCATTTTCAGATTGTACATTGCAACCATATAGGATTAAAATATATTTTTGTGTACTGACTTTGTATTCTTTAAACTTGCTAAATTCATTTATTAATTCTAATAATTACATTGTATTTCTTTGGAAATATATTTGTACAAGAGCACACCATTTATGAATAGAGATAGTTTGACTTGTTCATTTACAATCTTGACGCAATTTCTTTCATTTGCTTATCCAACTGCCCCAGTAACTCCAGTGGGTGTGAAAGAGAAATGAGGAGAGTACTCCTGTCTTGTAGTCAAGGAATTTGTGCATTTTATCTCAGCTATCGAGTTTTGGGGGTATAAATTTATCATATTTTCTTTTATTATGTTTTCAAGACAAAGCCTTTTTAATCATGCTTTAAAGACATAGAATCACTTTTAAAAAAATATTTACATATGATTGACATATGACATCATATTAGTTTCAGGTGTACAACATGATTCATTATATGCATATACTACAAAGTATATAAGTCAAAGTCTAGTTAACATCCATCACCACATATCATTACAAATTTTTCTCCTTGCAATAAGGAATCTTAAGATCTACTCCTTTAGCAACTTTCAAATGTACGATAGAGTATTATTAACTATAGCCACCATGCCGTACATCACATCCTCAAGACATTTATTTTATGACTGGAATTTTGTACCTTTTGACCATCTCCACCCATTTCACCCACCTCTCAGTCCCCACCTCTGGCAACCACCAATCTGTTCTCTGTTTCTGTGGGTTTCTTTTTGTTTTGTTTTTTATTCCACATATAAGTCAAATCATATGGTATTTGTCTTTTGCTGACTTATAAGTATTTCATGTTGTCATAAATGGTAGGATTTCCTCAATTTTATGGGTGTATAATATTCCATTATGTGTTTGTGTGTGTACATTAATTACTAGGTCATATGGTACATCTATTTTTAATTTTTGGAGAACCTCCATATTGTTTTCTTTTTAAAAAATTAAATACAATTTGTATTTTATTTCTTTTATTTTTAGAGAGAGGGGGAGAAAGGGAGAAAGAGAGGGAGAGAAACATCAATGTACAAGAGATACATCTATTGGTTGCCTCTCGCATGCCCCCAACCAGGGACCTGGCCTGCAACCCCAGCATGTGCCCCGATTGGGAATCGAACCAGCAACCTCTCAGTTCACAGGCCGACATTCATTCTACTGAGCCACACCAGCCAGGGCCATATTGTTTTCTGTAGTAGCTGCACCAGTTTACTTTGCCACCACTAGTGCACAACACTTCCATTTTCTCCACATCCTTGTCAACACTTGTTATTTTTTGTCTTTTTGATACAAGCCATTCTAACAGGAGTGAGGTGATAACTTCTCTTTCTTGGTATTGGAAAACTGTATGTTATCTCTTTCTTTAATAATCAGTTTGGTTAGAGCTATAACATTTTTAGCAATATTCTTAGAGAACCAGATTTTAATTGGTTTTCCTCTACTGTTTTACTATTTTATATTTCATTGATTTATCTTTATTTCCTTTGTTATGTTTATTTTCCACTCAATCTTCTCTTTTCCAGTTTCCAACCTGGAAACATAGAACACTGATTTTAGAATTCTTCTAATATAAGTTTTATTGCTATATGTTTTTGTTTAACCACTGCTTTAACTGCATCACCCAATTTTAAGTTGTAGTTTCATTAACTGTATTCTTCAGTTTCTAAATCTTTTGGAATTTTCCAGATATATATATATTTTTTACTGAGTCCTTATTTAATTTCATTATAGTCAGAAAACATACTTAGTATTCATTATAAACAGTTCAAATTTATTGAGATTTGTTTTGGAGGCCAGAATAGAGACTCTCTTGGTAAATGTTCTATGTCTTTGAAAGGAATATATATAATCTGATGATGAGTGGAGCATTTTATAAATGTCATTTAGCTTAATTTGATTATTAGTATTGTTTATAGCTTCTATATTTTAACTAACTTTCTGTCTACTTCTAGTATTATCTTAGAAGACATGCCAAAATCTCTAATTCATAATGTGAATTTGTTTATTTCTCTGTTACTATCTATCAGTTTTTGCATCATATATTTTGAATTCCTGGTAGGAGGTGAATACACATTTAGGATTGTTCTGTTCTACCCAACAAAGTTAAGGACTGTTACATTTTGTGGATGAATTTACACCTCTATCATTATTAAATGACCCTTTAGATCCCTAATAATGATTCCTGTTCTGAAGGCTACTTCATCTGATATCATAACTACTTTAGGTTTCTTTTGATTGCAGATTCCATGATAAATATGTTTCTATTCTTGTTAGTTTATTCTATTAATTTGTTTATATTAAAGTTATTTTTTAAATAACATACATAGTTGCATCTTATATTTTTATTCAATATAGCAATATTTGCCTTTTAATTAGAGTGTTTAAACCATTTATATTTAATGTGATTATCTATATTTGCATTTAAATTTAAATTTACCATCTTGCAATTTGTTTTCTATGTGTCCCATATTGTCTTTGTTCTACTGTTCCTCTTTTCCTTTTTCCTTTTGGATTAGTCATTTTTTTTCATTACTGTATTTCATCAGTTTTATTGACTTATTAGGTATACTTCTTTTTTATAATTGCAAAGGCTTAAAATATTCTTGATATCACAGTCTACCTTCAAGTAATATTATTACACCTCATTACATGTAGCATACACTCTTTATGATAGTATATTTCCATTTCTCCTTCACAATTTTTTGCTATCTTTGCCATCTATATTTATATATATTATAAACCCTCAATACAGTATAATTTTCCTTTCAATAATCAATCATTTTAAAGAAATATTAATAAGAAAAATAATATCCAATCCTTTTTAAATTTACCCACATATTTATCTTTTCTGTTGCTATTCATTCTTTTGCTTAGCTCCAAATTTTCATCTGATTATCATCTTCAATCTGCCTGAAGAACTTCCTTTAACATTTCTTGCCATGCTGCTCTGCTGGGGAAGACTTCTCTTGGCTTTTTAAGTTGGGTTTGCCGTCATAATTCAAAGTCATTTTACTGTGTATAGAATAGTTAAGTTGACAGTTATTTTTTGTATCAGTGCTTTAAACATGTTATTCCACTGTCTTCTGATTTTCACTGTCTGGTAAGTTTGCTGTTTATCTTATGACCACTTTCCCTTTTGAGTAATGTTCTTTTATCTCTGGCTGTTGCAATATTTTTTATCACTGGTATTCAAAACTTTGGCAATAATGAGCCTCTGTGTTTTTCTTCATCATTCTTTTCCTTGCTGTTCATTGGGCTTCTTGGATCTGTGTGTATGTAGTATTCAATAACTTTGAGAACTGTTTGGTCACTATTTTGTCAATTATTTTTGTCTCCTGCTAATCCTGTAGGACTTCAATTACACTTATATATGAGTACCTGAGACTTTATATAGCTAACTCACTCTGTACATTTTTTCAATGCATTTACTCTCATGTTTTATTTTAGATAATTTCTCTTGATGTCTTCTAGTAGTATTTTCTTCTGCAGTGCCTAAGTGTTCTTAATCCTATACAATGTAATTTTTACTTGTAGAAGTTCTATGTAGATCTTTGTACCCTTCATTGTTCTTCTCATAGTGTTCATGCTTTCTGCTAATTACTTGAGTATATAATTTACATTTTTATATTTTTAATAGTTGTATGCTTGCCTACTTGTTTCTTTTATATATCATTTCTTTGTCTGTTTCTCCTAATTTATCTTTCTCTTCATTATTAGTCATATATCCCTGCTTCATTGCATGGTTGCTCATTTTTCATTGAATGCCATACATGTTATTTTACATACTTCAGTTCTGAATATTTTTAATATCACTCTAAGTATTTTGTGGTTTTGTTCTGAGATAAAGTTACTTTGAAAGAGTTAAATACTTTAAATCTTGCTTTCAAACTGTTAGAACCTGCAGTCCAGGACTAATGTCATCCTACTACTGAGGCAATACTCTTCTGTAATTTTTGCCTGATGTCCTCCATACTAATTCTTTCCACTCTGGTTAGTGGAACACAAACTATTCCCATGACTATGTGAGCTCTAGGAATTTCCATACTGCTCCTTTTCAGTGGTTCTTTCCCCTGCCTTGGTAATGCTGTCATGTTCCTACACTGATCAGTACTCACCCAAAGGCTTGTGGGGAACTCTCTACAGGTCTCCTGACCTCTCCCCATGTGTGGACCTCTCTCCTGTCTGTTATTCTGCTCCACAAATTCTGGCTGCTTTGACATACTTTTACTTGAAATTTTCTCACTTCAGCTGGGTGAGGCTGCTAAGATTTGTTTGGCTTCCCTTTCCCTATACTGTGACCAAGGAACTCTCTAGGCATTTGTAGGCCTCATGTCATTTGTTTCCCTCCATTGTGATCACTATCTTGTGCTGCCTGCGGTCCATTATTTCCAGAAACAGAAGTATCTCCCTCTTACTCTTTTGAAAATAATTGTAGTGAATCTTTGTAAGTTAACAGGTGAGGTTTCTTTTGGGGGGGAAAAGTTAAGTCATGCAGTCAAATTAATTTAATAAGGGGAACCAAACTAGGAGAGACTAAATAGGAATGAAAGTTACTTTCTTGTGCAGCTTGTAACTACCTTTTTTGTCTGTACAGGTACAGGACACAATATCCAATCCTAGGCCTCCTGTATGATGACTATGAATATATACCACCAGGTAGTGACACACACACAGTTGTGATTGAGAAAACAGAAGACAAATGGACCTGTGTAAGTTCACTTGGACATATCTAGTCCTATTAGTACTAAAGATTTATATATTTCTATATATAACTTCCTTGAAAATTCTGGTAAAAGATCAGAATGAGCTAAAATCTTATAGAATTTGATTTTTTTCTCTTAAGATTTTTCCATAGTTTCCTTACTGATATATAGTAAGAATTAAGAAACTTTGAACTGATTCATACATGCGGTATTATCATTGATTATATAAACAGTAATAAATTAGATAGGATTTTACCCCCAAAAGGAAGACAGTTAACATAGGCAATGTACTAGTTTTATTTCCTTGCATATTTTTGGAGTTATTGAAGCAATTCTATTCAAATTTTCCAAAAACCTTATTGTTTCTAAAGCTGGTAGAAAATGTCATAGACAATTATAAAGGAGAATGCAAGATGGAGAAGCAGATTTTAATATAATTTGTTTTGCAATCTTCTATGTGATACTTATCCCTGTAGGTTATAAATTTTTAAGATTTTTGAAAGAGGAGATGTGTCTATATTTCTAACTAGATCATAAGATTCCCTAGCTTTAAATCCCTTACTTATAGTTAAGCTGATGAAGAGTATTTTAATGGTTAGGTACTCTAATATGCACCTTCTACAACATTCTCTAGCATGACAAGATGATACAGACTTTAGCATCTTTCTAAATAGTCCAATACATTGCTAAGGGGGCTGATTACTAAAACTCCCCTGTTCTAAAGGACTAAAAAGTACTTTCCTAAAAATTCTACCTATTCACCAACTAACTTTTAAAGTAGAACAGCAAATGGGATATATTTTCCCTAGCGCAATAGTTGTCTACCAGGGGCAAGTTTTCCCCTTAGGAGACATTCAGCACTGTTTAGAGACATTTTTGGTTTTCACAACTAGGGATTAGGTACTATTTGCATCTAGTGGGTAAAGGCCAGGGACGCTGTTAAACAATCCTACAATGTTTATGATACTACAATAAAGGTCTTAAAATGCTTAAACATACCATGATGAGCAATAGATAAATATACAAATGCCAATCAATCATTTGCAAAACCTTTTGAAAAAAATTAAAAATCACAGATGTATAGTTCATAAAATATTATAGATGTGTAGCTAATAAATCATGCAGGTGTATAGTTAATAAAAGTAAGTGTCCATTAAATAACTCACTTTAAAATTACGTTCTGGTTGAACAAGCTCAAATATTTAAGTAAAGAAAAGAATTCAGAAAGTGCTTAGCTCTGAAGCCCTTTTCTAACTACAGTCAAGCCATCACCCTTATATACATGGTTCTCTATCGTCAATAAATGCAACCAACATTTAGTAACACCAAAATAAAAATAGTCTGATCTTTGACATATGTTGTTTCTTAAGTCATTAATTAGTTGCAAATTACTCACTACTAACTGTTAACTAATAAAGGGTATTTGATAACCCAAGAACCAGATGAGCAGAAAAGGAAAGTCAGCATAGGATTTAAACTTTGTCACTCAGAGATTATTTGATGTTCAAATTTAAGTCTGAAAAGCAATTGCTGCTACTAACCACATGTGCCCAGAGGGGGCATCAATGTGAACATATGTCAAATAAAGGGTCTACAGAATGGTAGTCATTACTATTCTCTATTAAAGATGTGCAGCAATAAATATCAAATTTAGTATCTTAAAGGACTAGATAGTGATAGCAAGTCCAAAATATATTTAAATAAATTTAAAGATGAAATATCTATATTTATTAACAGTTAAGGACATTTGGACACATTTAACCTCTAAGTATGTCATCAAGGAAGAAATCTACTGAGTCCTCCCTCATTACCTTGACCAAAGTCATACAAAGCAGTTTCATTGAAAAAGTACCACAAAAAAGCAGTACATTTCCTTTGGTTTTATGTTTATCAATTTAAATCATTTTTCAAAACTGTGTGCAGACTGTGACAATGTCTAAAATTATTACGAGCCAGTAGTAAACTAACTTTTTTTTTCTTTTCTAGCCATGAATGACTCTCCAACACAAAGAAGTTTTTTTTGGGGGGTGTCTGCATTAGTACTTTAATTATTATGTTTCCATAACTAAAAGCCATCAAAATTTTGAACCATGGCACTACTCAGTAAATCTAATGGAATGAATTAGTTCTCCAGATGAGTTTCTCCAGCCATTTATGAGGTCTGAATCCTTTCAATCACATTCTTGTATTCAATATAGCATTCACCACTTATGTAAACTTCCATTGTAGACAATGTAGGACATAACTCACTATTTTTCAATAGGATGCTTCCTAGATACTGAATTAATTTGTGGGAGTAGAGATTTTACAAGTTATTCCATTAGATGATTTTTCTGTAATATTAGATAAGTAATTCACCTACAAGTATAAATACTGTTAACAAAAAATAGGCAAAACACTATTGAATTTTAAAAAACACTTTAATTAGTGCATGGTATATACTGTGCATATTTGTTTTTCTCACATTAAACCTTGTGACTAAAAGAGATGCTTCATTACATGCTATTTATACCTCTCAGATACATAACTAAATCAAGGGTGATGGTTAACTTCATTAAGTAGGAAAGTGGAATAATATCTTTTCAAATAAATAAATTTGCACTTTCAAATAAATAAATTTCCACTAATTTTCACATTGTGCTATTATGGTTCTAATGACATGTCAGTGGCTTGGCAAATCTCGGCTTTCAAAGCATATCATCCCCAAAAGAGCCCATTAACTTCCTTAAAAATATATAACAATATATTGTAGTAGTGGGGGGAAAAGGTAGACATTTTTATAGGGGAATACATAATGTGACACTGAAATATTGCATAAAGGCTTAAGAAATAAAAATAGCAATAACAAATATTGATCTCTGTATCCTACTTGGGAGAAAGAGATTTTATAGTAAGAGTATTTAATGTACTTAAAAGCTGGTTGATTAGTTAGGTTGTAATGACCTTCCAAAGTGAAGAAAAATATTTTCTAAATACATTAGTAGATAAAAATGAAATTTCTTAATTTCAAGCACTTTGCTTAAAGTTGATAATTAGCAAAAATTAAAATGTTTGCATTTGACAAAATGTAGATTAAGGCAACAAATATATTTGGGTTACATTTTAATGAGGTTTTGCAAATATGTGTATAGAATTCTGTCATATCTGTTAGGGTAGGGACAGATGAAACACTACAATAAATCAAATCATAAATGAGAAAAATGCTTTTAATACTCATAATTTTCAAATAGGTTTTGATATGGACCTAAAAGCCTTATTTTGTCATCTTAATACTTTAAGATGTCTACCTGTATAATATAGATTGATATAATTCCAGTTTTATCAATATTTTGTGATAGAAAATGTTAATATTTTTCATGAGCTACATAGTCCTTACATTTTCCCCTGTGGTGTGGGAATAGCTGGGCAGCTTCTCTTCTGCTAACTACTCATACACGTAACTGTAACAATATTATGTCATGTTATATATCCATTACATATAATAGAAGTGGAAGTGTTTAGTACCCTACTGAAAAACTACCACCATAACTGTTTGAAACTTAGAACAAGTGTAATTTCCCCCCAAGAACAATCCACAATAACCGTCCATAACGTGGGGTAGTTAGGAAGTCAGCATGTCATTGGCTTACTTCATCCACACATAGTGATTGAATGGGTCTGTGATAACAAGGTACTTATTACACTTAATAAATTTAAATGTATGTATTTCTTTTCCAGTTTGTGACTGAGATAAATAAAAGGAGCAGTGATTTTGTTTCTCTAACAAGTTTTATATAGCTTATCTCTGAAAAGTGCAAAGATGTTGTCAGGTGAGAAATGCCTATTATCTCATTTCTATTCTAGTATGTTTCACTTTAGATGTCAAATAAAATGGAGACTGTGTAAGAAATACAAAACAATCTAAGTGTCTGAATGAAATATATAAACTGCTTGTATGGTCTTCGTGAAAGTCCTAGTAAAACACATATAGCATGGATTTTTAGCTTAACTTTACATTTTTCTCAGGAAGTTACTGTCATATGAATGTTTATGTTAGAGATAAAAACACCCCTGTAATTTTTTTAAAAAGCCCAATGTGGATTACTAGTGACAACAACTTAATATAGTTGGACCTTCAGTTGTTGAAGGTTTCTGCTTTAAAAGCCTAGTCTTGTTTGTTTTGTTGATTAATTGCTGTTAAAGGTGAGATCATATGGTATTTGTCTTTCACCACCTGGCTTATTTCACTTAGCATAATGCTCTCCAGTTCCATCCATGCTGTTGGGAAGGGTAGGAGCTCCTTCTTTCTTTCTGCTACATAGAATTCCATTGTGTAAATGTACCACAGTTTTTTGATCCACTCATTTACTGACGGGCACCTAGGGTGCTTCTAGCACTTGGCTATTGTAAATAATGCTGCAATGAACATAGGAGTGCATATATTCTTTTGAATTGGTGTTTTGAGATTCTTAGGGTATAATCCCAGAAGTGGGATCACTGGGTCAAAAGGCAGTTCCACTTTTAGTTTTCTGAGGAAATTCCATACTGTTTTCCACAGTGGCTGCACCAGTCTGCATTCCCACCAACAGTGTACTAGGGTTTTCTTTTCTCCACAACCTCTCCAGCACTTGTTTGTTGATTTGGTTATGATGGCCATTCTGACTGGTGTGAAGTGGTATCTCATTGTGGTTTTAATTTGAATCTCTGATGACTAGTGATTTTGAACATCCTTTCATATGTGTGTGCACCATTTGTGTGTCCTCTTTAGATAAGTGTCTGTTCAGGTCCTTTGTCCATTTTTAAATTGTATTATTTATCTCTCTGGTGTTGTTATAAAGTTTTTTCTATATCTTGGAAATCAACCCCTTATTAGATGTATCATGGGTGAATATGTGCTCTCAATCAGTGAGTCCCTTTTTCATTTTGTTGGTTTCTTTTGCTGTGTAGAAGCTTTTCAATTTGATATAGATCCATTTACTTTTTCCTGTATTTCTCTTGCCCTAGGAGATATATTGCTAAACATATTGCTACAGAGATATGAGATTTTACTGCATGTTTTCTTCTAGGACTTTTATCATTTTGTGATTTATATGTAAGTCCCCTATCCATTTTGAGTTTATTCTGCTGTATGGTGTAAGTTGGTGGTCTAGTTTCATTTGTTTGCATGTATGTATCAGTCCCATTTTCCCGACACCATTTATTGAAGAGACTGTCTTTACTCCATTTTATGAAATGGAGTTATTACTTGGAATTAATATTCTTGTCGAATATTAATTTACTATAAAGGTGTGGGTTTATTTCTGGGCTCTGTATTCTGTTCCATCAATCTATGTCTGTTCTTATGCCAGTATCAGCCTGTTTTGATGACAGTGGCCTTGTAGTATAGTTTGATATCAGGTACTGTGATCCCTCCAACTTTGTTCTTTCTGTAGATTGCTGAGGCTATTCAGGTCTTTTTTGTTTCCATATAAATTTTTGGAATATTTGTTCTAAATCTGTGAAATATGACATTGGTATTTTAGTAGGAATTGCACTGAATCTATAGATTGCTTTAGGCAGTATGGACATTTTAATTATGTTAATTATTCTAATCTGTGAAGACAGTAGATGCTTCTACTTATTTGTATTCCTCAATTTCTTCCTTCAACGTCCTACAGTTTTAAGAAACAAGTACAGGTCTTTTATCTCCTTGTTTAAATTTCTTCTTAGGTACCTTTTTGTTGATGACGTTGAAGTAAAAAACCCTAAAGATTTCAACAAAACCTACTAGAACTAATAAATGAATTCAACAAAGTTGAAGGATATAAAATTAATATTCAAAAGTTGGTGACATTCCTATATACAAATAATGAAGTTTCAGAAAGAGAAACTAAGAAAATAATCCTATAGACTTAATTATTTTGAAAGTAAGACTTCCCTACAAGGTACCTTTCCCCCACCACACACCATTATTAAATATATTGGATTTGTATAGTACTTTCTCTCTAATAAAAAAATACAAACTTTCATTCTGATCCTAAGATAAATTAGTAAATATAGGTTTTAAAGTAAAGAATGTAATAAACTATTGCATCTCTTTTAATAAAATCTTTAATATTGACAAAATAAGACATACATCTTTTGAGTCTACAAAGGAACACTGGAATTGTTATATGACATAATTACATGATAACCAGGCTCTCTTGGGAATCTCCTTGGATTGGTCTCTTGTAGGTGAGGTGTGAAGTCCAGGGTATTGGGTTTGGTTTCCCATCCCATTACTTTAAAATATTTTTGTTATTAATGTTCCAGAGATTCTTTATGTTAAGGGATAGCCTTTGCAATATAATGCTGTGACTCAGTATCTGGTTTGCTAACACAATCAGTGTTGAACACTCCTAGCTCATGTATGCCCAGATATAACAAATCAGACCAGTTTCTTAATATGGGAGAATATATAGGCCTTTTGAGGTAGTTTACTAAAGGGGCCTGATGAGCCAGCCATGTTATAATGGGTAGATGGTATTGGGATGTAGGATGACAAGGTTTTGGAGTCAAGGGGAGGTGACTGGGACTTACATTATGGGATAAATGAGGTAGTTTAATTACCAATTGGTCCAAAATTAAACATAAAGCAGAGTTCCCTTTGAAACAGGTATTCTGGTAATGTTGAAAGAGGTTTAGCAACAGGAACGATGCAGGTGAAAACATGTTTGTTTGGGATTATCTAGTGCTACAGTCTTGAACCCTACAAATGTCACAATCTCTTTTACAGGGTGTCTAAACTGCCAATAACACTCACCAGTTCTCATCTAGGATCCAGGGTTCCAAGAGATCTTTTTGAACCACTATCACATGTCCAAGCTAATTATTTTTTAAAACATTCTTTTTAAAAAAATATTTTATTTATTTTTAGAGAGAGGGGAAGGGAGAGAGAAAGAGAAGGAGAGAAATATCAATGCGTGGTTGTCTCTCATCTGCCCCCTACTGGGGACCTGGCCCACAACCCAGGCACATGTCCTGACTGGAAATTGAACTGGTGACCCTCTGGTTCGCAGGCTGGGACTCAATCCACTGAGCCACACCAGCTAGGGCACAAGCTAATTATTTTGGGAAAACAAGTTGGAGCTGAATGAAGTTGCAAACATTCTGTAATACAATGACATTCTAGGGTACTAATCTAGTTCGCATTTTCTCCAAAAGAAGCTTTATTAGCCAGAAAATCTTTATTGGATAGAATTCCAAGTCTAGCCAGTATTTTTTTTTATTTTCACAACAAGGGGAAATCATCAAGGATCTGCACGAGAGGATTCTTTTGTTTCTTTGGCTTTGTGTGCAATGAGTCTTTTTTTCTTTCTTTGGAAGTAGGTATATTTAAGATTAAGTATTTTGCTATATATTCTTTCAAAAGTCCTTAAAAAGATGTGTAGGACTTAGTTCACATTAAACCACTGAGATTAGGTGGCTTCAAAATAAACCGATTGGGTAAGTGGGTACAGGAAGGAGTGAGGGAGAATATAAATGAAACAAACTTGGCCACAAAATGACAACTCTTGAAGCTGGGTAGTGGCTATATTCTATAAGAGTTCATTATTATCGTCTACTTTTATATGTGGTCAAAAATATACCATACATAATTTTAAGGGCAGTTCAAGTTTCAAACTGTTGGTTGTCTTGTATGAGCATGAGTTGAATTTGAGAACCATACCCGAGTAGCAGTCCCAACTGACAGTAATAATCCTTTCCTCTCCATCATAGTATAGGCCATTTAGAAGTGACAATCAGAAATCCATTTTCACAAAATAGTCCTGAACTGTTCTGGGAAAATGCTTTCAAAGTAATTACCAAATTATTTCTCTTTGTTATGATGGTATCTTGACCCGCATTTTTAGGTGAAGTGTTTTGTCATAAGATAGATCTGTGCAGTCAAATTTGTAATTTTAGACAATTTTTGTTTGTTCCATAAACTAAATATTTATTTGTTCTATCTCAGAAGGGGCTTTCTAGACCCAATTTATAAGTGAAAGAGAAAATCCATCTACTTTTCTCCAGCTATTCCTCTGTAACCATGGGCAGCTAGAATAACGTTTTTATATGGGTTCCTACTTCCTTCAACTTCTCTACAATACCTTCCTTACACAGCCTCCAGAATAATCATCAAAATGTAAATCATATCACATGTTCTTTCCTTAAAACCTTCCAATGGCTTCTCTTTTCAAATTCTCACAGGTTTCATCTGTCATCAGTCCCCCTCATCATGGTCCAGCCAAAGCTTGGTCCATCTCAGGTTATTGACATGTTTCTATGCCTTGAATGTTCTTCCACAAGATCTTCATGTGACGGGGTCCTTCTTTTCACTTGCATCTCAGCTCAGCTGCCATATCCCTAGTATAGATTGCCTCTATCACACCCATAAGCTATCTGTTTAAGCAAAGTTGCCAAAAAGTACAAGAATCACACTGAGGACTTTTGTCCCTTTTGGTAGTGATACATGGGCGTTCACTGGAAATGCAGAATTGAAAGCCCCATCCCACGCATACTGACTCAGAATACGTATTTAACAAAATCCCTAGGTGAGCTCTATAGACAGTAAAGCTTAAAAAAGCACTGATGTAACATGTACTAACTAATATATTTCTTTTGTTAGTGATCATTAAAGAATAATTAGCCCAACTAATAGAGTCTTAAGCAATACTGCTATATATCTGGGTGCATGAATTGTACTGAATGATGACTAGTTTGAACATAGCAGATAATTTTTATGCTCATTTACAGAAGTCTTTTTCAAATATTTAAGTTCTCCTCTTAAATGTATAGTGCTCTATTAGGAACATAATTTTAGATTCATTTTTCAAGATGTTATGACTTATTAATCAGATTATAAATATTTAGTTTTGTCTATAATATTAGATATCAAGTCTTAGGAAGGGCACTTTCATAGCATTGTCTCATGGTTTTATCAAAAACTTACATTTTTGAGGAATAATCATGCCATAGTCATTAAATTGTTTAAATTCCTAACTTGTGTTGGTAATGCACAAAATTCTATAACACATTAAACTGCAGACCAAATTGCCTAAGAACAATTTAAGTGAAAAGTATTTTTATAAAGAATAAACAACAGTAGAATAAAACTTTAAATAAATTCTGTACAAGTCTGAAGTGCAATAAATGCTTTTTATTGTATGCTCATTTCAATGAGTAACATTTAGAAATAATAATCCCACGTAACATTGACAATCTTATTTTACAGCGTGTACATCATTTACAGCCACATAACACACAATTTTAGATTTCCCAAATTTAATATTCTGAAGTTAAAAAGATAAAAAATTTATTCTCAAGGAACTGATTCTTATCTGGTGCAAAAACAGAAAGGTGAACATTAGTTAAAACACAAAGCCACGATATAGTGTGAAGTAAAATTACATTTTAATTATGTTGAACAGCTGAGTGGAAACATGAAGCAACTAAAACTTAAAAGTACACATCATATGCATTACATTTATGAACAGGATTTCATTAAATTTCCCTAAACCAGCTTTTAATATTAAGCGCCATTTTGATTTGCAGCATGCTAACACAAAGCGTTGTTAAAGGGATGCATATTTTAAATTTATACACTGTAAACTGAATATCCACCTCTGAACTCTATTGGCAGCACAGTGTTTTGTTAAATACTGCATAAACACTGTCTCATATTGAAAATTCATGTTAGTTATATGGTATATAGATTTTAAAAATCAAAAATTTCAATAATGGCATAAAATTGCACCTTTAAACATTAGAGCAAGTAAGACTAGAACCATCATACTTGCTAAGACTGTCCTAAAAAAACCTTCTAAACATTATAATATTTAAGAAAACTGTGTTCTCTCAATTTAATCTTTAGATCATTAAGAAATATAGTGCTAACTTTGTTTGCAACACTACTGGTTGCATCCGTTTTAGAAAGCCATATTTGACTCAAATATACTTTTGTTATATATGCCATACAGAACAACAATCAACTCGAACATCAGGAAAAGGGGAACTGTAATCCTTAGACTTCACCTTAGACTTTAACACAGAGTGCTGTATTTCAAACATCCTGCCCTGTGGTAAAAATTTTGGCAGCTCTGAAATTCTTTTGAATAGTATTGAATTAATCTAACCTGTTTTGCCAGTGAAATTTATCTGAATACATGAACTTGGATTTCTGGAATTTAATTTCCAGGTACCATACAAAGGGCTCAATGATTAAATGACTGATGGATGACTGCATTCT
The DNA here is from genome assembly GCA_028533065.1 of Trachops cirrhosus. Classification (NCBI taxonomy): domain Eukaryota; kingdom Metazoa; phylum Chordata; class Mammalia; order Chiroptera; family Phyllostomidae; genus Trachops; species Trachops cirrhosus. The sequence continues at coordinate 33,530,701 of CM052552.1, read as the reverse complement.
ATTTCCCATTTCATTAGTAACATTCCATAGAAGACTGGCTTGTCACAGCAAATCACTGCTGAACTCCTCAATTAAGCATGGTTTTTTTCAGAATCATATCTCTGGTATGATCAGCCAAGTAAAGTCACTGTCTTTGCTCTTCCCCTCTGTAGTCTATGCATATAATCCTATTGAATCGACACAGTAAGTTTTTCTACAACCATTCCATGGTGTTTCTTAAATTCTTTAAGTAATTTTCAAAGGGCCATGAGATCCCCTGTCAATTCAAATATCTTTAATACAAAGAATGTAAAGTTATGACTTAATATTAAGTTTGTAACCAGATGAGTTTGTGAAATTTTCCTGGTATGTAGCATATCAAATTTCCCAAATAGCTTCTTTTTGTACATTGGTCTCATTACATAAGCGCCTCCTTGTGGTGCCTCATAATATGCTGATTTTTTTCTGATGGTCTTCGGAATCCCTTCTTGCAGAATTCACACCTGTGTGGATAGTCTTTTGTATGTATTGATATCACGTGTCGTTTAAAGCCAGATGCGTCTGTAGTACTGTACTCACAATACTCACATTGGTAAATCTTCCTTCCAGTGTGGCTCTTCATATGCTTCTTGAGCTCATTTTGTTGTCGGAACCCTCTCTTGCACCTTTTACACTTCAATGACTGATCCTTAGTGTGAACTGAAAGGATATGACCACTAAGAATGAATGGATCTGATGTTTTAAAGTCACAGTGCCTACACTGATGAATCTTCCTACCCTTATGGATATCACTATGCTTTTTGAGCTCAGAAGGGCGATGGAAACCTTTATCACAGACCTCACACTTGTGAGGAAAATCCTTAGTGTGGACAGATATGATGTGCCGCTTAAGGTCACTTGAGTTGGTGCTCTTATGGTCACAATGAGGACACTGGTGTGTCTTATGTCCTTGAAACAAATCCAGATGGCGCTGAAGCTCTCTCTCATCACCAAATGCTTGGGGACAATGCTCACATTTGTATGGCAAATTGTTACCATGCTTAGACTTAATGTGAGTTTTCAGATTTGATTGATCTGCACACCTGAAAACACAATACTGACACTGATATGGCTTCTCACCAGTATGGGTTCTCATATGCTTTTTGAGTTCTGAAGGATGTCGAAAGCCCTTCCCACACTCAACACAAACGTGAGGAAAATTCTTGCTGTGGACAGCCAGTAAATGTCTGTTTAATAGTCCTTGTTCTGCAGTCTCATAGTCACAGTATTTGCACTTGTGCATCTTCGGCTCCTTGTCTCTTAATATAAGTTTATTTGAACTCAGCGGACTAGCTTCTCTGTATCTTCGTGTATATTCTGTAAATTCATGGGTTTTGTCGACTTTGTTTATGAGCTTATGGCTTTCTAAGTGGTTATGGAAACTCACTTTCTTGTTAGTTGTAAAGTCACAATCTGTGCACTGATATTTTTTTCTCATCAAATGATCAGGATGATTCTTCATGTGTCTTTTCAAGAATCCCCTTGATTTAAACTTTTTTGTGCAAATATGGCAGGGGTATACTGTCAGGGGCTGTCCGTCTGGGCCTATTATGACAGCTAGATTAAAAAAAAATAGGGAAGTTGTGACATTTGGCCAGACTGTTTAAAAGGTTTTCATAACAAAAGCATCAACATTACCTGACATTCACAATATAAGAACTATGCTAGTGGAATAGAATCTTTAAGATAAAATGCACATTAAAAGCAATTTATGATAAAGTAGATCACTAAAAATTAATGAGCACTGCTCACTATAGATTACTCACCTGCTGAAATGCTACATCACAGGCACTTTGTAAACCAGAAACAGGCACCCTTTATTGTAAAACCAACCTGAATATTGCCTTTAAAAACATCATTTGGGTAAGGAGCAAACAAGCATCATTTCATTAAGTACCACTCAAACATATTTTTTTTAAAAAACCCAACTAGTTAGATCAAACACAAACAGGTATGTGGGACTAGAGCTATACTAAAACAACTGATTTTTTCCTTGGTTACAAAAAAAAAAAGAATTCCACATTTCAAATCATTGTAATATTCATAAAACAAAGTATTAGTTACTTACCTGTTTGCCACTGCCTCGTTTCTCCCCTTCTCCTCTTCTTGGCCTTTTGTTTAAGTACTTTATTCGTATTAATGCTATCACAAATTTGAAGGTACTGTGCTGTTGTACTGCTTCGGTTTTCTAATGCTGAGTCCAAAGTATTTCCTGAAAAAATTGGTACACAATTAAACTACATATATTTACACATATTTGCTTTTTGTTATATGAATTACTAGAGATGACATGGCATCACGTTGCCATTATTGCACTGAATTTCACATTGCGGTAGTAAATTTCACAAAATGTATCCATGTTATCTTCTTTTACACTCTTACATACACACACAAAAATATTTATGCAAACACATTAAATAGGATATGACATAAAATTAATTTTAAAATATCCCAACTTAGTCATCCTAAAGGAATGAACTGATAAGGTGAATGTAACATGTAGAACTGTTATGACCTTAAACAAAATCTTGGCATCAGGTCAATTTATCACCAAAAAAGACTAATGAATGACATTAGAGATTTGGCAAAGAAATACATGTCAGTGAACCAATATAGTCATGGTGACTATGTGTAACATAACAAACGAGACATCTCTTGCATATATGCTTTAAAATAGTTTACTCAATGTGAAAAGTATTAAGATGTATTTTAAGTTAGGTGTGGCAGGCAATTCACCACAATTTCAGTGGGATCAGTGCAATACAGAATAAAGCACTTAATAAAATCTCAGTTCACAGAAATCTGTTGTGTTATACAATTTAGTTTAAAATATAGACCTACAAAACTCTTTATCTACCATGATTTTTGCCTCTCATCAATTTTTCTGAAATCTACATTTACAGAGCCAAATACCTTCTAAAAGTAGAAACGGAACAGACATACAGTGTATCTTAAGAAAAACTCCCTTTGCTTAAGAAAATAAAATTAACTATTAACCATGGTATTAACCATGGTATAACCATGGTATTAACTATTAACCACTATTATACTATATGGAGTATATTAAAATTAAAAATATAAGCTGACACATGGGTTTTATATAGCAGTTGATCCTACTGTTATGTAACATAAGTCTACTGGCTGCAATAAAAACAATTAGAAAACAGTTCTGCCCAAGGAAGATGTTACCAAGTAGTTGATATCATGGACATTTTTTATATTTCTCCCTAAATAATTTCTATTTTATATTTTCCCATAGCAACCTTTTATGGACCATGTGGTGAGTTGCCTGATATGTGTGCTTTGAGGTAAATCTAAATTACCATAACTGCATTCACAGAATAACATACATTATGTCCGTTTATAGATTGATCAATCCCCCAAAGAGACAAATTCCTATGTGACTAATCAGATATGATCAAGCAAGTAAGAATCCATCCAAGAAATGTGTCTGTACATATAAACTAGTAACTCTTCATTTGTCAAGCGGTATACAAAATTGGCTATTTAACTTACAACTGACATATAAAACTCTCTCACCTGATGCTTGACAATCTTCATACCTTCGTGAAACTCTCCTTTCATCTCCTAAAAAAAAGACTAATTACAAACTGATATGCTGAGTATGAGGATTACCAGCGGGTCACATCTTAATGTATAAAATCTTACTCTGACCACCATTCCTTGGATTAGACTTTTTTTGTTGCTGAGTTTTCAGATTAGATAATCTCACGCACTGAAAATAAGGCCTGCTGTCAGCATCCTTGGAACTGTTAATGTCCCAAACAATCTTACTTTCTAAATAAAAACTTGATAGGTGTTTCTGCAGTGTACCCTCAAAACTGAAGACACTCATTAAAAGACTAGTGAATAAATGAACCTTTAGGAAAACCAAATTAAGATAAATTAATGCATTGGAACACCAACATTTGTCAAAGTAAAGAGTATACCTGTACCATCTTGAAAATTAAGTAGGAATGAGATAAAATAGGAAAAAAATAACTTGATAAATTTACCTTTTATTATGTATTTTCTAGAAGATCACACCTGGTTGGATTTCTCTTCCTTTTAAAAATCCCAAAATCTTAGTATTTGTCATGTTAATACATGAAAATATGATTTTCCAAAAGGGGAAGGATCAATTTGCAAAGAATATTCCTATTTTAGAAAAATAAAACTTGTATGGCACCCACTTATATAGGTAGGATTTAAAATAAATCCTACTCAAAAAACAAAATGCATTAAGCAAGGTTTTTAAATAACACAAGATGTGTGGTCAAAATATCATCTAGTCTTCTTCTAGAGAAGAGTCAGTCCACAGCAAAACATAATATTAGCCAACTCACAAGGGGCATTAGCACAGGATATTTAATGACCTAAAGGCTGATCAAATAGATATGTTATGTACTTATCAGATGAAAAATGTCAGAAAAAATACCATATGCTGCAGTCCAGACAACAGGAACAATTTTTTTATTAACACCAGAGTCCTCAAGCTGAATCTCAGGGAGAGAAGTTCCTTCCTCTTCCCCTACAATGATTTCCCTGTCAACTTCATCGGCTACTTCAGCACAACCTAAATTTTAGAAATAATTGCTCGTTTATAATGCCAAGCATGTAATAAATTGGTAAAAATTCCAAACAATTTAAATCCTTCAATTTTGAAGATTTCAATTTGGTTAATTTAAAAATTACATTAGGAACTTTGGAAGCTAGTGCCAGTAGGAGACAATCATTTATCAAAATTCTTTTCTCCTCTTAGAACCTAGTCTTAGATTACATAAAACATGTGCCCTTGAAATATACTGACTGATTTTATAGTCCATTGAGCATCACAACTTTATTAAAGGCATTGTGTTTCATAATTCTACCTGATAGTTCTTTGAAACTCAGAAAGCATTTTCTATTGAATCTATACTAGAAAGTGGTCCAAGCTATCTCACACACTGTAGCTTAAATGCAGTACTGTATGTGCAATGAAAAATGGTAAAAAAAATACTAGTAATAGAAAAAAATTGAATAAAAATCATTAAAATCATATATATTACATGTAATATATATACTAATATATGTAGTATATATAGTATATATATATAATGCTGGTGCTCAAAAATATGTGGACACCCTTTAAGAAAAAGGATTTTCCAAGACTTTACTGAGGAAAAAAACAGTAATTGGGATTCATTTTTAAAAGTATAGTGTTGAAGTAAAAAAAAATTAACTTAGAAGATAAATTAGTATATTTCATGTGAAATAACCCATTTAGATTTAACCTGTTAAATAGAAAAGTGGCTTGGATTTATGCTTTTCCTTTGATTCACGTAATGGGATCTTCTAGTCACTATAGAAGAAACGTGGAAAAAGGTGGGAAAAAAGTGCTCCTCCTCTTCTTAGTTTCCGTTCTTTAAATTAAGCAGAAAGAGTCATTGGTCTATGTTTTTCCACATCCCCATGGACTTCTGGAATCAGCTAACCTAAACTTCAGTGTCCCACCTTCTACTATGCCCTTTACTTACCAATGACTGGAAAAAAAAAAAAAGACCATATAGCAATTATTTTATTTAACTCTCTACCTCTCCAGTGAAATCCTCTAGACTCATTTGTTTTGATATTTTCCAGTGTGGTATATTATTCATGCTTGGGCTTGGAATTCAGTTCCCCATGGCTTCTAAGGGAAGGAAATTTGAGGAGTGGGGATCAGAAAGCTGGGTATTGTCCAAGCAATGCAATTGCTTGGTTCTAAGTGGAGGCTCTTGTCCTTCTAGGGCAAAACACAGTAGTTTTGTCTCAGCATGGTAAGAAGAGAGAAGAAGCCTTAGAGAAGGGCTACATTTCTACAAAGAGGTGAGGATACAGCAGGCAGAGAATAAAATTTCTTCACAAGGAAGTGGCAGGAAAGGAAATCTGAAAATCTTTTATCAACTGTTGGTACTGAGCCGATAAGAAGCCTTAAGCAGCAACTACTTGGAGACCATCAAAGGCATAATAAGTAAAGATCCTGGCAGCCTGACTTGGAAGAATACTTTATCAGCTAATCCCTCAGGGACAGAAGGCAATCAGTCAGCTAGCCATTCCATTGTTAAATCCAGAGAGGCCAACAGTGCTAATTGCCATGTGTCAAGAACACTGGCCATAGAGTTAGACAGATAGGAGGTCAAATTCTACTTTCCCCACTATTAGAATGATCTTGGGTAATTAGTTAACTCCCCTGAACATCTTTTCCTGCATAAAATAGGGATAATATCAGCTACCTCAGAGATAACTTGTGAGAATTAAATGAGATAATATACCTGTGACATGTCCACTAACACACAGAAATTAGATTTTGTTACTCCCAGTATGTTTCTGGGCTATACTGAAGTGAGCAAGAGTATGCTGCTGATCTCTGTATCCTCGGTATCTGGGCGCAGAATTTCATGTTTGCTGATTTCAACAACACATGGTCAGAAAGACCCTTCTCTTTTAAATTAATTAGAACAAATGGTCAGACTTATTTTAATGACCTTTGTTCCTATGCAATACTTGTATCTCAGAGATTGCTTTATTTTTTAAAAGAATACAGGATGGCTACGATAAGTCACTCCAGTGCCCTTTTTTCTTACTGATATCATCTTCTTCTTGAGAAGAATCTTTAACTGCCATATACACCATCTTCTCCCGCTGCATTCGGCTCTGGTCAAGCACTCCAGCTACAGAATGTCCATTGGTGTATTCACTTTCTGTGACAATTTCTGTTCCACCTTAAAAATTGAAACATGTATCAAAATAGAGAGGTATCATGGAATAATTTCCTAAATTAATAAGGACAACATAAAAATATTTCCTTTAGAAAAATATCCCCCCAAACATTCTAATATAAATATCTAAGTGTCAAGAGAATTTTCTCATAATTTACATTTTAAGTTTTTCAGTCATTAGTGACAAATGACAAATGTTAACACATGAAATTTATATGCCAAGCACTCTATAAGCCTTTTCCATGGATTTACCCATTTAATCCTCACAGTAGTCCTATGAGGTACTATCACTATAGCTACTTTATGGATGAGAAAACTGAGGCAGAAGTTTAACTAACTCACTAAAGGCCACTCAGCTAAATGGCAGATTAAAATCCAAGCAGGCTATCTCTAGCTTCAGCCTGCCCTTAAATACTTACTATAATTTCTTACTTTAAACCAAATGCTCTCCACCCATTTGTGTTAATGTTCAACTGTAATAGTCTGCTCATGTTTGAAAAGATCTAAGAATGATATATTCTGCATTCCTGCTTTATATTCATATACAATCTTTTATATTCCATCCCCAAGGAAACCTATAAAAAATCTATACTTTTAAGTCAATTTTAGTAGTCTCCACAAAAAATAAAAGTTCTAATCTCTACTACAGCAATAAACTAACATGACTCTTCATACCTATTTCAACATCATCTTCAGCCTCAGCTTTAAATATATACACTTTTATTACTTCTGAACCAAATCCATCTTCTTTAACATCTTCTTGTGAACCATCACTGCCAATTTTTAATGGTGTGTTTCCCATATGCTCCAGTTTTTCCCCGACGTCATCCACTGTAAAATATAAAGAGGAAACTATTTCAGTCAAAAAGTACCATTGACATTTAGTGGGTGTTAAACATAAATGCAACATGAAATTATGTGTTAACCACCCACCCACTATATTCACTTAATGACCTATTATGCAACCACTAAGTGGCATGCTTCATGAAAAATGGTGTAAAAATCAGATGTGCTAAATGATCACAATTATATAAAAAACAACTCACAGGTATCTTTTTATTGTTGTTCAAGTACATTGTCTCCATTTTCACCCCACCACGGCTCTCAGCCCCACCCATCCCTGCCTCCCGCCCTTGAACCTACGCCTGTTGGCTTTGTCCATGTGTCCTTTATTCCTGTTCCTTGATGGACCTTCCCCTATTTTCCCTCACTATCCTTCTCCCCCCTCCCCTCTGGTCACTGTCAGTTTGTTCTTTATTTCAGTGCCTCTGGTTTTATTTTTCTTGCTTGTTTGTTTTGTTGATTAGGTTCCACTTAGAGGTGAGATCATATGGTATTTGCCTTTCAATGCCTCTCTTATTTCAAAATCATGGGTTTCAACTTATATATGACATATTTAATAACAATGCAGCTTTAATTAAAATGGTTTCAGAAAAGAGTAAATAATATTCTGTTACATTCAACATTTTAAGTTAAATACTAAGACCGAAATTAATAACATAAAAAAGTAGAATATGCTCATGAAATATGTTCATATAAACAGTTCCCAAAGTGTTTCTCAAACCAATTAACATATGAGATCCAGAAATGAAAAAGAGGAACCACAGAAGACACCTGAATGATGTTCTAAAAAGGGCTTTTCAGGTCATTACAAAAATAAAATATTAGTAAATATTCATAATTTCTGTTAAGTCAGTGGACGACAACTTCAAACTACAGATTTCGTACACTTCTAGATTGACCAATGTATACTTTGCATCACAATCATGTACATTGGTAAAGCAACATTATTTGAAAATTTACTTACATTTTAAGCATACTTAAAAATTCTGATTCTCTGCTATATAGTCTTTAAGAGTAACATTTAGTTTCACATGAAAACTATGCACAAACTAGGCAATGATTACATTAATAAACTTTCTTCTTAGACCATAAATATTAAAAATATATTTGCCCCAAATATTAAATGCTTCCCAATTTTTATTTCAATGCTTGTCTCTGAAAAACTAAAATGTAATATAAATTGAAAATGTGCTCTTTCTTCTTATGGACATCATAGTATCATATATGAAACATAAAATTAAGAAGCCTCTGACTATATCCAAACAATTCCAGAACTACTGAAAACAGAATGAACAGTGATACTAAAAAGTTATTAACCCAGTACTCTCAAAAAAGTAAGTTTGGGTCTTTTGCCTTTTGAAATAGTGAAATACAGTAAATTTCAGAAACTCTCTTACAGTGCAAACCTACTTTAACTTTGTGATTAAATATAAACTATTTAATATTATTTGAGGAGTTCAAATAGTTTGAAATAGCTATGAAATAAAGCACCAAAAATGGTCAAAATGAATAAAATATTTTAATTCCTTCATAGCCTCTAATTCTATTACTACATTTTTGGCAAATATTAATATATTGGGTGGAGGACAATGGAACAGATTAAAATGAAATTTTAAAAAGATGGTGAAGTATCTGATATTATTGGTTTGTTTCTTTTTAAACAGAGGGTATTAATTCTGCAATTTATGACAACATGGATGGCCCATTTAGAATATTATGCTAAACAAAGTCAGCCAAAACAGAGGGCATTATGCTCAGTGAAATAAATCAGAGAAACACAAATACCATATGACTTCACACATATGTGGAATCTAAAGAACAAAATAAACAAACAAAATTGACAAAGACTCATAGACACAGAGAACTGAGTGGTGATTTCCCACAGGGAGGAGACTGGGAGAAGGAGGTGAAAGGATTAAGTACAAACTGATAGTTACAAAATAGTCATGGGAGATGTAAAGTACAGCATAGAGAATATAGTCAATAAAATTGTGATAAGTAAGTATGGTGCCAGTTTATTTCTGGGTACTCTATTCTGTTTCATTGATCTTCATGTTTGTTTTTATTCCAGTAACATGCTGTTTTGATTACTACAGCTTGTAGTATAGTTTCAGAACAGGTATTGTGATACCTCCAACTTTGTTCTTTCTCAAGATTGCTGAGGCTATTCAGAGTCTTTTGTGGTTCCATATAAAGTTTTTGATTATTTGTTCTAATTCTGTAAAAGACACCACTGGAATCTTGAGAGGAATTGTATTGAATCTATAGATTGCTTTGAATAGTATGGACATTTTAATGATGTTAATTCTTCCAATCTGTGTGCATGAACACAGTATGTGCATCTACTTGTTTGTATCTTCTTCAGTTCTTTTCTTCAGTGTCTTATAATTTTTCAAGTACAGGTCTTTTACCTCCTTGGTTAAATTTATACCTGGGTATTTTTATTTTTGATAAAATTCAAAATGAGATCACTTTCTTACTTTCCCTTTTTGATAGATCATTATTGGTTGGAACGAATTTCTGGATATTAATTTTTTATCCCACTTTACTCAATTCATTTATTGGTTCTAGCATTTTTTGGTGGAATCTTTAGGTTGTCTACATACAGTATCATGTCATCTGCAAATACATACAATTTTAGTCTCCCTTTCCAATTTGGATGCCTTTTATTTCTTCTTCTTGTCTGATTGCTATGGCTGGGACTTCAGTACTATGTTGAATATGAGTGGTGAAAGCAGACATCCCTGTCTTGTTCCTGATCTTAAGGGAAACATATTTAGCTTTTCCTCTCTGAGTATGTTGTTGGCTGTGGGTTTCTTACACATGGCTTTTATTATGTTGAGGTATGTTCCCTCTATTCCCACTTTGCTGAGAGTTTTTTATCATAAATGGGTGCTGGATTTTAGCAAATGCTTTTTCTGAATCTACTTATATGATCATGTGGTTTTTATCCTTCAGTTTGTTTGTGTGGTGTATCATGTTTACTGATTTGTGGATATTGTACCAACCTTGCATCCCCAGAATAAATCCCACTTGACCTTGGTGTATGATATTTTTGATGTATTGCTGTATTCAGTTTGCTAATATTTTGTCAAGGATTGTTGAATCTATGTTCCTCGGGGTTATTGGCCTATGATTTTATTTATTTTTGGTATCTTCATCTGGTTTTGGAACTAAGATAATGCTGGTCTTATAAAATGAGCTTGGAAGTCTTCTTTCCTCTTCAATTCTTTGGAATAATTTGAGAAGGATAGATGCTAGTTTTTTGAATATTTGGTAATATTCACCTGTGAAGCCATCTGGTCCCGGATTTTTGTTTGCTGAGTTTTTTTTTTTTTAATTACTACTTTGATTTCGTTAGCTTTAATTGGTCAGTTCAGATTTTCTGTCTCTTCTTGATTCAGTTTTGTAGGATTGTTTATTTCTAGGAATTTATCCCTCTTGTCCAGGTTGTCTAAATTGTTGACATACAGTTGTTCATAATATTTTCTTATAATCTTTTGTATTTCTGTGGTGTCAGATGTTAGTTCTTGTCATTACTGATTTTATTTTTCTTATTGAGTCTGATTAAACATTTATCAAGCTTGTACATCTTTTTAAATAACAAGCTCTTGGTTTTGTCTATCTTTTGTATTATTTTTTAGGTACTATTTCATTTATTTCCACTCTGATCTTTAATTTTTCCTGCCTTCTACTCACTTTGCCTTTGTTTGTTGTTTTTCTAGGTCCTTTAAGGTATAAGTTGAGATGGTTTGAGATTTTTCTTGCTTCTTGAGGTATATTAAGGTCAGCCAGTACCGATGGGTGCCCTCGGACCTTTGTGGTAGGGAAGGGTCTCAGAGTCTTTAGGGTGAGGACAGCCAAGTTCATTAGGCCCAAAGAGATCAAGATTTGGCCATGTGAAGAGAAGGCTTTGCATAGCACCAGTGGCGCCAACTGGAAGTGAGAGGGAAAAGTGACTCCCACCCAAGAAGCATGCAACTCATCTTTTCCCAGTCTGTCCCGACCTCATGGAGAGTCTCTGCACCCAGGGACCAGGTTGGCCACAGCTCACTTAACAGTATTGCAGAGTGCAAATTTGGCAAGCTAGGGTCACCGGGAGTTGGGAAGATGGAGCTAATGGTTCTATGGTTGGGCTAGTGTATCTCCCCTGGGGTGGGGGAGTGCTCTGCAGCTCTGCTGGGGGTGGAGGGGGTGGGGTTCCACTGCCATGGTAAAGGAAGGAGAAAGGACAGGTGCAGCAGCTGTGGTGTGTGTGTGTGTATGCACGTTCCATAGGGAGGTGGATGAGGGAGGGATGTCCTGGCAGGGGTTGGTGGGATGGTGCTGGAGGTGGTGGTAGTCAGGACACTGACTTCAGAAATGGATCCTCAAAGACTCTTCTTAATGTATATAGTATTCAAAATACCCCAAATTCAAACTTAACCCTTCTGCTTGTTGCAGGGCTTACAATACTCAAGTCCCACAGTGCTGTTTCTCAACTTATATGCCATTCCACCCAAGCAGTAAGTAGGTAATATTACATACACAACAGAATTCTACTGGCACTAACCATAACATAAACAAGTAAGGTATACTGTTGGCCAACACTGAAAAGTGCTAACATTCAATGTTCTAACCCATTTATACAATATGATTAAAATTTCATTTTAGCAAAATGCACAATGTAATATTCCTTTATAAAGCTAAGTAGGCCTTTTACTGTATCCATTTTATGTTATATTCCAAAATTATATGGTGGATATATTAACAGGATATAATGTACTGATGTACATTATATGGGGTCAGGATATGTGTAAAACATTGTATTTTACAATACTGAAACAAAGAAAAATCAGTAACATTTAATTACAAAGGTGTTCTACTCCTAGTTATATATCTAAGAAATCTGAAAATATATATCTACACAAAAACTTGTATATCAATATTCATAACAGCCAAAAAGTAGAGAGTCAAATGTCCATCAACTGATAAATAAATAAGTAAATAAAATATATATCCACACAATGAAATATTACTCAGTAATAAAAATGAAGTCCTAACACATGGTACATGGATAATCTTTGAAAGCATTATGCTAAGTAAAGGAAACTAGACACAAGAGGACACATACATAATTCCATTTGTGTAAAAATTTTAGGATGGGCAAATCTATACTGACACAAATTGAAGTATAGTGGTTGCCTGGGGGCTGAAGTGAGAGGGCGATGACTGATAAAGGATATGGGGTTTCTTTGTGAGTTGAAGAAAATATTCTATAATTGATTATGGTGATAGGAGTATAATTCTTTGAATATACTAAAAACCATTCAACTGCACACTTTAAATGGTGAATTGTATGGCATGTGAATTATATACCAATAAAGCCATTTTATTTTAAAAAAGATTACAAAACATATTAACTTTTCTCTTGTACCCCTGACACTGATGAGGCTGAGAAGATCTCAATGACCCTATCAAAATACTTTACTTCATATAAAAATATGTTCCTGATGGGAAGGATTTACAGGAACAAATATAAAGGACACATGGACAAAAACTAGGGGGGATTGGAAATGGGAGGGAGGAGGGAAGGGATGGGTGGGTGGGCTGGAATGGGAGTAATGGGAGAAAACTGTACTTGAACAATGATTAAAATAAAATTAAAAAAATGTTCCTGAAATAAATATAAACTGATTTTATAGGTCAAAAATAATCTAAATACATTATGTTGCTTCATTATTTCAGGGAGCTTCCCTCCTTCAGTGACATTTTTTTCATAAAGGAAATCATCACTTGTTAATGTCTTAATGGGTGCTAGGTCTTTTTTAATAACAATTTTATTTTTTAAAGATTTTATTCATTTATTTTTATATAGACGTGAATAGAGAGAGAAAGAGAGGGAGAGAAACATCACTGTGTGCTTGCCTCTTGCACACTCCCCACTGGGGACCTGGCCCACAGCCCAGGCACATGCCCTGACTGGGAATCGAATCGGAGACCCTTTGGTTTGCAGACCCACACTCAATCCACTGAGCCACACCAGCCAGGGTGGTGTTAGGTATTTTTAAAGCAAAAGCAAGCCTAGGGTAACTTTACACAGATACAGTAATCATATAATAATGTCCAAATTAGCACAAATAGGAGAGCCTAACCATCCAATAAGATAGAGAATTTGTGAAGTTCGGCCTGAAAGCAGGAAAAATTCAGATGCATCTCAGATAATTGAGATGCATCTGAACTCTCTACCTCTAAAACTCAGCTACTGTCAAGATTTCCTTACAGGATTATTCAGGGATTGAGGAACATGACAAAAGTCTGTTTTAAGTCTTCAACTTTATCTCTTAGATATTTTGAAAATCTCTATCTTGGAAAAAATAAAGAAGAGGATGTTTAAAGTTAATTTAACATTAAGTCCTTTCAAGGCAATTTATTCTTAATTCCTGAAAGATTCAATGGGCAACAGAAACAAAGAGGTGAAGAAAATGAAATAAAGATTAAGAGATAAAAAAAAGAGAAAAGCTGTATTAAAATTGAATAGAATAAAATAAATGAAAATTGTAAGAAAGAGTACCCAGTCCCAATTTGAGTGTTATAACCATTATAAAATATGATCAAGGATCTGAATGGTAGGGAATGACTGATATCAAAATATTTAATGTTTGTATAGTTGTATATCCTATTTTCAAAAATTAAAAAATGCTTAACTTTTCAAAGGACTTCTAAAAAATTGTTGCCATTTCTTTACTAACAACAAAGAAGTTAATTAATCCCCAGTTTAAGTTCCCTTTAGAATGACCCTGCTGTAGTTGTAATATTATTCAAGCCATACAGTGTTCTTCATAATTTTCAGTCTATTAGAAGCACAAAAATCCTCTGTATTTGACACATATAGCAATATGAAGATAAATACTCTAAATTAAAATATTCTAGAAACTTAAAAAAAACTTTTGTAGAGCCAAATCATAGGAGATATGTTGAGGTAAGACTAGTCACAATATATATGATGTCTAAATTTTAGACCACATTAAAACCAAAGAGTTCAATTTGACAAGTACCCTTTGAAGGGCATATTGAATGTATTTTGGTGCAAGAAAACTAACAACTTTGCCACACTATTTTATATGATCATAACCATGGTTTTTTAAATGTCAGGTTAAGATGTAAATATGGAGTTGCTTTAGTAATCCACATTACTTTAAGAAGAGGTAATATTTGCGTAAACCATCTTTCAATGGTTTGAATCATCCAATCCTTTAAAAATAATGTACTCACCTTCAAAGTTGCATATAGAGGAAAAAGTAAACACATTAGACTTCAGAATTAATCTGTTTTTTTGTGTTTTAAATTCACTGATATACACATATAACATACATTCACTGTATACATACACATACTCTAACTCCCAATCAACCATTTTTTATTTTAAAAAGAACAAGAATCTTCTATAGAACGTGAAGTCTTTACCTAATCTTTACTAGTTCCAGCATAATCCCTTCAATTTCTATATAGACCTACATCTATCTCTAGCTCCATGAATAACTTATCATTAGATTTTTATTATTGTTGCTGTTCAGGCAAACCCACCACTTAGAATGAGAACAAGATATTTCTACCTTCCTCCTTCAGATAAAGTGTCTTAAGGACATCATAAAGCAGTCTGGAATAAACACACATATTATGCAAACAGGAAAATAAACAATTGTAGAACACAATCTGAGTTTATAATTTACTTTTCAAGTATTTCGTTACAAACTTATTATACATTTTTTAACATACTATGTTCAAATTCCTATGCAGAAGTGAACTGACAATTCTAGTACTTGCCATATTGAAAAGAAAGCAGTGACTACCTAAAATAAATTTCCCGTTTTAAAATATATATTTTTACTGTTAAAATTTGGTATCAGTTAATGTTCTTGTTGAACCTTCCAAATCTGTTTCTGTTCTAAGATATCACTATATTATATTACTTTATTTTGGGTATGAATTTTCACCAAGTAAATAAAAAATATGAGCAGATTCAAAAAATAATTCGTTTTTTCCTACAATACAGCTTTAAAAAAAGTTATCTTTTATTTATTGTTGTTCATTTACAGTTGTCCCGCCTTTTCCCTCCTTACCCACCCCCACCCCCACAGTCCATCCCCCACATTGTCTGTGCCCATGAGTCTTCTATTCCTGTTCCTTTGCTTGACCCTTCCCCTTCTTTTCCCTTTATCCCCCTCCCCGCTCCTCTCTGGTCACTGTCAGTTTGTTATTTTTCAAAAAAATTACCCCCATGACATTTATTGAATAGATCCCACAACCCACAAAATCTTTCCAGGTTATGTATAAATAAATCCCTCAAGTGATTATGGACTTTGTGTTTTACTTACATGATATCATTAAGTAGTCTTCAGAAGTGCTCTTGACATCATCATCATCATCCTCATCATCATCATCTTCAGTTTTAATAGTAACTGTAGACCCAGGAACACCACCAGCTGTTTGAATCACAGTTTCTGTATCTGAATTAGTTACAAGAACTTCCTCTGATACCATTGTGGGAGAGTCAACTCCTGAAACACAATCTTGGACCACATGTTCTAAGTGTCCATCAGGACCAGTAACAAGGTCAGCCACAAACACCTGCTCAGGTACTCTCACGGTTTCTGTAATTAGTTCTGAAGTCAAGATGTGGTCACCATCATCTTCCTCCAAATCTTCTTCAATGGCAACATCAGCTTCAAGTACAGCTTCGGGAACAATTACACCTTCTGTCACTACATCAGTCTCAGTGATAATGTCAGGCCCATGGACAACTTCAGCTGCAAGGCCATGATCAAGAGTTATCCCATCATCTGTGACAACGTCAGAAACTAACACAGCCTCAGGAACTGAAACAACAATGTGGTCTCCATCGATATGTGCAGTACCAGCCATTCCAGCCACTATAATACAAACAATTATCCAAAAAGTAATTTTATTAATTAAAAGTACTGTATTTATTATA
This sequence comes from Trachops cirrhosus, assembly GCA_028533065.1. NCBI lineage: Eukaryota > Metazoa > Chordata > Mammalia > Chiroptera > Phyllostomidae > Trachops > Trachops cirrhosus. The sequence goes on along the minus strand of CM052552.1, from coordinate 33,514,129 downwards.
TTAGATGTCATAAAAGATGTTAAGTATGAAATAGTCCTGGGCAAACTATCATTAAAAACATCACTGATAATTTGATCGTAATAAAAATCATTGCCAACCAGAAAGTGGGGTGAAAGTGGGTGAAAACAATGTTAGTAGAATATAAATTAGGACCTTAAAAATAATGTACTTCATTTTCAAGTGAAACATAAAGTCACAGTGATATATCACTACACAGCAATTAAAACCGATGAAATAAGAAACTGGTAACAGCACAGGTTGGTGAGGATGAGGAGAAAGTTGATCTCTCATATGTTGCTTGTGGAAATGTAAAATGTAGCAGCTCCTCTGGGAAATAATTTGGCAGTTTCTTTCAAAACTAAACATGCACTTACCATACAACTCAACAACTGCACTCTAGGGAATTTTCCCAGTTATTAAAACATATGTGTACACAAAAAAAAACTGTATATGAATATTTTATAAAGCCTCATACTAACTATTATTTACAGTAACAAAAAACACACATGTCCTTCAGAAGTGAATGGCTGGTTAAACCAATTGTGGCACATCCTTACCATGGAATACTACTCAGCAATAAAAAAGGGACAAACTATTGATACATTCAACAACCTGAATGAATCTCCAGAAAATTATACTGAGTGATACAAAGCCAATTACCAAAGTTTACAATATTGCATAATATATAAATGGAATAATTTCTATAACATTCACAAAATCAGAAAAAACTATACAAATAGAGAATACATTAGCACTTGCCAATGGTGGGGGTATATGCGAGTATATTGGCATAGCATACATATATGGTGATGGAACAGTTCATATCTCCATTGTGGTGGTGTTTACACAAATCTATATATGGGATAAAACTGCATAGAGCTATATACACGCATATATAAATGTATGTAAAGCATGGTAAAAACAGAACGAGGTCTGTGGTCTAAATAACAGTAATGCACCAATGTTAATTTCTTGGTTTTGATATTGCACTATAATTATAAAGATGTCACCATTGGAAGAAGGTGAGTAAAGGGTAAACGGGACCCTATGTACTATTTTTCTACTTCTGGTTAGTCTAGTATTGCAAAGATTAAAATAAAAATAAAAAGGACACACAAACATAAAAGAATACTAGCTAACATGTTGAATTAGGTGAGTTAAAAACGACAAGCTTAATATAATACATATTACAAAATATGTAGTATAATCATAAAAGTTTCTGAACATCTTTATCTCATAAGAATTACTATATAGAAAAGTGGAAGACATCTTTACCACCTGATTTGGGGGGAGAAAACAAACTCATTTTAGACAGACTTGTTTTGATTAAAAAAATCATAGATATGGACTCTAACTTCTAAATTAATCTGTAGGAAAAAAGCTTTAAATAACATTTTCTTGAGCACCATGGTAAACATCAACTCCTACCTTCCTTGCAAATATTGTGTGAGTGTAAAATCTCATCATGAGGAAATCTGTTAAATTCTGCCTCCCTGAGATAGTACAGAAAACAATTTAACAGAGTTTTTGGACCAGGTTATCAAGATTATCTACATGAAATAATCTAGTAGAAAGCCTTTTCCATACAATGTTCACTTTCTATAAATTAATACCTGAAAGTGTCATCTGCTATACATTATTTACTATTGTTAACCAATTCATTATGGAAGTTAGTTAACAAGCTCAGGATGGAGAACACTGGACATTGTTAATACCCTAACTCGTCAAACAACAGAGAAGGGAAAGCTGCCTTTCAGGATTATCTTCCTTTCAACCCTTCTGTATCCTCACTATTCTTCAACTCTCACCAAAATCACCATATTACCCCGAAAGAACACAGCCTTAGTCTTGAAAATCTGGTAGACAAAGGAGTATGTGTACAAGTAGTACTTGAGACAGGGAGAGGGTTTCAAATTTAGCATTCAACCAGACTGGCAACATGGTTTTTAACCAGGAAAAATTAAATGTTAAGCCTATAAAATTTAAAGTATTGAAATTCTATGCCAGCCCTGGCTGGTGTGGCTGAGTAGACTGAGTGCAGCCTGTGAACCACAGGGTCAGCAGTTCGATTCCCAGTCAGGGCACATACCTGGGTTGCAGGCCAGGTCCCCAGTAGAGGGTGCATGAGAGGCAACCACACATTGATGTTTCTCTCCCTCTCTTTCCCCTCCCTAACCTTCTCTCTAAAAATAAATAGATAAATATTTTTTTTAAAAAAATAGAAATTCATGTCAGAGCAAGGGAAGACCCCACTGGCTCTAAAGAAATAGACTGGTTGAAATGAATTCCTCCTTTATAGCTTTGGGGAACAGGGGAGAGTCCTGGAGATCAAAAGTGACTAAAAAGATTTACAAATTTATTTTTGCTCCCTGTTTCAAATATTTTGACCCCCCTCTCTTGACATACAGACCAAGAACCAGAGGAGCAGACTGACTGAAGAGACATTTCCTGGCTTTCTGAAGCTGTGACCTTGAATCGGATGAATTGCTGGGGTTTTGGAGAAAAAGGTGAGGGATTTCATTCAGTAACAGCCATGCTATTCCAGGGAACTGGGGCTCCCACTAACTTATGTGGTTTTTAAATGTTGAAAATGAAGTGGTGATAAAGTAAATTTGGATTTGTTCATAAAAAAGAAATTCTATCTATATAAACAATGGAATTAATATTTTATAAAACCTTTTCACAAGTCAGACTTAAATTATAGGAAATGCCATTTATTTTAGAGGCTTGTTTCGTTCCTGAGAGGACACATTAGGAAAGGCTGGAGCAATGCTAGTGCTGGCCTGGGTTCAGATTAACCTGGCAGGAACGATTCTAAAAAAAGTGAAATGAGTGCTTTTCACTTCACCTAGCCTCTACTCTAGTAAGAATTTACAGATAAAAATAAATCAGATCTAAACCAAAAGAAGTGCTTGTTTACCCTGAACTAAATAATCTCAAAGAGCTAGATCAAGAATCAACCAGTTTTCCACAGTACTGGCCGATGACTCAGAGTAAGATCCAAGAATCCTATGAAATTTTGCTTTCATCTTATCAGCTCATAGGTTAGATTCCATTGCATTTTTAAGCAAAGTCTCATATTGAGCTATACAATAGCTATATTTATTGAGCATTGGCTATATTTATTGTGTACAGACTATGCACCAAGCAACTTGCTAATGCTTTTATGTATATTATCTCATTTAAGTCTCAAAACAACTAACTGTATTATAAGGTGAGTTGTTATTATCCTCTTTTTAAATATGAAGTAAGCGTGGTTTAGAGAGGTTAAATAAGGTTCCCCAAGGCTCAAGCTGGGAAGTGAACTAATTGTTTGACTCCAAACTGGAGTTACTTTTTTTATACTTACCTATAAAAGGAGAAGAGAACTTGTTTACTCTAGAGACTATATTTTTAAGAGATGTATAGGCTTAACCAAGTGAATCACTTCTAAATAGACTGTTTGAGAAAGAGTAAAAAGATCTATCACATAGGCACGCATTGAAATTTTAAAGCATTAAATGGCATTAAAAATTTACCTCACTAGGTAACAAAATTATAAACAGTAAGAAAAAATCACTTGAAAGTGTGAAATCAATTAGATAAGCAAATAACAATAAGAAACAAGTCATCATTTCAAGGATTTTCCACTTCTAAATTTATTTTATTTAAATGTAAATAGTTGGAATTTCATGAGAGGGGTAGTATAAAATTTGGTATTTGTTGGGTCTGTCTTGGGCCATTATCTAAGGCTGTTTTTTTTAAATTTAAGTTCCCAAGCAACATAGACTATTTGCAGCAATAAAACCTTAAACAACTATTAAATCTAATGGTACAGATTTGAGCACAACCATTATACTGAGACATAATCAGGGTTATTTATTACATAATGCTATGAATTTTAAAATCTCAAATATCCTTCAAAAGAAACTAGTGTAATGAATTTCTGCATTAAATTCATGTTTCAGATTTTTAACATAGTAGTCATCCCATCCCAACCAAGAATCTTATAGAATTTAGAGACTGAGATCCTGTGCCACATATAGTGTATTTACTTACCTAGCTCTACCTCTATATGCTAAATTGTTTCACAAATATCATTAATTTATGAGCTCACAAATATCTAATGTTTATGTTAGCAGAAATTTAAAGGGAATGCACCTAGTGTCTAATTACATTTTAGAATTTGGAAAGTTTAATAGATGGAGGGGGGACTAATTAGAGAGAGGCTGTTCTCAGAAAGAAACCTAAATTACCAGGGCTGAAATTTCCATTGTCAAAAATCCTCTCAAGAAAGGTCCCATTAGGTTTAGACCTGTTTAATACTTTTGCATTTCTTAAAATATCATACAAAAATGAAAACAGCTATATATGAAATTGAGCTCAGAACTGCACATTAAAAAAATATAAAGAATTTCTACTTTCTAAGATTTCAGAACTTATTTGCTAAGGACAAATGGAAACCTGACGTATACTTTAGGTCAACATCATCCCTAAACACAAATGAGTGAACATTACTCATATAAGCCATTTCTGATCTAATTGGATATTCAGCAAAATAATTTAACCAATTTAACCAAAATGTAAAATCAGTTTAGTTGCCATCAATTTATGTGTAAATTTAAAAGATTATAAAGTTAAATTTAAAAAGAATTTTCAAAGAATGCATCATCGAAAAAAACAATAATCACAAAGTACTACTACCAAACTGAATCATGCACAGCTGTATAACAAAAAAATTGTGGCTTTAAATTTTTTATGGTATAAGTTGATTTACTGTATTAAATTCATTTTAAAAAAATGAATTTAAATTCATTTTTCAAATTAAAAATCTGGAAGTAGTTCTCAAATTTTCCCATTTAATTACTCATAAAAAGAAAAGAGAGAATAAATAAAAACTTTGCTTTCTAGCCCAAAACATGTTTACATGAGTATAACTGTGTCTGTGTATTCTCCCTGATTCAGATAAAAGGTACCCCAAGATGTGCTGTTTATCCAGCAATTTCAGGAACACGTTGGCACATCACCATATGCCTCCAAGGGCACTCAGACTCCAGTTAAGATGCAAACCTTTAGGTCAAACACAAAGGCATTCTAATGCATTAAAAATATTTTAACAAGTCAAATTTCTGTCAACTGATGAATGGATAAACAAAAGGTACAAGAGTTTCCCCATGCAGTGGAATATTACTGGAATATAAAAAGGCATGAAACACTGATACATATGCTACAACACAGATGAAGCATGAAAGCATTATACTATGTGAAAGAAGCCAGACACAAAAGGCCACATATTGTATGATTCCATTTATATGAAATGTCTAGAATAGGTAAATCCATAGGCAAAAATATTAACAATGACCTACTTCTGAAGGTTGGGGGGAATGTTAGGAGTAACTGCTAATGAGTATAAGATTTATTTTTATGATGATGAAATGTTCTGAAATTAGGTAATGGTGATGGTTGCATTTTATACTAAAAACCACTGAATTGCATTCTCTAACATGGGTAAATTGTATGGTATATTATATCAATAAAAATAAATAGGAAAAAGGAATATACATAACAGTATTTCAATATGCATGTTCTACTTCCCTAGCAACTAAAAGTAAATAAAGTATTAGATATAACAAAGGATTAATTAACCCTCAAAAGAAACATTGAGGATAAACAATAAAAAGGAAGTTAAGAGGAACAACAAATAAATACTCACTTCACCAGCACCAATCAGACATGTTTTTTTTTCAATCTTTGAAAGGAATCACACTTTACTTGCTAACAAAGCAACTTCTTCAGGAATGAAGGGAGGTCTGGTACTTTACCAAATGCTACAGTGTAGGTAACATTTTGTATTAAATGGAGAAATACTGTATTTCTTAGACTTTTAAAGTATCAATTTTTAAAAGGTAAAAAATTAAAGTTGACATTTCAACCCAAAGTTAATGTATTGACGTTCAAGTGTTCCAGTATTTTAAAAACTATTTCTAGCAAAGAATTCACAAAATTATTTGCAAAATCTCTTACTCTTCAACCCTTTGCCCTTCTTCTAAAATTTATTCCTGTACTTTTTTCACCCCAACTCCTTTTAGGTCATTCATAATCAATACAACTCACTTCTGACTCTTAGCAAAATAAATCCATGATTCCTTTCTATTTTATGAATTAACTACACACTCCTCTTGATCTCCACCACATTCTATCTTGAACTACACACCATACCTTTATCCATCAGGAAGAAACATCAAGGAATCCAAAAATTGGAGAGGACCTGAAATGTTTTGTAGTTCAACCCCCTCATAAAAGTGAACTAGGTAATTTGCCCAAATTTACACAGAGAGTTAATAGGACTGGCAAGATTAAAATACAATTTAAAAAACATTTTAATACAACAGTACAAAATAATGTTGGACCATATTATCTGAAAACAGTAGTAGCATTTTCTTAATTGAGCAAAGAGTCCCCATCCTTAATTTTATCTTTGATAATTTCACAATACCTCATGTTTTCTGTTTACTTTTTATCCCAATTTACCATATGTCTTTTTGACTCTGACACTGTCACACTGATCTTTTCTTTTCTTCTTCGTTAGTACCCTAACCCACCCTCTTATACTTCAGGCACCTCTATCTTCTATAATTCAAATTAACCTTGCCCGAATTCAATTGCTTTGTGGACTGTCAGAGCAATCTTATCTCCCTCATCACAATGACTACTGTTAAGAGGCTACTGAAAAATAGTGAATCTTTTATTTTTCTTAAATGTAATGCTATTTGTAACAACTTTCTGAGAATATCATATCATAGTACAATTAATCACCTCATGCATAATTTTCCTGTATCACTATATACACATCTAACTTCTTTAAAAAGACTAAAGTATTTCCTTGTCCAACTTTAGTAACAATTCATATTCAAATTTTAGACAGCTAATTTAGTATTTCTCACATGTAAAAACTGACAGTTATTCATGCAAACTGAGTGCTGCATTTCCAATGGCATATTACCATTATATTCCAAGTTTCCTTCCCTCAAACTTCCCACAAAATTTTAAAAATGTTTTTAAGGAAATAAGCCCTACAAATGCATTTTCCTAGGAAAAGGACATTTTTTTTCATTGCAATTCTCCCCTTCCTCAAGGTAGTTCTGATATTTACTTTGTTCTAATGTTTAAAAAAAGAAAGAAAAAGTACAACAAAGAAAATGCTTTACCAAAATCCTGCATAATCATGGTATGGGCCATTCTAGAGTCTGATGTGTGCAATCCAAGACTTCCTCCACCTGAATCCATACTTAGCAAAGTTCATTCACAATTCTCTGTAAAAGAAATGGTTTTTAAAATAGTTTAAAAACATTTAGGCCAGTCAGTTGTTTTGAGACAAAAAAAATGCAATTGAAAATATGCTTCTCAACCAGGTGTGCAAATCTCATTACAAAGGAAAACAAAACAAAAACTGTGATTAGATGCTTTATGTGACAACTGCAAATTAAAGAAGAACTAAGTGGAAGTAAACCAAAGATAATAGAGAATAAGACACAGTAAGGGTGATGAGCCATAAGGAAGTGAAAGAAGCAAGCAAAATAACAAAACTGGAGTGTTGAAGATCAAGTTAAAATACAGGTTATAAAAGCAGAAGAAAAAGATGACAACAGACAATAGTTGGGATATTTATACATTACTAGAGAACTCAGGTGTCTAGTATTAGTGAATTTCATCCAGTGGCTCTCATCCATTTCTTCCAGACCCAGATCAGCCCTGCAGCAGAGCTCTGCAGATAAACTTGTGTTTCACCTCTGGCTCCGGGGGTTCTACTTAAAATGTAAAATGTTCTATCCCAGTTTCCCTGGAGTTCTTTGAGTCAGTAAGGACTTCTGAGCTCACTCTACTACATTCTCTTGTCTCACAGTTTTGAGGACTCATGAAACATGACTGCTTCCTAAATATGGTAGAGATAAGATCAATCACATACCAACATTTTAGCACATTGTTTCTTACAGAATATAGTTTACTTGTAATTGTAAAACATTTTTTCATTAATGATTAATAAAGTCATGCTAGCCTCATACTAATTTTGAAAGCAAGGGATCAACATATTTCATTTCAAATGACTTATCTTATATCTAAGATCACCACATAGTAGGGAACCCAAAGTCAGATGTTGTCATTCAACATATTTCTTATAATTACTTATGTGTATTTTTTCCTTTGAAGATAAGATTCTAAGGAAATTAACCAAAAATCTGTGAATTTTCTAAAACACGTATCTTATTTTTAGATAGGAATGTTTAATAAACAGATCTATTCTGCACAAAAGATGAGGTTACATCACTAATGACCATTTTAGCAAGCTTCCATAAAATAACTTTATCCTTAAGTACAGGAGATCACTAAGATTTTTTTCTTGCCTTAAAGTTCTATAGATGTACAAGAGGTGGGAGAGTCCCACCGAGTGACCTCTGTCAACATTTGAGTCATGTGTATAAAAATCCTGCAGCTGTAGGTGATATTTCTGTGTATCAATGTTTCAGGCAAGATTATTCTGTTTCTGTATGAGCAAAATTACAAGATTTTAGAAATTCATGGCAGTATATTATCTTTTTAAAAATACCACATTGTTTTCTGCCTTCAAAATGAAGTCGAGTTCACAATAAATGACCTGTGTGTTTAGAGATAAATTAAAATACCGTGAGGCCTTATTTTTAAAATTAAAAAGTGTACATTTCAACTTTAATTAGAGCAATTGCTTTCTTTATCATTATTTAATAGAACAATTAGAAATATCTTTAAAATTTTTAAACACTTAATTTTGTTTCATTATTAAATAAGACAAAACACTGTAATTTGTTAATCACCTTAGTATAGCGCCTTGAAGAAATTGTTGATTTTCTTGCATATCATAAAATGAAATGTGCAGCAATCTTTTTAGTTTTCCTTCTGGACTATATTATTTTCTTTGGAAAAATGTTTTCTTTACCTATTATAAAAATATATTTGAAATTAGATATTTTAAAACATTTTAAAGCAAATCTGTTACACTACTAAGAATTTTTCTTTACACTTTTAATTTGGGCTGATATGCTCAGATCTGTTTATCGAAGAAGCAAGCAAAGGGATCCCAACAGAAACAAGTATCTACTATGAAATAAGTGAATTCGACCACTTCATGAAACCAAAATCTTGTGGAAAGCACATTTCAAAAATCACCAGCAACACCGTGTTTTGGAAAATGGAAGAGAACCAACCAAGGGCAAGATTTATCTTGCCAAATGCATAGAGAAAAATCTGCACTAGCAGCACTCAATGAAGTGTAAAAATTTGAACACGTAGTGCAACTATTATGGGAAGTGCCACGCTGTCTGAATACCAAATAAATAAATTCGAGCATCTTTTTTGCCATATGGGAAGTTTTGATCAATAATAAATGAGGTATGAGAACATCAGTGTAAATATTCAATAGCCGATAGATTGCTAGGCTTCTCAGGCTTCCCAAGAGTCTACCTCACATCGTGATCGAATGGAGGTAACCACCAAGTATGCTTCAAGTAAACATCTTTCCAGCAATGTACTGAGGAGCAGAAATCACACCACACACAAATGTTACTCTCAGCAATCTCCTGTAAACATAGCTCATTCAGGACCTCGGTTTTTGGTGATGAAAGTAGGGTAAGGGATGCAAGAGAAATCTTAAGGCAGCAGAGCAAAAAAAAAAAAAAAAATGCGAAAGAACTATTTGCAGAGATAGGAGACAAAGGAGCCCTGGCAAGTAGCAGTATTGCAGCTTTGGACGCAACCCTCTTCCCCCATAAGTCTCCCTTTCCCGAGAACATGACAAGTTTCAATCATTTCGAGCAGAACACACGCACGTGCCTTTTCAAATATAACCCATCCAAGTGGATCTTTAACCTAACAAGAGAACCTTCACCGCGGAAAGGCGAAGAGCAGAGACAAGAATACCTTTCCCCTCCTCCCTCCTTTCACTTGGTGCAGCGGTCGCCACCGCTGCTATCCACGCTGTACGGCCCAACCCTTCATCCTTCCTCCTCCCGCTGTTTCTGCCCCGCTACACGGGAGACCGCAGAGAACCAAAATGGTGGTGTTTTAGCGGAGGCGACACTTGCAGCACACACCCCCCCCTTCCCCGCTCTGACGGCTCCTTATCCCCTAAAATGCCCGATTCAGTGCACCTCCTTGTAAACGCCACCATCCCTCGTAAATTCCAAGGTTACCATTCGTGGGGGGGCGGGGGGTAGGGGCTGGGGAAAGGTGGGGGGCGAGTGAAACGAATGTTGGGGGGGATCGCAGAAATCAAATGCCTGTAGGACGTCGCATTCTTCACTTCACCGTTTTGTTTTCCGCCATTTTCCCGTCACCCTAAACCAACCGACGGCCTCAACGAGGGCTCTTGCCCCCAAAGGCTCTCGCCTAAGGAAAGAAGAGATCAATCAGCTAAGGATCAGACACTTTATTCGCCTCAATTCCTCCAGCCACCAGCTACAGCAAAGGAGAAAAACCGTGTGACCGAAGGGGAGCGAAGCTTAGGGACTGGACGCCACTTCCATTGTTCCCTTCGCCCTACAGCACACGCTGGGTATAAGCCTCTCTTCCCTTCACAGCAACGACCCTGAGCGCAGTGGTCCCGAGTCTCTCTAATTTGTCCTCAACAGTCTCCTTACCTGCTGCTGCCGCCGCCACCGCCAGTTGGATTCTGACCACGCTCCGGATTTCTGCGGGGGGCGGCAGCTGTGGATCGGTAAGGTCCTCACATTCGGTTTCCGAGGTTCCGCAGCCCGAGCCAATCACAAGCTACTCTGCGTCTGGGAGGCGCGCCTTCTCGTCCTCCTTTATTTCACTGCTGACATGCTGAGGTTGCATTACGTCACGCTATCGATGCTGCAGGGTAAGGGGCCCGGAGGGGGAGCACGCGCAGGCGCGCACCAGGGAGACCAAGAAGCCCGCGCAGCCTTTGGGCTTAGAGACCCAGCCAACTGGTGGTGGGGGCTGCAGCGCCTGGCGAGTCCAAGTGACCGAGCCTCGATCTTGGCGCGCCCCTGAATAGTTTCCTTGGGAAGACGTTGTTTTCCTGGTTTCCCGAGGGAGTGGAGGCAGCGGGGAGAGGCAGGGGAAAGGCAGGAATCAATGACTGAATGGCTACTCACTGAACCTGTAATAGATGTTGGACTACGTTTATTAAAAATCGGCCCTACCCTCGAGGATTTGACCAATTAGGCTGGCCACAGTGATAACAGGTATGCCTCTCCCTGGTAAACCTATGTGTGTTTTGCAGTTTCCCTCCCTCTCTCCCTTCATTCCTTTCCTATTTCGTAATGGTAGGCAATTTGCTGAACAAAGTACATGAAGTAAAGCGTACAAGGGAAAGGTGGGCAAGGCACCTAAATGAAGCAAACACTAAATATCTTTTCAATATATCACTTTCGACTTGTGTCTAAACAAAATGGGAGAACAGTGAGAAACTCATTGCTGACTGCTGGGAGGAAAGTGATAAAATGTGGCTAAAAGGTTGTATTTGCAACGAGCATTATACCGTATTCCAAAAATTTAGCTTTAGTACTATCAGCATTTGAAATACACAGCACTGTTTAAGCTGGGAGACGATAGACTCCTTTAAAAACAAAGAAGGTAACTCCCTACCTTTGTGTAAATAATTTGACTATTTTACAAATAAAACATATTATGGTTCTCCATTAACTAGACAATTTCTCCTGATTGCTTAACCTAATACACCACTAAACGTTTTGAGAAAAATAAACACACGATGTGAAAGCCCTACCATAGTACCAGACCAGAGTTCCTCATGCTTTCTCTGTGCAAAACCAGATAGTAAATATTTTAGGCTTTAAGAGCTGTAGGGTCTCTGTCACAACTATTGGACTCTGCAGTTGTATAGCACAAAAGCAGCCACATGTACACAAATGAGCATGGCTGTGTTCCAGTAGAACTTTATTCAGGGACACTAACATTTGAATTTTATGTCATTTTAGTGTATCATGCAAAATTCTTATTTGAATATTTTCCAAGTTTTTAAAAACATAAAAACCATTCTTAGTTGCAGCCATTAAAAAGGGGCAAAAAAAAAAAAAAAGGAAAGTATAAACAAGAGTTTTAAAAAAACAGGCAACTATCTGGATTTGGCCTGCGGGCTGTACTTTGTCAAACCCTGTAGGTGCTATATATAGGGTCCAACACAAATAATGCCCCTCTTTTATTACAAATATCTTTTATTACAAAATCATAAGCATGTAATTCTGTAACATAACAATATCACACTCAAGCACACCATATGACATTTTAGGTGTAGTGTTCAAATTAAAACTATAAATTATTACACCTATATTATTACCCTACCTACCAACCACACTCAAGCAGGCCTCACTTCTGCCAGACCCTGTATTTACACTTTTATTTCCCCTCCTAGATGAAGGAAGGTATTTTATGATTATATTCATATACATGACGTGTTTCTATGTTGCATACTCTGGCACATACTACTTGAAAGGTCTTCCGCCAGTGACAATTCCAACAGGACATGGCTGGAAGAAAGTTAAGATAGATATGGGGTTTTTATATCAATTACCTTTGTGAATGGTACATTGTAGTAGCTAACTTTTAAAACCTGAAGATCATCCTCCCTTTCCCCTCTTTCTCCAACATCTGGTTCATCAAATTGTCTTGAGGATGCATCCTTGTCTGGTGTACCTCAGTGGACTGAGCACTGGCCTGCAAACCAAAGGGTCGCTGGTTCGATTTCCAGTCAGGGCACATGCCTGGGCTGTGGGCCAGGTCCAAGTAGGGGGCACGTGGGAGGCAACCACACACTGATGTTTCTCTCCCCTTTTTTCTCCCTCCCTTCCTGTCTCTAAAAATAAATAAATAAAGTGGTTTTTTTTAAAGTCTTGAGAATTCTACTTCCTTAATACCTGAAGTTCATTCCTTTTTTCCACCCTTAATGTGATTTCCTTGTTCAGATTCACATCCCTCCTTACGTAGATTTCTGTAGCACCTTCCTACCTAGTTTCTCTCTGAACATTTGCTCATCAGATCCTGAAATCAGACATCACCAAATCATAAAAATATCTCAAATGAAACTGCCCCACTACAATTTCACCTCAGCTGAGGCCTACTCACAAATCAGACTGTGCAATAGCTTCCTGACTCATTTCTCTGCTTCAAGTCTCTCTTTACTTCACTTGATAACTTTTATAGTGTGCAGTCTACACTACCACAGAGATCACTTGCATAACAAAACAAACAAAATTGATTATCTCACTTTCCTGCTCAAGCATTGCTGTCAATTCCTATTAGAAGTCAAGGTTGACACTCAGGTAAGGACCAATGGAAGCTTATGGGAACCCTACTTGGACAACAACATAGAATGCCATCCAACATATGTCTTGTAGATACTTGGTCAATATTTCTTTAAAGGGGAGCATTGAATGCTACATTAAGGGTGGCTACATTAAGGGTGTGCTATTATTTTAAATAGTGTTTTTATATCCATGCTTCAACTTTTTTTGCAGTTTCATATTACCCCAAGATCAATAATATTAATTAGATGCCATACTCTTCGTAATTTGTGTCTTGCTTTGTTTTGCAGCTTGCTCACTTCACTCCCTCTACTTACCTCCATAATCTTGGCTAATAGTATCTTGCTATGGTACATTTAGAAACCGCATATTGCTGTCTCTTCTTCCTTATCTGCTTCTGCAGTCACAGTCTGTTGTGAGCTATATTCCCTTTGACCTGAACCTCTTCTATGAAAACTTAAGAGTTTCTTCTGACTTTAACAGTAACCTGACCATCTCCCAAGGAAATAATCTAAAATAAATTAACATAACACAATCTGGGTCATCTAGAAGACCACCTTATAACTGAACACTTGCATACATTATCAACACTCACATTTGTATTTCAATTTACAAGCACACTGACACCAGGTACTAGCACTTTCATTGTTTTTAGGTTGACTTGAAATGGAGCCAGACTTTGTAAATTATATGCTCCTGTACCAGGTGTGCTGTACATAATACAATTTCTTGGTAGTTAGAATAAAGTGGTGTGGGAAGTGAGTCATCCTATAGTGTATGATAAGGCAAGCTGCACTCAATATGCCATGTGGAGTCACATTCATGTTGTGAACTGTAATTTAGTTCTAGCAAAACAATGTAATACATAACATAAGATTAATGCTGTTCATTTATTAGTTTTCTTGTTTATTGTTTTGGTTTTATGATTAATAAGCACTGTAAGCCTAAGGCACTTATTTATACATAACTCTATAATGTTTAAATAACATTATAATAAAACAATTTAAATCAACATTGAGAGTACAATTTTTAATTAGTTTATAATAAACAATATAAAATGATCCACAAAGGTCTCTAAATATAATCCTACATAAGAAGTATCAGGACTTCTTGGGTGGAATAGCTAATTTTGGATTTGACATAAGAAATAAATAAGATAAGATTGTGCCCTGGCTGGTGTGGCTCAGTGGATTGAGTGCCAGCCTGTGAACCAAAGGGTCACTGGTTTGATTCCCAGTCAGGACACATGCCTGGGTTGCAGTCCAGGTCCCCAGTAGGGGGTGTGCAAGAGGCAACCACACACTGATGTTTCTCTCCCTCTCTTTCTCCCTTCCCCTTTGTCTGAAAATAAATAAATAAAATCTTGGTTTAAAGAAAATAAGATGAGATTGTGTTGTATGGTTGTGTCAGTGAGCAAGAAAACAATGAGACTAATAGGATCATGTCAAAAGAACATAAAGTATCAAAAAATGATAGTAACTGCAAGTGATTGAAACACATTGAATATATAAAAAATCCCAAGTTTATTAAGAATCCTGAAAGAAGGAAATGGAGAAAGACCTGCACCCATAGTCCCAAAGAAAACATTGGGTACCATTTGAAGTATATAAAACCAGCTCATTACTCTGACAATTACCAATTAAAAGAAAAGAACTTAGAATTTTATTCTGCTTTTCCTGCACAAACCATTTCAGGACAGACACATAGCCCTGGTTTGATGAGAGGACGTTCTTCTTTTCACAAGAAATGCAATGAATTATTGTAGAAAATATGGAAATAATCACAGAAATCACAATTTTATAATGAAGTAGAAGATGTAGCAGTGATCATCAATGGGGGAAATATTAGATGTAAAACTGATGGGAATGTTATAAAGCTGAGACTGTCATCACTTGAACCCTCTAATCAGTTTCTTAGCATCATCACCAGTATATGGTATTATCACTATATTTTACTTCAGCTGGTCTAATCAATGTATAGTGATATCTGCTTGTGCTGTTAATTTGCATTTGTTTGCCCAACGTTTTTTTTTAAGAATTTATTTATTTTTATAGAGCCGGAAAGGGAGAAAGAGAGGGAGAAGCGTGGGGAAATAAAGCCTCAAACCACCAGTTGAAAACACCTGTGGGGGTTCAGGCTGCAGTGGCAGAAACTCCCAGCCTCACAGGGGAGTTCACTGAAGAGACCCACAGGGTCCCAGGACGTATACAAACCCACCCATATGGGAATCAGCACCAGAAGGGCCCAATTTGCTTGTGGGAAGTGACTGAAATCTGGCAGAGAGTAGAGCAAGTGCCATTGTTCCCTCTTGGACCCCTCCCCCACAAACAGCATCACAACCCAGCGACTGGGTTGCCCCATCCTGGTGAACACCTAAGGCTCCGCCCCTCACTATGTAACAGGCATGTCAAGACAAAAAAAAATGGCCCAAACGAAATAACATCAAAGTTCCAGAACAAATACAACTAAGCGACGAAGAGGTACAACCTATCAGGTGCATAGTTCAAAACACTGGGCATCAGGATGCTCACAGAATTGGTTGAATTTGGTCACAAATTAGATGAAAAAATGAAGGCTACACTAAGGGAAATAAAGGAAAATGTACGGGGAACCAATAGTGATGGGAAGGAAACTGGGACTCAAATCAATGGTGTGGACCAGAAGGAAGAAAGAAACATCCAATCAGAAAAGAATGAAGAAACAAGAATTTAAAAAAAAATGAAGAGAGGCTTTGGAACCTCCAGGACATCTTTAAACGTTCCAACATCCGGATTATAGGGGTACAAGAAGGAGAAGAGGAAGAGCAACAAGTGGAAAACTTATTTGAACAAATAATAAAGGACAACTTCCCTATTCTGGCTAAGGAAGTAGACTTCCAGGAAGTCCAGGAAGCTCAGAGAGTCCCAAAGAAGTTGGATCCAAGGAGGAACACATCCAGGCACATCATAATTACATTAGCCAAGATTAAAGATATGGAGAGAATCTTAAAAGCAGCAAGACAAAAGGAGACAGTTACCTACAAAGGAGTGCCCATAAGACTGTCAGCTGATTTCTCAAAAGAGACCTTACAGGCAAGAAG
>CM052552.1:33485491-33497652 GCA_028533065.1 Trachops cirrhosus | reverse complement strand
CTCACAAATATTAACAACCACACCTAAAACAAAAACAAAAACTAACTAAGCAAACAACTAGAACAGGAACAGAACCACAGAAATGGAGATCACATGGAGGGTTATCAACAGGGGAGTGGGAGGAGGAGAGAGGGGGGAAAGATACAGAGAATAAGTAGCATGGATGGTAGGTAGAAAATAGGGGGAGGGCAAGAATAGTAGGGAAAATGTAGAAGCCAAGAACTTATAAGTATGACACATGGACATGAACTAAAGGGAGAAGGTGTGGATGGGAGACAGTGTGCAGGCTAGAGGGGAGAAGGGGAAAATGGGACAGCTGTAATAGCATAATCAATAAAATATATTTTAAAACAAAGAGAGTAAGGGAGAGAAACATCAATGTGTGGTTGCCCCTCGCCCCCTACTGGGGACCTGGCCTGCAACCCAAGCATATACTCTGACAGGAAATCCAACCAGAGACCCTTTGGTTTGTAGGCTGGCACTCAGTACACTGAGCCACACCAGCCAGGGCTCATCTATCCATCTTTAACTGCCTTTTTGTAAGAGGGAAAAAAAAGTATTGCATGGGCTAGAATTGTATTTGGGTATGTGTCAGACATTTCTGGATACTATTGCAATGTTATTCTCTCCTCCCCTGTTCCTAACAAAACCCTCATTACTATCAAAGCAAGTTACTAATTTAGAAATTAGGACTGGCCATGTGACCATTTCTGGCCCATGAGGTGTAAGGGGAAATATCTGAGCAGGGACCTTTATGAAAGTTTTCAAAAATAGACGGTTGACTCCAGTCAGTGGAGGGCGCACCACCGGCCCCTCTGGCCCACCGTAGGGGGGAGGTGGAGCAAGAGTGCACGTGTCAGGACCTGAAAGAAGGTGTACAATGCCAGGCCAGGGCGAAGGGAGAGGAAACTCTGGTGGAGGGCCATAGCGGTCCTGACGTGCAAATCGGTCATCCGACCTAGGTATAGGGGCAAAAGACTGATTGAACCATCTAGTAGCTGTTTCCCTCCGAAGTTTCCATCAGGATAGCTGGCGCTCTCACAGAACTCAACCCGCATGCATGCAGTTTTATCCAGTACAGCGAATGATTAGAGGTCTTAGGGCTGAAACATCTCAACCCATTCTTGAACTTTAAATGGGTAAGAAGCCTGGCTAGCCGGCGTGGAGCCAGGCATAGAATGCAAGTGCCTAGTGGAAAAAGAAAAAGAAAAAAGAAAAAAATAGACGGTTGACAAATATTTGGCCTTTCACCCCTTTATTCATTTGCCATTACCCCTTCCTCCTGAACATGGATGTAAGGCTGTAATTGAAGCAGTCACCGTGTAACTATGGATGGTTGCCACACACTGAGGATGAAAACCACATGCTGAGGAGAGTGGACTAGAAAGATATTCTTGAGGATCTGAACCAGCTACAGAATGCCTCAAGAGAGAGCTATTCAGCACCAGAATAGCTCAAGACTTCATTTTATGTGAAATAAGTAAACCTATCTATCTCTTGAAGGTACTGGAATCAGATTTTCTCTTACTTGTACACAAATGTAATCCTAAAAGACATAGACTGCTAAAGAGATTAAGAATTAAATGATGACTCTTAAGTTTCTGTCTTATGTAATAGTCAGAATAATGTCCTTGCTCCAAATTCATCCAGGTCATAACCCTTGGAACCTTTGAATGTTACCTTGAAAGGTAATGGGGTGTTAAGGTTTCAGATGGAATTAAGGTTGCTTGTCAGCTGACTTAAAGATAGGGGGATTATCTTGGATTCATCTGGGTGGACCCAATTTAATTTTTTTATGTTCTATTTTTTAACTGTTGTTTACATTGAATATTTTCTACTACTTCCACATGTACCATGTACAGCATAGTGATTAGACAATCATATACTTTACAAAGTATTGTCCGTAATATTTCCAGTGACCAGCTGGCACCATACATAGTTATTACAATATTATTGACTATATTTCCTATGATATACTTTACATCCCCATTACTATTTTGTCACTATCAATCTGTACTTCTTAATCCCTAAAACTTTTCCATGAAGTTCCCCAAGCCCCCTTTCCTCTTGCAACCTTCAGCCTGTTCTCTGACTGTATGAATCTGTTTCTGTTTTCTTTGTTCACTTATATTGCTCTTTAGATTCCACATATAAGTGAAATCATATGGTATTTGTCTTTACCAATGTAATTCTTGAAAATTGGAAAGGGAGACAGAAGAGTTTAGTGTGGTGCAGTGTAAGAAGGACTCATTCCACCATCGCTGGCATTGATGAGGGCCAGGAGCCAAGGGATGCAGGCAGCCTCTAGAAGCTGGAAAGGGCAAGGAAATGGATTCCCTCCTATGGCAGAAGGAATGCAGCCATATCCATACCTTACATGTCAGAGTCACTCACATTTCTGACCTATAGAACTAACTGTAAGAGAATAAATTTGTGTTATATACCAACTAAGTTCTTGATAACTTGTTCCAGTAGCCAAAGGAAAAAAATACAAGCAACTAGATAGATGGACTCATTCTTAGAAATATTAAGGTTTTAGTGCTTTTGAGATATCCCAGTGGAGATGTCCAATAAGCAAATGGCCACATGGGCGTGTCAGGAAGATACTGCAAATACAGAATTGAGAACTATTGCAGATGATAATTAAAATAATGGTGACATTAAATTGCTTATGGGGAATGAATACAGTAAAAAGAAAAAAGGGCCTATGTCCAATAGTGAATTGAGTAGGGGGAGAAGCTAGCGAAAGAGGCTGAGAAGTAGCAAAGAGTTAGGAATAAGACAAAGAGACCATGGTCTCACAAAACCAAACAAAGAGGAAGTTTCAAATAGGGTCCTTAGTGATGAATGCTGATGAGAGGTACAATGAAAACTATAAGTCACAGATTTTGTGACACAGAGGTTATCCATGACCCCATTAAGAGCAGTTTGGACAGGATATTATGTGTGGTAGGCATTCAAACTACATTTGTGTGAATTGAGAGATGAGGGAAAGAGAAAGAAATGGACAGGAGTACACAACTCATTCCAGAAGCCTGAGTGTGAAGGAAACAACTGAATTTGCAGTGGATACAGTATTAAGGGTGGATGCTTAAGTAGGTCCTCCTAGAAGCAAACATGGCTATGGGGTCAGAATATGCAATGATTTTTTTAAGAGGAAATAACCGTTGAAATTAAGTGAGGAGGGATCTTTAAAAGTCTGAGAGAGTCTGGCCTGAAGTGAAGGAGGAAGGAAAGAAAAGTTGGAAGTGTCTTCAACTGCTTTGCAATCTAAGGAAGGTTCAGTGGAGCCATTAAGAAGCCCTCTATCAGAGGAGTGAGTCCCATGACTCTCAGGAATGCACTCACAATAGGAGACTTGTCTCTGGCACAAACTAGGAGCAGCCTGGGGGAAGCATAGGTTCCAGGCAAACGCAAGGATGAATTTCAGAGCACAGTAGCTTGGGTCCTTGGTTAGAGGTCTCTGAAGCATAGTCTTGTGGCTTCCATAGGGGGTTTTTATTTCCTTTTAAAAGTGCAATATGTATATTTTAGCTGAGAAGGTGGAGCCAGTAGAGAGAGAGAGGTGTCAAAGTTACCCAGGAGAAAAGGAAGGAACTCGCAGCAATGTCAAGGTACAGGACAGGGAAAATGGGGTTCAGCGAGAGGTACAGGTGCCGCTGTTAGATGGGATGAGACACCTTTAAATAAGAGGGTGAATGCAGCATTGTTCACACGGTTGGGAGTTCCCGTCTGGTGGGTTCCATTTACTCTTTAAATTACAGGGTGAGGTCATCTCCAGAGAACGGGGGTGTGAGAGTGCAGATGGTCAGAGCTCAGGGAAAGATGCCACATAATCACTGTGGGGTATTAGAAACTGACCTATTTTGTGGTCACATGACTGGGTAATGTTATCAGCCCAATTGAGTCTGGCAGTCATAGGTTTACATTGGAATTGATTTGCCCCTATTCTTCCAGTTTTTTAATTCTATTACCCCCACCCAGCCTGCTGATCTATCTGTTAGAGACCTACCTCCCTGAACAGTGCCAACATCTTTTCAATCATGAAAACTTCTTCCTCCCATCTGTGACATCTCCTGAGCCTCCAGATCCTATCAGTGTACTTCCTAGAGGTTGCCTAGTTCAGCCTTTCCAAGTCACAGGCGGCGAACACAAAGCCCGAGGGCTGAATCTGGCCCTCCACCTTGTTTTATCTGGCCTGGCACCTTGTTTCTACCCGGCGGCAGCACCAAGATCCTTGCCCTTAGTTAAGGAGCAGTTACATTTATACAGTCCTAAAATTACACTCGGCCCTTTGAAGGCAACCTCGAGGCTGATGTGGCTCCTGGTGAAAATGAGTTTGACACCCCTGCTCTAGGTCCTCACTGCTCCAGTTACAGGACTCATCATCTATGCCTTATAACTGGTGACCCCGTCTCTCATCTCATCTTCTTCACATCCATTCTCTACACGGCTATCAGAGTGATCAGTCTAAACCATAAAATCTGATTATGATTACTTATAATCCTATAATGTATTCCCATCACCAATAAGATTTAGTCTAAACAAGGCATCTGAGACCCTCCATGACATATTTGGCTACCTCCTCAGCCTCACTTTGTACACTGTTCTCTTCCTCACTTTTACACCCTTTGAAATTCTCTGCATGCCCCATGTTGCTTTTCACTTCTGTGCTTTTTGCTTCCTCTCTTTCAAAAACTATCTCCCAGCCTCCCTTCATAAAGCTAACTCCCACTTACCTTTATAATACCTTAGGCATCACCTTCTTTCTCTACCATTATCATCACAGTTCTCCTTAGGCTTGGTTAGCTGTTCTTTGAAATTTTCTACTTTTTTGTATACATTTTATTATTGTATTGATCACATTGGATAGTAAGAGTTTGTTTTTTGTTTTTGTTTTTGTTTTTGTTTTTTTCGTCTCTGTCTCTTCTACCAGTCTGAGCTCTGGGGACTATCTCAGCCTCATCTTTATACATCAGTAACTAACCAGTGTTTGGCACAGAGTTGGTGTGAAATAACTATCTTTTTTTATTAAATGATTTTTGAGAGAGAGAGAGAGAGAGAGAGGAAGGGGAGAAAGAGAAAGAAAGAAACATCAATTTGTTTTTCTGACTATTTAAAGATTCATCGCTTGATTCTTGTATGTGCCCTGACCGGAGATTGAACCCAAAACTTGGTGTGTCAGGACAACACTCTAAACAACTGAGCTACCTGGCCAGGGCCTCAAATAAGTACTTTTTATTTCTATTTTTATTTTATTTTATTATTATTTTTATTGTTGACCCTATTACACATGTCCCCCATTCCCCCTATTTGCCCTCTTCCACCTATCCCCACCCCTCTGTCCTCACCACATTGTTGTCTGTGTTCATGGGCTTTCCATATATGCATCTATGTTCTTTGTCTAATCTCTTCCATCCTCCCTTCCCCCTCCTTTCTGACAGCTGTCGTTGTGTTCCATGTGTTCATTCCACTGGTTCTATTTTGTTTGTCAGTTTATTTTCATTAGATTCCACATACGAAAGGAGGAATACAAGATGCAAAGAAAGAAAGGAAAGGGGAACCCAGACCTTGGGATCATTCCACTGCACTGATTAGTTTACAGAAATCATTTAGCAATTCTTAGTTTCTTTTAAGGAATTATTGTATAATTAAATTGCACATTTCAAATAAAATCCATTATTTATATGCTGATGCTTTGGTGTAATTTCTTAGATTTATCCAGTAACTCTAAAGTATTCAAAATTTCCTAAAAGCAATTCGTAACCATCCTTCTGTGCATTTCACTGAGCAATTTATAAAGATACATGCCATAAATCAGGAACCAAGTGTTATGCTGAATTTTAGAAAGAACAAGTATTTACCTCCCCTACTGAGTTAATGCAATTAAATATTGGATGTGAAAGTTTGCTTTGTGGTCACAGGGGAGAGAGGAAAGGAAAAGCTAAAAGTATAAAAGAGATAAGAATTGATGGCAAGAAACTTTTAATAGTCAGATTTTATCTGCACTCGGCCAATCCTATAAGGGATTTCTTGTTCTTCAGAACTTGGGTATCCAATTCGTTGTTTCTCTCTTGGAATGTAGTTTGACTTTGGAATTCCCGGTGTGGAAAAATTCTGCAGGAAGTTAAAAATGTCAAATGTAAATTAATGGTATTTAATAAAATTTTTATTATTAAATTTATTGCAATGACATTGGTTAATAAAATTTCTGTTCTGTTTAGATATGGTTATTAGAAAAATGAGTATATAATATCTGAGTCATTTTAGAAATCTGTTTAATCACCACCATAAATTTTAATGATTCAAAATAACACAAAAATATATTCTTTTTGCAAATGAATTTTTGGCTGCTTTTGAATAAACATTAAATGCTGTACTTGTAATATAATTCACCCAGACAAGTGTAGATATTGTGTAACCCAGAATCTCTGTACTAAAGTATTTATCTTTGACTTATTCCACTTAGCATAGTGCCTTCAGGATCCATCCATGTTATCACAAATGGTAGGATTTCCCTTTTTGTGTCTGAATAGTATTCCATTGTATATTTATACCATCACTTATTTTTGAAGGAAATTAAGTTTTTATTTATATGTATTGTTTTACTTTATAGACTTTTCTGTATCTTTTTTATTGACTTCATTGGGTTGACATTGGTTCACAAAACCATGGCAGTCTTTCCAGGGAAAGAACAAATGTTGCTTTCCTAAAAGATAGCTAGGAGGACTTGAGAGAAGCAGGCACTACAGGTGAGGCCAAATGGCAGGTGTGTACCTCAGCTTCTGTGCCCTGAGGGGTGGACTAAAGACTCAATCTAAAGGTTCCTTGTGTAGGAGGTAAAAGAACTGTACTCAGAAAACTATACAACACTGAATAAGGAAATTAAGGGAGACACAAATGGTACCATGTTCATGAACTGGAAGAATATACATCATCAAAATGTCCATACTACCCAAAGCAATTGATAGATTCAACACAATCCCTAATAAAACACCAAGGACATATATCACAGATAGAGAACAAACATTTCAAAAATTTATATGAAACTGTAAACAACACTGAATAACTGCAGAAATTTTGATAAAGAAGAACAAAGTAGGAGGGATGACAATACCTGATATCAATCTATATTACAAGGCCACTGTAATGAAAACAGTCTGGTACTGGCATAAGAACAGACACACAGATCAAGGGAACAAAATAGAAAGTACAGAAATAAACCCATGTCTTTATGGTCAATTAATATTTGACAAAGGAGGCAAAAGCATAAAATGGAGTAAAAATGGTGTTGGGAGACCTGGACAGCTACATGCAAAAAAGTGAAACTTGACCACCAATTTACACCATACACAAAAATAAACACAAGATGGATAAGAGACTTAAATATAAATCATGACACCATAAAAGTCCTAGAGGACAACATAGGCAGGAAAATCTCAGATATTCCACCCAGCAATATTTTCACTGATATGTCCCCTAGAGCAAGGGTCATAAAGCAAAGAATAAATGAATGGGACCTCATCAAAATAAAAGGCTTCTGCAACAGCTAAAGAAAACATCAGCAAAATGAAAAGGGAACCAACCACATGGGAAAATATATTTGCAAAGGATACCTTGGACAAGGGTCTGATCTCCCAAATATATAAAGAACTCACATGACTCCACACCAGGAAGACAAACAATGCAATTGAAAAATGGGCAAAGGACCTGAACAGACACTTCTCCAAGGAGGACATACAAAGGACCCAGAGACATATGAAAGGATGCTCAGCATCACTAGCCATCAGAGAGATGCAAATTAAAACCACAATGAGATACCACTTCACACCAGTCAGACTGGCCATCATAAAAAAATCAACAAACAGCAAGTGCTGGTGCGGTTGTGGAGAAAAGGGAACCCAAGTGCACTGTTGGTGGGAATGCAGACTGGTGCAGCCACTGTGGAAAACAGGATGGAATTTCCTCAGAAAACTAAAAATGGATCTGCCTTTTGACCTGGCAATTCCACTGCTGGGATTGTACACTAAGAACTCTGAAATACCAATCCAAAAGAACCTATGCACCCCAATGTTCATAGCAACACAATTCACAATAACCAAGTGCTAGAAACAGCCAACGTGCCCATCAGTAAATGAGTGGATCAAAAAACTATGGTACATTTACACAATGGAATACTATGCAGCAGAGAGAAAGAAGGAGTTCCTACCCTTCACAACAGCATGGATGGAACTGAAGAGCATTATGCTAAGTGAAGTAAGTCAGGTGGTAAAAGACAAACACCATATGACCTCTCTATAAGTGGAACCTAATCAACAAAATAAGCAAGCAAAATAGAACCAGAGACATTGAAATAAAGAACAAACTGACAGTTACCAGAGGGGAGAGGAGACAACGGGGAAAGGCAGGGGAGGGGTTGTCAAGGAACATGTATAAAGGACCCATGGACAAAGCCAAAGGGGGTAGGATTGAGGGTAGGAGGTGAGGATGGGTGGGAGGAGGGAAATGGAGACAACTGTACTTGAACAACAATGAAAAATAAAAATAAAGATTCCTTGTGTGGGTACTAGCAAAGGAGACTTAAAGATCAATTGCTGCTCTTGTTGTATTTATGTAAATGAACAGGCAAAATTAAAACTGGACTCAGTGTAGTCCCTTTAATGACAATAAGGATGATCTTAAGAAAAAATCATGATTCAAGGAAAATGACAATGCTCAGTGATAGTCATTAGACTAGTACAGCTGTCTTCAATGTTTGTTCTCATTTGGAAGTTGAAACTGGGTTTGTAATATCATCAAAGATGTTCAATTTACAGGCATGAAGGACCTGTCAATTGCCACTGTTAAAGGTCATTCCAGCAAAGGCCTTACAACTGGGTGTCTTTTCAAAAGATAGTCTCACAGACTCAGAAACTATTTTGTAGGTTTTTGTGTGAATTACCCATTTTGCACATGTTTGCTCATTGCAGGTTTGTCTATCCACTGGATGAGCCCCTGCACTTTTTCCTGCCGAGGGACTGACTCTTACTAAAGACCTGTAAGATTCAATACCCTGAACAGCAGCTGGCTTAACAATCACCTGGTCCCTATGACATCCTGTTGAAAATGGATTCTTCCCAAAGCTGATAGGAATCAAGCCCTGGATCCACTACACAGCACCATTATTAATTATAGTAATAATGTTATTATTTGGCAACTTACTAACTAAATTTATCTGTTCTAGGATGGAGGCTATAAGGCTACAGATAATCATCATGAACAACTGTCAAACTCTGGGACAGGAGGCTCTAGACATCTATCATGGGCCAATGGAAGGACACTTCCCCATATCTCCTCTGACTGATAGTTAGCAAGCAAACAGAACCCAAAAAAGATTGAACATCCCCTTTACAGCAGGAAGCAGCCAGAGCAGTTGTCACCCCCAAACTCCCCAAACTTTGGTTCCAAATGCTTGAGGGGGGATATTTGGTAGGATGGACAGCAAACCAAGGCAGGGAGGAGGGAGACATGTCTCACCCATTGACCCAGAAGCTCTGAGCACAAAGTCTGCAAAGATTGGGGTCCCTATTGCTTTAGGGGGGAACGTTACAGTAGCATGACCAGCCAGAGGGTAAAGAAAGGCAGAGCCCTTACCATCACAGTCTAACAGAGAACAATCCAGGAGGCTAAAAGCAAAGGGAGATGTGTCTCACCTGTAGACCCAGTAATCCTGAGCCTGGCCCAATAAGGCTGACAGGTGACCCAAACAACAAGTGAAACTATGATAGTGCAGAGACCTTGAAAGTCTCTGTGTATCAGCTCCAGTAGCTGGAAAAGGAATCCCTGAGATGGTGTGTTCATCCCAAGGCCTGGAAGAGGGGAGAGGAAGGTCTACAGCACCCAGAGAAAAAGTCCATGAAACAGCTTTGGGCAACTGCCTGCCTGTTCACGTACATAAGATGAACAAATGGAGTCTGGAGCAAGATAAGGACCCAGGCTAACAGACCCCCAGCCATACCTGCGCTTGGGTCGTCATGCCTTCCCTGGAGATCTGGCACCACGTTTACCCGTCAATCAATGTGTAACTCCCTCACCCTGACCCCACCAACCATCTAAGTCCTCAGAACAAAGGACTCCCTCTCTTGGCCTCTTCTGTTGGCCTTGTGGCTCTCTGGCCATACCCTTGGCCATCTGGCCTCTGGCTTGTGGGAGCAGAGTGGGCCTGGCCACCCCTTTAGGCCATCCGACTTGTAGCCAGCTGGCTCCTGGCCATCTGGGTGCTGGTCACCCAGCCTCTGGCTATCCCACTTTTGCCACCCCTGCTATAGCCACCCTTGCTTTGCTTTCCTATTAGAACTCAGCATTAATAAACTTCCCTTGAACACTATGGGTTCAGCCTGTAATTCTTTATTGCATCTATGAGAAGAACCAAGCTTCTGGGAGTTTCTCCCATAATAGCTGTATTTATGAATGAGCAGGTCTGGGAATTAGTTTCTTTCCCAGGCACAGGGTGGGAAGCAGCTTCTTAAGCCAGTAATGCTCTGTGTTTCTTGTCTTAATTCAAGCCAACCACACTCAAGTTCCCTCACTGAACAGGGCCACTAACTTGCTCTGCAGACTATCAGCTCTGGCCTGCCTGTCTCTCGGCTGGACTATTGTGAGTTATCTAGCTTCCAGGTGTTCTGACCAGTCCTTCTGGTGAAATGGGACTGGGAGACACTCCCCACAGTGGGTAGGGGTCTGTGTCATTTCTTTTGCCTGGACAGGACTGGGAGGGGCTACTCCAGGCCTCTCCTACTTTTTTCCAAACAAGCTGTCTAGTTGGAAGGTGCTCGGAGCTGTCGTCAACCTTGGCTAATGAATTAATCCCCCTGCCTGGGTATAGCAGGGAAGCCCTCCATGCCAGGTACTGGCTTTTCTTTGGGGTCAATCAACTCTGCTCTTTGCTCAGCTGAAACACCATAGCGCTCACAGCTTCCAGGTGCTCTCTCCAGCTCATCTGACCAGATGAGGCCAGGAAACACTCTCCTTGGTGGGTAGGTCTATGACTCAGCCCCTTGACTAACTGTGGGCAAACCAGGCTCTAGGACCACAAAAACTCCTCCTTTGAGGACCCAAATCAGGCAAATATGCCTCCCAGTGAATTCCCTGGTCAGAGTGCTGGGCTCTCTTTTCCTACTGGAGGAACCAGAGACTCAGAGGAGGCCCTTCTGCATGGTGCTGCACTGACCTGGGGTGGAGCAATGCAGCCACTGTGTAGCCACTTCTGTTAACCATCTAATGCAGTGTCTCTTGGCTTTAGCCTCCCTCATGTGTCCTAGGATTGTGTCAGTTGTGTCTTGTTCATGAATGGTTGCTAGTTATTTTTCTTGTGAGGGGAGGTTAAGTCAGGAACGACCTAGGTTGCTATCTTGGTGCTATCACTCTCCCCATAGTGGACTTTTTGGGGAAAATTACTTTGTTCATGTGGTCAACTCAACTAAAAATATCCCCCACCATAATAAAAACCCTTAAAATGTCAACAAACGCCAGGTATCCATTCTATTTTTCTGTAATTCATTGCATTTGTCAACAAAATTCATAAAAGATAACATTTAAGTGATCATCCATTTCACTGTTTTTATCTGATTACTATTGAAAAACTTGGACAAAGAAACACAATTTGCACTTTACATTATATGTCTTTTAAGTAGAGATCAGCACTTAGCTAAGTGTTCACCATTAGCTTGAGCAATGTATTATTTAATGTATTATTTGAGTATACTAAAATACAAAAAAAGCATTTACCTTGTTAAATTATGATAATGCAATGATTAGGTTAACAAGACCAGTCAGGCCTGTAAGTTAGTCTTATGACATTTAACCAGCTTTCCTTTGATCTCTAATCTCTTTTCAAAATATAGTAAAATTAAGTAAGATATAAATACATTTAACTGTATAGTATATTAATACATATCAAATATTATATAAACTATTCCATTCACTATTCTCATATGACTCATATATGCTTTACATAGAATTTTATATATAATAAATATATAAATAAAAATTTCTATGTACTATAATATTTAGCACATTCATTTCAATGTTATATATACTATATATAATTATAATTATAATTATATATAGTATATATAACATAATTATATATAGTATATATAACATTGAAATGTCATATATAC
>CM052552.1:33466960-33484991 GCA_028533065.1 Trachops cirrhosus | reverse complement strand
CCCTCTGGTCACTGACAACTCTATTTCAGTGTCTTTTGTTATATTTCACTTGCTTCTTTGTTTTGTTGTTTAGGTTCCTGTTAAAGGTGAGATCATATGGTATTTGTCTTTCACTGCCTGGCTTATTTCGCTTAGTATAATGCTTTCCAACTCCATCCATGCTGTTGCAAAGGGTATGAGTTCCTTCTTTCTTTCAGCTGCATAGAATTCCATTGTGTAAATGTACCATAGTTTTTTGATCCATTCATTTACTGATGGGCATCTAGGTTGTTCATTTCACCCTGACTGGTGTGGCTCGGTTGGTTGGGCATCATCCAGCAAAGTAAAAGGTCACCTGTTAGATTTCTGGTCAGGGCACATGCCTAGGTTTCAGGTTTCGTTCCTGACATGGGAGCGTAGGAGAGGCAACTGATCAATGTTTCTCTCTCACATTGATATTTCTCTCCCTCTGTTTCTCCCTCCCTTACCTGCCCTCGAAAAATAGATAAATGAAATCTTTTTTTAAAAAAAGAAACTAATGCAATATTAAAAAAATAAGAATGCCCCTTTCTGCCAGAAAAGTAGTTGGAAATTTGTTAGAGCTTGTACTGAATTTGTAGGTCAATTCAGGAAGTATTGCCATCTTAACAAAATTAAGTCCATTCATTGTACACACAGTCAGTAATATTTCTAAAATGCAATTCTGATCATGACACACTTCTATTTAAAATTCTTCAATTATTCTCCCCAATTCCCCATTCACTACCATAGTCTTCAGGATAAAATCTGTTATCATGCCTTACACAATCTTTGAACTGGACTATGCTTTTTAACCCATGCTCCCTGTGTTTTAGCTATGTTGTAACATTCATGTATCATAAGCAGTTATCCAAATAAGCCACCCTTTCATTCACTGCCACTCCTTTTCATGGGCTTTTGTGTTTGAATTATCTATGCTGCTTCTTTGCCTCAGTAACTTGTATTAATCTCTGGGAAGCTTTCCTTAACAGTCCCTGGGTTAGGCACATATGAGATCACACAGCATCCTGTGAGTACTTCTCAATTACGTAAGTGATAATATTGTGTCGTCCTTTTTTTCTCCTCATTACACTGTGACTTTAAGTATTATTAGGTTCCTGATACTGGCATATCTTCCAGGAATATGTAACTCTCACTAAAGCTACAACCATTGCTTGCCCTTAACTAAAACTGTTTTTCCTGTCTTTATTTTGATTCTCCCACTTTTTTAGAGTGAAAACATCAAGAGTAGAGTAGAGTGGAGGTCAAACACTTAAGATTAAAACTGACTTCAAAACACATGCATATGTGTTTTATTTGTAGTATTTTGCCTATAACTCATTTGCCAAATACCACCTATAAAGATACTAACAAATTGTCTAACATATAATTGTTGATGGCTAAGCAGTGTGTGTAAAGAATATAGGTGTATATTCTTATAATTCAAAAAAGTGTGCACTATAGGAACAGTGTGGTCAAGATGTTGTGGGCACAAGAGGATGAAGAAAATGACTTCCTGACTTCATCTTTGAAAGGTTCTATAAAGAATGTGTTTTTGAACTAAACTTTGAAAGATGAGTATGAGTTTGTAACATATGTGAAAGTAGTAATCAAATAAAAGGAATGACATTTGAGGCAGAGAAAATAGCATGTGCAAAGAAAGTATGGAAAGTGTGAATATGTAGGGAGTGCTTGTGGAACTCCAAGTACCGTGAAATTGTTAGAACATAGGATGGGTGGTAGGAAAATCATAGAAAATGAGGTTGGCAAAGAATTCAGGGAACCTGCCATGAAAGGCTTAATACATTATGCCAAGGGAGCATGGCATTTATATTCTATAGGTTACTGGACACCATTAAGAAGGTTTTCATCATGGAAGTAATAGGATTTGATTTCTATCTTGGAAAGATCATGCTGGGTCTACTGTGGAAAATGGATGGTGGAATTAGGAATGGGGTAGGACTAGAAGATTACAGACCAGTTAGAAGGCTACATAATAAGCCACGTGAAAGAAGACAGCTGGTTGAATTATAACAGTAGCAATGGAAATAGAGGCAACTGGTGTGTTTAAGAAATAGGAAGAGCCAGCAGGTGAGATTTTGTCCTTGATATGGTGAGAGAGGAAGAGGGAATCACCAAGTATCAGATCCATGTTTTGGTAACATGGCTGGGTGGGTGATGGTCTGTTACTGAGAGAGATTAAGCTGTCAATGGAATACACTGTTAGTTGTTTATAGTGGATATATCATATCATGAAAGATCACTGAACAAGGATTTTAAGGACAATGGAGCCATTAGCTTGCTTCAGGGAATGTAGAAGAGAAAACACAATAATGAATTCCTAAATTGCCACTTTTTCATTATATTCTCTCATATAACTTGAATAAGAGACAGGGAGTTGACCTCTTGGGCAAGAGCACAGGCACTGACTATTCCTAGCTCTATCTTTGCATCAGAAGTCAGGCTGTATGTTTCGTAGGGATATTTCTCACAACATCATAACCCTCGGTCACAGTCGAGTACTGACCAACCAGTGACCTCATAGCATCGTGCCCAGATCCTGAGCTACATTCAGAGAACATCACGTCACCATTACTCAAACCTCAAGTGATTGCATTCACATTTTTAAAAGGAACAATTGACCTCAACTGAGGCTGAAAGAATATGCCTGCTAAGGAAACAATGATAACATCACCCAGCTATGCTATAATACCGACTTGATTCTCATTCACTTCAGTACTTTAGCAATTCCCATATGAGCAGATGTCAACATATGTCACATAATGTACATTTGGTTTCAATTGTTTCATGGTAGTGCATGCCTTATGCTAGTTGATACATCATTTTTCTCCTGGATCTACGTGCATAAGTGTTCAAGTTTTGTTAGGCTGAGAGTGACTTTCTTTTTCTCTATAGTATTAGTGTCTAAGATGAAAACAGAGAAAGCTCAAACCGGGCACTCTATTCAGAATGAGACTGTAAGCTCTCTGTACTTACGAAATAAAGTATCACCTACATGCATTTGACATTTTAATTTTTACATATTGATCTGGACCTTTTGCCAAGTGTATTACAATGATTGATTATTGGCATATCTGTCAAAGGGTGATCCTTTAAGAACAAACTCAAGTCCTAACTTCACCATGATTAAACTATTCTAGCTCACACTGATTTCTTTCTAAACTATGATGGCTGTTATTGTTGGTTTAGCTTTTAACTGTAGTTGAATGTCATATGTTGCTTTAGTCTTTCCAAT
The DNA here is from genome assembly GCA_028533065.1 of Trachops cirrhosus. Lineage (NCBI taxonomy): Eukaryota > Metazoa > Chordata > Mammalia > Chiroptera > Phyllostomidae > Trachops > Trachops cirrhosus. The sequence goes on along the minus strand of CM052552.1, from coordinate 33,481,738 downwards.
TTTATTATAAGCTCATAGAGGCAAGGGAATACATCTTACTTCTTGATTATGTCTCAGAATATTTAGCGGTGAAATATTGGATTGCTTGATTGAAATACTATTTGTATGGAAGTGATGTCTTCCAGGATACATGAAATTACTCAATTGACTATATAATTGACATTATTCTAACAGGCTCAGTTTTCACATTTGCATTAGCCTTTCTGCCATGGTCACAATAGGATTACGATCATAATTTAATGAAGCTGATTTTTTGTTTAGCTTATGAGAAGTGGCTTTATTATTTTATAGTAGAATCATAAACTTGCTTCTCTTTGGAATGATTGATAGAGTCTAGTGATAACACAATTAAGTTAAACTCCTAACTGAATAAGTTCCATTCATTTATTAATTTTATTAAACAGCACAGTATTTGTTCGAACATCCAGTATATTTTTAGTGGGTATTATTTAAGATATTTTGTTATTCATGTTGATAGTTTATTTATAGCACATTTGCTAGTGATTAGTGTTGACACAGTTATTATGTTTATTCATACAATAATGCAAGCTGGACTAAGTTTCTTCAAAACTAGGACCATCACATTTATCCAGCTGGGTTAGATGCCAACATGTGTGGATTAACCTTCTGTAAAAAATCATGACTTTTTAGTATTATTACTATTGTTGTTTTATTTTTATATCAGATGACTATGACTTTAACTTATTCAAACAAGACAGATACCATTGCACACAGATATTGGTTGTTAGAATAGCATTTTCCTGATGAGACAAAAAATTTTAAACACTAATTTTTATTTCTGTTAATTCCAACATTTTTGTCAACCTCACAGGCTAGATGAGTTTGTCCTTAGCTCAATGTAACAAATAAAGTCACAACTGGCCAAATGTTGCTGTGTTTTATAGCCATAACTTCAGAATAAATATGTTTTTAAAATAATTTTATTAAATACCAACCTGAAATAACTGTAAAGGCTGAGACTGAGCATTAAATTCATAATTCAATAAAAGAACATGTTTAAGCATAAATAATTGAATGCTCAAATTTATAAGTTTTTACATTTCTAATAGGAGCTTGGCAATCATAGTTTTCAATTTAGTAATAGATTGGTTTGGGAACAAATTAGAACTCATCAGCAAGGAAATGATTAAAGTAGCTATAAGAGCTTGATTTCTGTGTGCATTCACTTATTAAATGCTGCTGTTAGCTATTCTGACCACACTGTATAACTAGCAGTTGTCTGGCTCCAACTGTGCAATATCCATATTAGAGCAAAGATGTACCAATTGAATATCAAATCCTGCCAAGTAGAATTCATAGTCCTGTGTTACAGATGTCTTGCTGTGCCTGATTCTGAAAACTCCATGTATGATTCAAGTGGATATTAGCATTCATCGCATAGAGAACTTTTAACTGAGGAAAGTTCTGAAGCAATAGTTATATAAAGTGGTTCCCTTTTTGGGTGCTCTGCAGCTGTCAGGAAATCTTATGTGATTACATGTAAGCCTTGAACTGTGGGGAAGCCAAAAACCATTCCAAACACATTCACAATTCACCGAGTTGCAATGGCAGAATCTGAATGAAGACTTTTTGGAAAAGAACAAAATTGACACATCAATATTTTGTCTGCTTCTAGAAGGGACCCCCTTTGCACCAAGTTTTCTGGGATGTCATGCTCATAGAGCCATGGATAGCAACTCTCAAAGATACAACACTCTAGCAAAGCTAACAGAAATGAAAGTTCACAGTTTCTATGTCTGGCATTCACACATATGACTAGAGTAACAGGAGCATGAAAGTATTTAATACAGTTATTTTGATCAGCCTAATGGCTGAATTATATTACTGCATGGTTGAGTTAATTCACTGTGTGATCAACAATTTGTTTTATACACTGAAATACAAAACCCGAGAATATTGCGACCAATTTGGTAGCCACATATTGATATAGCTTATGCTTTGCCTTTAACACAGAACGAGAGAAGGGAGAAGTGAAAAGGAGCACTGTGTACTAGATATCTCTGTTTTCTTATTATCATTGAATAATATTACTTCAGCATTCACAAGGTACATAACACTCATTTAAGGAATATCAAGGAATATCAAGATGAATGTAACATCCTGTTTATTAAGAAATTTGCAATTCAAGTGGAAAAATAATGAAGACATTTCCTACCAATATTTTACAATATCTTCTTTTTGTAATGTACTTTTGTATGTACATGTTTGAGAATCATATCTCTGCATAAAAAAAGGACATACCTAATTTATTCTACCAATTACTTTCACTTAGAAATTTCCTTTCAGACCCTGGTTGGTGTGGCTTAGTGAACTGAGTGCTGGCCTGCGAACCAAAGGGTCATTGGTTCAATTCCCATTCAGGGCACATGCCTGGGTTGCAGGCCAGGTCCCCAGTAGGGGGCATGCAAGAGGCAACCACACATTGATGCTTCTCTTCCTCTCTTTCTCTCTCTCTTCTCCTCTGTCTAAAAATAAATAAAAAATATTTTTTAAAAAAGGATGAAGAGGAAAGCAACTATTCCATGGGCATTTTTTCCTCAACATTTAGTTCCAGGCGGGAAATGTGTGTGTGTGCCCATGCATGTGCATGTGTACACATGCACCAGATACTTTTCGCTTATTTTTTCCAGTTGAGCTATTTTATCAAATGACAGATTTTACTCTTGTTAGATAATTTTTATGAGTTTGGTCACCACTAGCTCTAATCTGTCCACTTAGATTATACTTAATGTCTCCTACAACAAAAACAACAAAAAGGAATCAAATAGGGAAATCACTATAAGCCTGAGAATGACTACAAATACATTTTTAGTATTATGACAAAAAATGAAAGATCTGAAAAGGAAACATTGAAATGCATGAGACAATGTAGAATATCTAAGTAATGAAACAATATTGGAAAAACTGGGTCATGAATTTATAAACAAGAATTAGCTTGTTAGTTCAGTAGTAATTTTGAGTCCAGTCTAACAATCAGTAAATACGTTCCATCTTGGGCCTGCCTACCTCAACATAATTAAAATATGACTTGCATCAGTAACCAAATTTGCAATAAATAAAAATTACCACTGACGTTTATTTCAGACTGAATATCTTTTGATAAATTTCATAGAATGAGAATAGAGGAAGGAAGGGAGACTGAAGAGAATAGAAAAGAAAAATATTTTGAAAGGAAAAAACTGTTTTTACTATGCTGTACATCTGAAACTAATACAAAATAATATTGAATGTAAACTATAATTGAAAAATAAAAAAAAATAAATTTCAAAAAGAAGAGGAAATTTGGACACAGACACACACAGAAGAAAGACTGTGTGAAGAATCAGGGAGAAGACCATCTATAAGCTAAGGAGAGAGGCCTCGGAAGAAACCAACCCTGTCAACATTTTGCTCTTTGGACTTGTAGCCTCCAAAATTTTGAGACAATAAATTTCTGTTGATTATGCCATAACATATCTGGTTTTATCTATCTCCTCATTCTGCCAACTCTCTCCAAGCCTAGTATAGAGCTTTGTACATTATGAACACTCAAGGTATATTGTGAAATTCAAGTATAAAGAAAAATGAGGGTGGTAGAAGAACTGACTTTCAAATCCTCCTTGACCTTCCTGAAGCATCTGACCCTGCTAACTTAAATTTATTTAACCTGTGTTTTATTAGTTACTTCTCTGTAACATTCATAGGGTCATCGCGAAGAGTAAAATGTGATGTATCTAAACTATTTAGCATACTTCCTGGTACATAAGTGGTAAACAATGTGAGTTACTATTACTGTTTTTAAAAATAATTCAGTAGACTACTGTAGTTTAATGAAAAGAAGATTAAAGTTAGAATTCAAAGACCTGGTTTTGAATTCTGGTTCTATTACTTAGTTCTCTATGTGCGAGTAACTTATCTTATCCTTGTTTTTCTCCTATTATTTTTAATTACTTGTTTTTGAATATATAGTGATTTATTTCTTTTCTTTATTTTTATTGTTGATACTGTTTTGGATGCCTCCACAACCCACCCCTGATGCCCATCCCCCTCCTTTTTGGCCATCCCCACACTGTTGTCTATGTCTATGGGTTATGCATATACGTTCTGTGGTTGATCTCTTCACCTTCTTCCTTATGCAGGGAAGTCATGAAGATTAAAAGAGATATCCTAGGTTGTAGATATCTCATGATGAGGAAGATGTTTAGTATATGGTAATGGTTCAATAAGTGTTGGTTCTTCTCTATTCCATTACCTTACTCACATCCCAGAGTACTCTGATCACAGTAAAGCCTTAATGAATACTGAATGGGTGACTGGAAAAAAGTCACTGAAACTGCTTGATGGCCATGATTCTGGAGATTCAGATTTTATAAATTCAAAATGTAAATAATTCAAGGTCACAAAACTGTTTCTCAGACTCTGAACACATGATTCCAAACTCAGAGCTTTTTTACACTATAACTCAAAGAGGGAAATGAGAGAACATACACAAAAGGTATTCTTAGACTTAAAAAAAAAGATTAGAAAAGAGACTGCATGAGTTATTTTCATTAGTTTTTACTGACAGAAAATAAGAATAGTGCTTGTCTGAAAGTGTTTGGTAAATCAAATAGGTCAGAGGCATCAAAGGAAATTATCTTAAATACGTAGGATGATCTATGTCTGTACTATCCAAAATGGTAGCAATTAGCCAGATTTGTGGGTTTAAATTTAAATTAGTTAAAATAAAATAAATCCATTCCTTAGCTGCATTTCAAGTCTGCCATAGTCACATGTGTTAGTGGCTGACACATTGAACATCATAGATTTATACATTTCAGTCATTGCTGAAAGTTTTATTTAAAATAACTCATCAAGGCTGAATTAATGTATTAGGTGTAGGAGAATCATAAGTGCTACAGAGCACCTCCTGAACTGTTCAAAGGAACACAAAGTTGAAATTGTGGAATAGATGACCACGAAGTATTACATTTTGTTATTTGTGAGCACAATGCCAACTCCAAGCCATAAGAATAGAATCTGAGAACTATAGATCAATAATTCTTATGCCTCCACTGTGGGTGTGGTAGTTGGTTAACAAAGAGCAGTATCAACAAATGCTTAAGAAAAAATATAACCTTCTAGGTAAAATAAATCATAATTTCTGGAAAAGGCAATTATGATTGATGACATCAAGTAGGGTTTTTGAGCATTTTGAGTAAGAGGGTTGAAATGGTTAGAATCTATTTAGACTTTAAAAAACTTTGAGAAGTTTCCACACCAAAGGCCTTTTAAATTTAGGTCATCCTAGAGCTACAGAGATTGTCTGTTATTGAACACATAGCTCTAAAATTTCTTCCAAGTAACATCTGATGCTAGCCTTCCTGAAAATGAACTGCCAATCTGACAAGGACAATGTGCATGGACATCTCCCAAGGCTGGATGAGTGGGTAGAACTCAGCAGATAAGCTTCAATGAGCTAAATGTTATTTGTTAGAAATCGAGCTTCAAAGAATAACCTTGGCATTCAACATACTGAGAACACGGAGTTGAAAGCAAAAAACAAGAGCTCCTTTGATTCTTCAAATATGAATGATGCTGAAGCAAATCAAAAGTATGATATGCCAAAAGGGATACAGAATTTAAAAATTGACTGCAGTAGAATCTTAGCTGTTATCTAGTCAGTTCTCCCACCTAACAGTGTCACTCCTATCTCATCCTAGCCTTTTCTGAAATACTTTTGGCTTTGAAGAGTGTGTTCCCTCAGTAGAACAATCCATTGTTTTTGGTTCTTCCTTTTTGAACCATGCAAAATAAACATAACCCCTCTTTTATTTAAATGCCTTACACTTGCTTTAAGACACCTATTACATACAATATGTGCATACATTTCCCTGCTCCTGTTAAACTTAGAATGTAGTCATGAAAGTAGACATTTAAAAATTAACCATCCAAATGAGTGTATAATTGCAATTTCATATGTGCTATGGAGGAAGGAACATCTCCCTACAAGAATGTATAGCAAAGGAATCTGAGTTACACTTGTCCATTGTTTCGTGGCTGCTTATCATATCCTTGAATACCATGTCTTCCCACATGTCACAGCAGGACTGGGGACCAAAGAGGTTTTCAAGCAATGCTCATTTTAAAATAACTATTTATTTTGAAATAATTTTAACTTACTGACAAGTTGCAAAAAATGTACAATGAGTAACCACATTACCTTGACTGAACTTTCTCTAATGGTAACATCCTACATAACTGTGGTACATTATCAAAATCAGGAAAGTAACAATGGCACAATATTACTAACTAAACTACAGACCTTAGGTGAATTTCAACAGTTTTGCCACTAATGATGTTTTCCTGGTCTAGGATCCAATCCAGAATCCCACAGTACAATCACATGTCACATCTCCTTAGTGTATTCCAATCTGTGATCGACCCTCAGTCTGTCTTTGGTTTTCATGACCTAGATGCTTTTGAAGAATTCTGATCAGTTATTCTGTAGAATTCCCTTTAAATAACTTTGTCTAATGATTTCTCATGATTACATTGAGGCTATTCATTTTTAGCAAGAAAACCACAGAAGTGATATGCCTTTCTTAGTGCATTATATCACTGGGAACATAACGTTGACGTCTTATTACCAGTGATGTTAACATTGATCATATGGTTAAGGTGGTGTTTGCCAGATTGTTTTTTAAATACAGTTTTATTTATTGTATTTAAGAGCAAACCACTCTTTAAGAATATTTGATGGAGTGATACTTTAAACAAAGAAGTTATTCACACCTCTTTTCCTCAAGTACTCAGTTTCCATCCCTAACCCCCCAAGCAGTAATCAGTTTTACAGTTACTTGTGTATTTCATCCAGAGCTTCTTTCTATAAATGTAAGCACATATGAATATACATGTGTTCTCTCTTCCTCACCTTTCTTACACAAAAGAAAGCATACTATACATACTCTTTTGCACCTTTTTTCACTTAACACATCTTACAGAGCTTTTTATATCAATACAGAGATAACTTTCTTGTTTTTGTTAAGTTCCATAATGTTCCATTGCATGGTTGTACTATAGATTATGTAGATAGCCTATCTCAATAGGCATGTGTGTTGTTTCCAGTTATGTTCCATTGAAATTGATGCTGCAATAACAATCTTGTAAATATACCAGTTTACACCTGTGGGAATTTATCTGTAGGATATACTCCCAGAAGTGATACTGTTGGGTCATTGATATATGCACTCATCATTGCCAAACTGCCTTTCCACCAGTTATTTTCCTCTCAACTTTATAATCTGTATTGCACTGATTTAATCTTCATTGTATTTTTTCCATTACCATTTAGCCCCCTTATACCTCCCTTCCCCCAGCAATCACCACACTGTTGTCCGTGTCCATGAATCCCTTTTCCTTTTTGCTCAGACTCTCCACCCCATAACCCCCCCTGCCCCATACCTGTCATCCTGCTCTCCATTGGAATCTGCTCCCATTTCCCTTGTTAGTTCAGCTTGTTCATTAGATTACCATATGAGTTAAATCACATGGTATTTGTTTTTTCCATCTTTAGTAAAATGATAGGCAAAAATGGCAGTTCAGTGTACAGTCACATTTGCCTCATAATAATGAGGGAAGATGAACATCCTTTTATGTGTTTAAGAGCCATTTGAATTTTCTTTTCAGTGAATTGTCAGTTCATCTAATCTATCCATGTTTTATTCAGTTGTGCATTATTTATTTCATGATTATGAAAAGTCTTTACATATTAAGGAAAATTAGTCATTTGTTATATTTATGTTAGATATCTTTTTGCTTGCTTTTTTAGAACCACTCCCCACCTGTCTCTTCCCTTTTCTCTGCCCCAGGATGATTACCCAGGTCATATCAATGGGCTCAAGTGCCCTGCAATATGTTTGGTCAATTGGAAGACTCATTAGGAGATTAAAGGGTGGGAGGAACATGAAATTGAAGTATTTATTCCTCCAGCTCCCTCCCTACCCAGTTGCCTTGGGATGACTGCATTCATAGACCAATGTGATCTTCTCCACACACGACTTTCCTTTCAGGTTCCAGTAACCATTCCCTCTCCTTGCTCCTTTAAGCCTAGCAGTCATAAGAACCCTGATGTTATTAACTCTGGGGTATTACATTATCCTTGTGGTTCCCTTATTTACCCTGTCCACGCCTTTCTAAGAAGTCTTTTTACCAAATTCTCCTTGAATTAACCATCTGTTTCTTACTGGGACTCTGATTAGTACAATATGATTGCAAATATTTTGACTTAGCTTTGTCTTTTTCTTTGCTCATGGTGATTTGACTATGTAGAAGCTTTTGTTTTGTTTTGTTTTTAAAATGTAGCAAAATTTCACTAGTCACTTTTGATGATGATTGTATTTTGAGTCATAGTTAGAAAGAACTTCCCTATTCCAATGTCATAAAGAATTTTTCTAATGTGTTCTTCTAGTAGTTATATGGTTTCAGTTCTTTATATGTAAGTATTTTATCCTTTTTTATTTCTATTACAAATGGATTGGTTTCTTCTAAACTTGCTATTTGTACAAATGGAAGCTACTGATTCTCTGCAAAATTCTTTTTTTCTGCACACATAATTTTACTCTAAATACATACAGACAGTTTAAACTCGTTTTTAATTTTTATAACTCTCATTTCACTCTTTGTCCAATTATGTTGGCTGGTACCTGAAATACTGTTAAATAATAACAATGATAGTAAGCATCCTTGTCTTGCTCCTTACTTTAAAGGGATTAATTCTATGCTTCTTATGACTGATGGTGACTTTTGGTCTAGGGGAGATATATTTTATTATATGCAGGAATTTTTATTGAGTGATTTTTTTCATGAATGGGTATTACATTTTTTCAATTGCCTTTTGAATATTTGTGGAGATAATCATATTTTTCCTTAGTATATTAATATGATTAAATTATATACCCTTGCATTCCTGGGATAAAGCTTATCATGGTGGCTTCCTTTTTAATGTGTCACTACATACTGTTTGTTACTATATTTTTCATTTTTGTGTATTTATTCATAAAAGTAATTGGTCTATGGCTTTCTATCTTTCTTTTTCCAAAAAGAATTAATGTTTTTAAATTACAGTATAGTTGACACACAAAAGTAAATGAGTTTCAGCTGCACAACATAGTGATTCAACATCGATATACCTTAGGAAGTGATCACAGTGATAAGTCTATTAACCATCTGTCACAGTACACAGTTATTGTGACACTATTGACTACATGCTCTATGCTGCATATTATATGCCTGTGACATTTATTTCACAGCTGGAAATTTGTACCTCTTATTCTCCTTCAGCTTTTTTTGTAGCACCCTGTTATGGTTTTCTTTTTAAATGCTATCTTTATTATTATATTTTTGGAATTTTTTTTTCATTTTTACTCTTCTGAAATAGTTTAAATATCATTGGAATTCCTCAGTGAAACTGGTGGCCCTAGGGCTTTGTGTGGCAGGGTGTAGTGGCTTTCTCTCTTAGTTCCAAGGAAATCAGTCTGTTTAAATTTACTATCTTTTCTGGAAATAGTTCTACTTTCCTAGAAAATTATCTAATTTATCTTATAAAATATATCTGTATAGGGTTAAGCAAAGTTGTCCCTTGTTATCCTTTTAATTTTTTCTGACTTTAGAGTTATTTCCCACCTTATCATTTACTTTGAACATTTGAAAAAAGCTTACTTTTTTCTTTTGTTGATTAGTTTCCTGTTAAAAGTGAGATTATAGTATAACCAGAGACATTGAAATTAAGAACAATCTGACAGTAACCAGAGGGGAGGTGGGAGGGGATAATAGGGGGAAGGTTTTTCAGGAACTACTGTAAAGGACACATGGACAAAACCAAGCGGGTGGGGTGGAAGCAAGGGAGGGAGGTGGGTTTGGCTGGGGTGGGGGGAGTGGTGGGGGGTAAATGCAGACAACTGTAATTGAGCAACAATAAAGTAATTTTAAGAAAAGAAAAAAGAAAAATATTTTAATTTGGAATTTTGAAAAACGTGGAGAAGTAATACAGAAAAAAGCACCTAGAATCTCTCATCTGATGAAAAGCATGATAAGTATTTCGGAAGACACATTTTCATCACTTATGTGTATTTTACAAAAAAGGACAGTTGTGATCCTTCAGCATCTGTTTGTATTTTCCTATTTTCACATGATTGTTTCTTGCTTTACAATGCCATTAAATGTGACACAGGTCAGTTGAGGGGGTGGGGCCAGGTGGAGGTTGGCAAAAGGAGAAATAGCAACAACAGTAATAGCATAAACAATAAAATGAAAATAAGTAAGTAAATATATATTTATGAGTTCCAAAAAATAATTTTATCAGAATCGTCGTAATTTGATACCGGATGGTACAGTATTCTGAAAAATTTGCTGTTGAGTTCTTAACTACAGGTTTTATGCTTTTTTCACATTTATATAACTTTTATTACAGTATATTATTATAATGTCTCTTTGTTTCTTTTTTTTTCCTTCTTCCTGTTTTTGAAATTTTAGAGGAGCCTCTTCTCCATACCGGGATCGTCAACAATATAACGGTCAGTTACTGCCATCTAATGGTCACAATGGAAAATGTCATGCAGTGACTTTTCCTTATGGCATGGATATTTTCTTGTGTATGAAAACACATTTCAAAATAATTCAGGAAAATTTGGGGACACGATAATCTTTAATATATTGCAATAAAATTGGTATAAAAATTAAAGAAGCATAGAAGTTTAGTCAAAACATAGCGTTCTTTCTCTTGGTTTTTCTTTTCAGTATAGATGTTTGTCTTACAGATATACAGAACTAGTGTAATATTACTGCTCCCAAACCAGCTAATAGCTCTCTAAAACCTGGTTTTTATGTTTATCATTATCTACAGTACCATACAGTCTTGTAAATGTAATAGTAGTGGTTTAACATAAGGTAGAGATTGAACATTGACTTTAATTACTTAGTTTTTATTGTTGATTCACATAGTAATTTTTGCTTAATATGTGGCTATATGAGCCCTAAATGAAGAAAATCAGTCTAAGGGGTGCAAGGAACAGAAGGAGAGATGAAAGGATGGTAATCATATGAGGCATAGATTAACTGAAGGGACTGTTCTGTTCTATTACACATACCATTTGAACTCAAACAGAGGACAGATGATTTGTTTACCTAACACGATCTTGTTTTGAATAGAACATGTAGAAATTCACACAAGAGACTTTATTGTCCATTTCATAAGCAGGAGAATGCTAGTTATAGCCTTAATCTATTGAATGATTTATTGTTGTACATAGTTACCCCAAGGTGTGTGGGGTTTGTCATCACTTTGTAGATGGTAAAATTGACCCTTGGTGAGGTTAAGTGACTTGCCCAAGCTCACACAGCTAGTACACGTTGCAGTTCTTTATTTTTGATACTCCTCTCTTCTTACTCTATGTTATCTCCCTAGACAAGCTCATGGACTCTCCTTTATATGCCTGTGAACTAAAGCTCTTCAGTCTGGTCCACCTCACATCACCCGTTAGCTATAGATCAATACTCTTGCAGTGATTTGTTAGAAAAATATCCTGAAAACCTCATAGAATGCAGGCCAGAATATACATCCTGTTATTCTTGATTAGAATCATGTGATGCTCCCCAAGTTTTATTATCTGGTACAAATTTTGGGGGCTAGAGAATTTCTCAGGGTAGGACAGCCTCTGTTGGCTTTTAAAAATTTTCCCGCATGAGACAGCCTGATTAGCGGTTTTAGCTGCCCGGTATGAACATGATAAAGAAGACTAGCTAATTCAGGATGGCAGTTCCACTTGTTTGACATGACTGCTCTAGGTTACGGTGATTGGAAGCATCACTACATGGTACCCAACCCCTTTAATGCAGCCCTCGAAGCTTCAATGAAATATTGATAGCCAACAGCTTTTAACTCAGTATGGAAAAACTACTTCCTAAAGAAGTAAACATGAAGATGACAAGCTACCACCTGGGTTATCCTGTGACAAAATAGCCTGCCTGTTCCATGGTCTTAGAGGCATTGACTGCAGCACTACCAATGTCTTGTTTGGCATTATGGGAATTCTTTGGTTGAACAGGGAGTGATACTGCAATTTCACTTCCAGAAATTCAAGTACATATCTCAGTATTGGCTCAAAAGCAGATAATCTAGGCCTAAGTGATTCAAAGGTTCTAGAGGTCAGGTATAATGATTAGATGAAGATATCATTAGGTATAGATGAAAGACCCTTTGATCTAAAGGGTCACTCTATCAAGTCACTTAACTCTCATCCAGTAGTCATTGAAAGACAGTATGCTTGTATCATAGGTTATAAAAAATCACTGTGAACTCAAATTGAGATATATTTGGAAGGTTCTTTTGCATATACCGCTGCTCCTGTCATTGTAGGTATCCTAAAGTTCCACCTTTATTTATATTTTTTCTCAACAAATAGGAAATGATGGGGTTATAGAATGCCAACCAGGAGAGATTGAAGATTGAATAGATGAGGGATATTACTAGCCCCTCCAGGCAGCCCCCTATGTATAGCTCAGTAACTATTCTTTCAGAGAAAGTTACTCATTAGCAACGATTTTGAATCAGGTCTTATGGGATAAACTCTGGGGCATGCCAAGCCAGTTATCGGTCCACAAGACTGCCTAATGTTCCCGGGCCTATCATGGCTTGGATCTGAAAGCCAGTATCTGCCACCTTCTTTTTCATTGAGTGAGGTTGTACGGTATCGATCTCCTGTCTTTGCAGTTGACGAAGACTATATTGGATGCAGTTCTGTTAGTTATCCAACATCAGAATTTTATTTGTTTTGCCAGCAACCACCATGAAATTTTATGGGCCAGATACCAGCAATCAGTGAGCCACCTTGCCAGCATGCAGAGTTTCTTTCTTTTATGCCTTTCCTAAGGGAACCCATAAGAACAGGTACAAAGTTAGCTTTACAGGTTCATGCTCACCACAGAGGGATGAGGGAGTCTGTTGAGACAGTAAGGAGATGCCAGTGGGATACAAACAACTTCTCTCATGGCACAAAAATCTGGGCTATGGGAAGCCCAGAGTCTCAGTGCCTCTTGCCCTATCATAGGCCCTTCTGCAATTAGGTCAACAGTTCAGGATAATTTTATGATAGTTGCTGAGCAAAACATTGAATTTTAATGAGAATTCAGGCTACTACCTCATACCCCCTCCACTATCCCTCTGCCCACATTTGGCATTGTTTCTTTGACTACACATCAGTGGAAAGTACTGTAAGAGGTTGCTATTCAGGGTACTAGGATTATTAGATCTACACACATAGATTTCTAGAATGCCACAGTGGTATAGCACCCTGCTTGTCTTCTCCTGAAAGGCAGCTGACATAGAACATTCTACACTTGCTTACCTACCATAAATGTCAATAACAGATATCAGTTTGAGATTGTTGACTATATTCAGGCATTGTTCCAAGCTTCTTATATATAGTATCCTATGAATCCTTTCCACAACCTTATAGATGAATTAATTAAAATCTCAGACCCAGAATGTTTAAGTAACCATCCCAATAGCTACTAAGTCCCAGGCCTCTGGCTCAACATCTTTCATTTTCATGTTGCTCCATGATTTTCAAACTCTGGCTTTACCTGTAAATCCATACCCTGACTTTAACTACATAATTTGGAGGCAGGTGGTCTAGAAAAATTCTTTGGAAATGTTTCAGGTGCTAGGAGCACCAGAAGCTTGGGGAGAAAATCAGGCAGGGGACCATTTGTAAGTGCAGTGTCAGTGTTTCACCTCTGCAGCTCTGTGGTGAACAGCCTCAGTCAGGCAAGCTCATCCTGCAGCACAGTAGTGTTACCTGCATATTGAGATTCAGGTTTGAGGCATGGGCCACCTATATAAAGTGCTAGGGAGAGAGAGGACATTTACCAGGATTGATGCTAAGGCTGGAGAGAATTCTAAACACTGTGAATGTAGATGAATAATGTAGGGAGAAAATGATATTGTTGGGTAGTAGAGAGAATAAAACATATGAAAGATATGACTGGAACATAAAATTTTACTTTATTTGATAAGCTTGTGGGCCATCAAGCAGATTAAGTTTTTTTCTTACTAACTCAGGAGAAATGATCTAACAAAATACTTAGGAAACCAAAGATGAACATATTTTTCCTCACTGCTTTGGTTGAACATTTCCAAAAAACTGTCTTAATTAATAGACTGTTAAAACTGTCTCAGTGCCAAACTCAAGTGTTTAAATAGCAATGGAGAAATACTCAGATCAATTCTGAGCACATATTTAAAAAGGAGAAAATGTTCAAATGGCACATGATGTGTAGCATTAACAACATGCTATTATTTTCTTTTTAAGCTCCTCTTATCATCAATTTATGTCTAACAATTTTTATGGTGAGCCTCGACAAAGGGTAATGTCTTTTCTAATGACCCTCTTCATTAAAGAATCTTTAATGATAAAGTTTCTGGGTATGAGAGACATTTTGTCTCTTCTTTTTTTGGGCTTGGGGTATTTACACTCTTCAATGTATAGGCAAGAAAACACAGACTTTCTTATCACAGATTGAACACAAGAGTTGGAAGGGCAAGGTTTTCTCAACATGAAAACATTTGTTCAAAACCACAATGACAGCTGTCAGAAGGGAGGGGGATTGTGGGGCTGAATGAAGGAGGTGAATGGATTAAAGCAAAAAAAAAAAAAAGAGAGAGAGAGAGATCCGGCCAAGATGGAGGCATAGGTAGACGCACTGTGCCTCCTCCCACAACCAAGATAGGGACAACAACAA
>CM052552.1:33450769-33466460 GCA_028533065.1 Trachops cirrhosus | reverse complement strand
AAGAGGAACACACCAAGGCACATCAGAATTACATTAGCCAAGGTAAAAATGAAGGAGAGAATCCTAGAAGCAGCAAGAGATAAGGGGATAGTAACCTACAAAGGAGTTCCCATCAGACTGTCAGCTGATTTCTCAAAAGAGACCTTCTAGGCAAGAAGGGGTTGGAAAGAAGGATTCCAAGTCATGGAAGACAAGGACCTACATCCCAGATTGCTCTATCCAGCAAAGCTTTCATTTAGAATGGAAGGGCAGATGAAGTGCCTCTCAGATAAGGTCAAGTTAAAGGAGTTCATCATTACCAAGCCCTTACTGTATGAAATGTTAAAGAGACTTATCTAAGAAAACGAAGATAAAAAGCATGTGTAGTAAAATAACAGCAAACTCACAATTATTAACAACCACACCTGAAACAGAAACAAGAAGAAACTAAGCAAACAACTAGAACAGGAACAGAACCACAGAAATGGAGATCACATGGAGGGTTAGCAACAGGGGCGTGGGAGGAGGAGAGAGGGGAAAAGGTACGAAGAATAAGTAGCATGGATGGTAGGTAGAAAATAGATACGGGGAGGGCAAGAATAGTATGGGAAATGTAGAAGCTGAAGAACTTATGACACATGGACATGAACTAAAGGAGGGGAATGTGGGTGGGAGAGAGTGTTCAGGGTGGAGGGGAATGAAGGGGGGATAATGGGATAACTGTAATAGCATAATCAATAAAATACATTAAAAAGAGCAAGAGAGAGAGAGAGAGAGAGAGAGAGGGAGAGCAAGAGAAGACTCATAGACACAGACAGCAGTATTCCGATGGCGAGAAGGAAAGGGGGTGGAGGAGGTAGAAGAGGGTAAAGGGGGGATACATGGTCATGTGCCCTGACACCAATACAATGTCACTGCAATAAATTCAATAAAACAGAAAAAACAAATGAGATACCACCTCACACATGTTAGAATGGCTATTATCAACAAGAAAGGTAGTATAATGCACGTAGGAAAGGCAGGGGTAAAGAACATGTGGAGAAAAGGAACCCTCACTCACTGCTGGTGGGAATGTAAACTGGTGCAGCCAGGTGGAGAACAGTTATGGCAAGCCCTCAAAAATTAAGAATAGAGTTCCCATATAACCCAGTGATCTCTCTTGTAGGTAGCTATCCCTGAAAATTGAAAACATTTATTCATACAATAATATGTACCCCTTTGTTCATTGTGGCATTATTGAAGGTAGCCAAGATATAGAAATAATGTAAATGTCCTTCAACAGATGATTGGATAAAGAAGTGGCACATCCTATATACAATGCAATGCTACTCAGCCACAAAAATGATGAAATACTGCCGTTTGTGACAACACAGATGGATCTTAAGAGAATCACATTAAGTGAAATAAGTCAGATGGAAAAAGACAAGAGCCATATGATTTCGCTCACATGTGGGATATAATCCAGAAAACAGCAAATGAACAAACAAACTGAACTCATACATGCAGACAACAGAGTGGTAGTTACCAGAGGGAGGAGGGTGGGGAGGATGAGAAGGGTAAAGCAGGTGTCAAATATATGGTGATGGAGGGAGACTAGACTTTGGGTGGTGAACCCACAATGCAATATATTGATGATATACCATAGAATTGTATACTTGAAAGTTATATAATATTACTAACCATGTCATCCCAATAAATTTAATGTACAAAATAAAAAAAGGTAGAGATAAGTCAGATAGGAAAAAGAAAACATTTGAATGATGCTGCAGATTACAATTATATATTCATTAACAATATTGCAATAACGTCCTTTAAGAAGATACCAAG
The DNA here is from genome assembly GCA_028533065.1 of Trachops cirrhosus. NCBI lineage: Eukaryota > Metazoa > Chordata > Mammalia > Chiroptera > Phyllostomidae > Trachops > Trachops cirrhosus. Next base: position 33,464,654 of record CM052552.1, on the reverse strand, counting down.
AAAATACAGGAGTTAAATAATGTGTTGATACTTTTATATAAATAAACATGCATAGTTAAACTGCAATGTTATCTTGAATTTGATCTTCTCAGATTAAACAATAAACAACAAACAATAAAGAAATCTTTAGTCCTAATTAGATTACTAATTTACCTTTTAAATGGTGTCCTGTCTTTTGTCTTGTGATCAGAACACAAGATTGGGAATAGGGTTACCCTGATTTATGTTAACTCTCATATTTGCTTCCCTGTAACCAGTGGCTTGCATTTACAGTTTGTAACCATGAGGAGCTATTTATTATTCTATCAGTATTGTGTAGTTTCAAATCACCATGCTAGATATTCTGGACTCCAGAGGTGTCTTTTCAGTGAGCACATCATCAACATAAGACACACATGATAATTTGACAGTTCATACACGGGGTAGACTAAAACACATGGGGGAGTACTCCATGACTCGGTCATGCTCTCATTCATGTATTCAAGCACTCAGTTTCTATCATATGCCCAGTGTTTGCAGTAGGCAATGTTGACAAATAGGATGAAAAATAAGATTCACAAATGATCCTCTGCTTAGATCTCTAACAAAAGAGATAACTTCTTTCCTTTATATATTGTTTCTTGATTAAAGACTACTACTAGTTTAACTGCACTTGCATATTTACAAATAAAACTTTGAAATGAAAGGGAAAACAGAAGGATAATTCATGACTTTGCTAACTGTACATTCCTGCTGTGGACATTAGCCTAAGATAATAAGATACACTATGTGCTTTTCATCAGTGCATAGGATTGCTGTCAATTATCTTTTAAATCAATTAAAATAATATTTAGTGTAAATGAAATAATTCCACCATTGATTTGGAAAGAAGATAAAATACTACAGAATAATATTTAGTTTTTAATTACTTGGATTCATTTACTGTTTCTAGCCAGCTTAATATTTTTCTGTCCTAAGCAAAGCATGGAATTTTGAAAGAAAATAATCACAATAAAAGATGTTATTTCTACCTTGGTGATTTCCAGTTCACTTTACATGACTGGTTGTCTTGAGTAAATTAATTTCATGAATTGGATAAAACTATAACTAATCATTTACTGGTAAGGTAGAGTTAATAATGTATATATTGAGTGATAATGCATACTGAGAATGTAGCAATGGTCTGCAGGTTATCGCATTTTGCACAGTGTCATCTGTAGCAGAGTGCTTGATAATGTCTAACTATTCAAAAATGAACATGTATAAAGGACCCATGGACAAAGCCAAAGGGGGGTAGGATTGAGGGTGGGAGGTGGGAGGTGGGGGTGGGTGGGGCAGGGGAAGGTAGTGGTGGGAAAATGGAGACAACTGTATTTGAATATTAATAAAAATAATAGAGAAGATGATATAAACAACTTCTAAAGAGATATTTAATTTATGATAATATTCTCAGGTACATTAAAATAATATCCACTCACACAATGATTGGATACTATTTTCATGTATTATCTAGGAAGAATAACTTCTTAGATTTAGTAAATGGAAACTTTTAAGCTTATCTTATCATCTTCCACTTTCAATTTATTCTACTTGAAAACACAATAAACCCAGCAATTTGGTTTGTAATTATCACTGCCAAATCTAGAAAATTTTATTGTCAGTCAAAGTACTCTTTGTTTTCAGTGAGCATTTGTCATTAATTGTTGCCTCTACTGTATGGTTTATTATATGCTTTTAAGCCATATCAGTATTTATTTCTATGCCAATTCTTACGTCTCTATGTAACAAATGTAGCCCCCTGTCCCCCAGTCACAGTTGGTATATATTTTCACTAGGTGAAAGTAATTCAAACATGATATATCCTGTAGAAATGGCTGAATCATGCCATCTAGGCTTGGTTTAAAAGCAGAAAAGCTTCAAAAGCATTTTTATGATCAGAACAACAGCCAAAAATAACAAAGGCAATGGTGAATTCTTCTCACAGGACTAAACTGCAGTACACCTTCTTGCAAGAGATTCACAGAGCACAGTGGGATTTCTAATTATACACTCCTGCTAGGACTGTAATAACTCTGAAAGTCACAAGCTACTTTGTGCTAATTGTAAAAGTGGGGGGTGGGGTGGGTAAAGAAATGGTAGCCAATATGTAGTCTTATTTCCACCCACTCAAATCTAATTGCTAACTCAATTAGAAGAGATTAGCTTTGACAATACAAGAATGAACTCAGGCTGTGCCCATTAATTTCTGGTTCTGTGTGTGTGAGCCAGGTGAATAAAGAAAATAGTGGCAAATTTGCATGAAAAAGCATTATTCAATTCTATGGAAACCTGAACTGGGCCTTAGCTTCTGAGAAGTCCTCACATGCCAAAGTCAATATTTTAAATGCACATTTGGAGCACAGTGCATCTGGACACCTTTCAAAACAGTTTAACTCAATTGGAAAGTTTCCTAGTTCCTATTAAATTGTTAACCCTAATTCCCCAGACTTTGGGAAACAATCAGCAAGAGAAGAATAGGGTAGATTGAGAAAAGACATGGTAGTTCACTTGTGATATCCTCAGTTAAGGGAAGTTTAGGAAATGGTCACAGCACTGTGAAAACAAGGAACAGACTGACAGGGACCAGAGGGGATGGGGGAGAGGGTTAAGGGAGTAAAGAAGGGGGAGGGCGTAGGTAAAGACATGTATGAGTGACCCATGGGCATGTACAACAGGGTGTGGACGGACTGTGGGAGTGGAGAGTGGGAGGACTGGGCAGGGGAGAACAAAGGGGAAAATTGGGACAACTATAATTGAATAATAAAAAATGTGTACAGTGGAAGTATTAACATAGATGTAACAGAACTAAAGCCAGCTTTCCTTCTGAATTTTATCCACAATTAAAGCTTTTATAGCATTAAGTAAAAAAGGATGATGAGAGAACAAGAGGAGGTCAACTAGATTTGAAATATACGTGGGTGGCCAAAGTAACTAAGGAGGTTAAGAGTAAGTGAAGTCTTAGCAAAAGAAAAGCACCTCCTACCTGTAACATTCTCTCAATCTTAGAAGCCATCTACAAGACAGCTGGTCACTTCAAGAGAAAATGTTGACAGTTAAGTCCACTTGACAACCTTAGAGTAAGCCTTTTGTAGCCATCAACATAATTTACCATGGTATATTCACCCAGAGGATCTTAACCATCTATTCACAAAATATTATATATAACATGCACACATACCTTCTTCTTCCACCGTGTGGTATAAGTCCCAACATTTAACTACTCTGACCGTGAGTCAAACATGTTTGACCACTACCCTTCATTCATCAGCCCTTTGTCAACTTTTTATCTTCACTTTTTTATGAGTTTCAGTTTTAACTGTCCTTGATATTATTGACAGGGTACCACATCAGGAACATATGTTGAATTATACTGTGGACTTAATATACCATAACAAACAATTATTTTGTGGTATCTTACTAGTGATTGATTTGAAACAATAAAAGCACATTACTGCTGCTTCTGATATGTGTGGTTTTTTCTATATTTAGAGCCGTTCTGAAAGTACAGTGAATTAAAAAGATCCACACAAATCTTATGTTTTAGAGGATCTGCACTACTTATACCATATTAGATGTTTTTAAAAAGAGATTTTCAGCTAGTGTAAAAAGAATTCACAAGGCTCGAATTCTTGTCCTCTTATCTTTCTAGCCTGCTGCCCTGTTTTACTTACTTCCATTCCCCTTTGTTATGTGTTTTCACTTTTCTTAAGACTGCTTTCCATAGATGTTTTAAGTTATGTTTACCTGGAAACAAATGATGGAGAGGCAAGTAGAGAGCACTCCCATTGTAATTTGACTCGGGCCTGGCCTGCACTCTCCTGATAAATAACCTGTCATTGACCATTCCTCATTTGTGCAATTTGATCTTCTGATAACACTTCATTCTGCTGTCTGTGAGTACTTCTTTAATCTCCCAAGTTTCTTTTTGTTTTTGCAAATCATTTCTGTCTTTGGTGTCTTTTGTACACTTAGTCTATTTGACAAATGAGTCTTGGTGTTTACCTGGCCTTCGTGAGGTTGAGAAAATCTCACGGCATTATCAAAAGCATATGCAGAATTATGCTCAGGTTGGAGACCTGATGAACTCTTCTGTTGTCTGGCAAGTTAAATGAAAAACAACACATAGTTAAGATAGAGCATTTGTTTGAGTAGTTATGAATCACTGTTCCTGATAAACTCATTTTGACCATACAGAATGAATGCTCCCATCTTAAGATTCTATTACTGTATGAGCCTGAGAGAAGGCAATAATAAATGCTACCATTTCTTGAAAGATTTCCATGTTCAAAGTGTTTTAGCTATCTGATTTCCCCCAACAGTTTCTTATGAAAATTTTCAAACATATAGAAAAATCAATTTTATTACAGTGAATGCCCATATATCTATAACTTCAATTTTATTGTGAACATTTTACAGTACTTGCTTTAACATATATGTGTCCATGCATCGATCCCTCTATCCCTCCATTAATCCATATTAGGTTTTTGACACAATCGAAAGTAAATTTCAAATATCAGTTTATTTCAAAAGAATCATATTATCTTATGTGAATATTTAGAAAAAACCTGCAAGATAGGTATTGTTAACTCCATTTTTGCAGATGAAACAAACTGACGCTGAAAAATTTTAAGGAAATTCTCCAAAGCCACACAGTCAGAGGTGACATTGGTTCATAAAGTTATATAGGTTTCAGGTGTACAATTCTATAATACATCATCTGCATATTGTATTGTGGGTTCACTATCCAAAGTCAAGTCTCCTTCCATTACCATGCTGATGAACATTGATTTTATGCATGTATACATGGTCACATTGTGATACAACCATTGATGTGTGTGCATGTCTTTTGGTTGTACTGTAGGAATACATTGTAAAATATTTCTGTCAAAACTTGCCTCCTTGCTAATATCTTAAAAGCAAAGATCATAATGAATTCTCTTAGAAGTACTGTATTCCATGTACTCTGTTGCTTTGTGTCTCATGTTTAATTGAACACTAAGGGGATGCAGTATTTTAATCACAACTTTGTCGGTATATTTATCTAGGGGTCTGTTGCTATTTTTGTCCTTTATGAAATTTTTGTTGCCCACAAAGGCAGGATTACATTTTTTTTCTTCTGGATTGAGTTGGTGCAGTGTATTCTTGGTTATCAGAATACTCATATAGTTTTGAGACTATGAAATGGTAAATATTCACGATGTGTGAAAAATCATGATTCATAAGTTCACGATCTTAATTACACAAAAATGGAAGTTTAGTTGTGTAGATACACAGGGAACTGAGGACATGTCAGACTGTAAACTGCTTGTGGTTATGGATGATTTTGTTCTTTGCTTCTTCTGTTTTTCAGTTTCCTATTATATGTACTTGTTAACTCTTAAAAATAAATATTATTTTTAAAAAACATTGATTTTATGCATACATACATGTGTACCACATGATATTTTAAAGAGTATGGAATAAGGGCACAAACAAAGGTTAGTCATTTGAAATGTCAGAACAATTGGAGAGTTTATTGCACCCCTCCCAGATGCAAATATCTAAGACTGTTCAAATTGTTGATTTAATTGCAATTTGCAAGCGTAGTCTTAGAAGTGTGAGGCTCACATTACCAGCTACTTCCAATTTAAAAGTAATATTTCAAACTCTCCTCACACTGTATACGGGGTAACATTATCTTGTCACTGGAGAATGATGCCTCAAAGTCAATGCTAATTTGAATTAACTGTTATAAATTTGATGAGATTTTAACTTACTGGTATTTACCCCTCATATCTCTATGGTTCAGAGGCAGCACAAAGTATAAAGGGTGCTGTTCCCTTTTAGGCAAAGAAATAAAGGGTAAACGGCCAGGATTTGCAGCTTTCAAAGCAGCGTTTTATCTTATGAGATTCCATTCTTATAGCATGGGGGTTAAGAGTTTAGGCCTGGGAGCCAGATTGTCTGGGTACATACTTAGCCCTGTAACTTCAGCCAAGTTATTTGATCTGTGTCTTGGGAATCTCATCTGTACTTTATAGGGTGCTGGTGAATATTATATGAATTGATACATATGGAACACTTATAATTCAGCCTGACATACACAACAAACCCTTAATAAATGACTATGGCTTTCAGTATCATTCTCACCATCTCTGTAAGGTGGGTAGGCCCAATTATATGAAGCTCGATTTCATAGATGAGAAAATGGAAGCCCAGGAGGGAGAAGAGATTTACCCAAGATAGAGTCTTATTACAGTGAAGTCCATTGGATTCCTCTTCTCATTTCAGTGACATTGTTGCTAGGGGTTTGGGTGAATAGGAAGGACAGCAGTCCCAACCCTGCTTAGGACAGTATACATGGTGCACACAAATAGAAGAAAGACACTGAAATAGGACAATTCTTTAGTGAACTACACTTGGCTGTGTGGATACTTGCTGTATCCATGTTCTGATCAAAATGTATTTGGTTATGGGAATTTTGTTCTGATATAATTAAATGTTATGAATATGAAAGAGAATATACCATGTATATGCATGATAAATGATATCCATTATTTCTTGACTCCTTTGCTCATCTCACAACAGATTTCCCATCATTCTTGGAGATATTTAGAAATGTCTTACCTTTGCTCATTTATATTGTTCTTTGATTTCTTTTTACAGTAGTGGATGGTCTGGATTGTTACACCAACTATTAAAGCCAGTCCTATTCCAGGCAATACTGTCACTAAAACCAGGTCCAGAGTATTCCAGAGTTGGTCACATTTGGCTCCCATATACCAGTAATTTCCCCACTGACCTCTGAAATTTGGACATCTAGATAGAGATAAGAGAAATAGGAAAACTTCACAGATCAGAAAACAAATGTCTTTTCCTGAATGAATCAAACCTTTCATTACTAATAAACCATAAGGTTTCCCTTAAGGTCCTTAAGAGATTTATATTGTCCCATTTTCCACTTGAGCAAACACTCTACAATCTACAGGTTTGAACACATTGACTCAGCATGAAGAAGACTGTCAGGATTTCCCAACCATTAGCTACTGAAGATGGGGAACTTAGTTAGAAATGGGGGGAAAAAAAGCCTTTCCCAGAATGTCTGTCTGCTGTTACAACTATCCACATTTTGCCCACTGCTCATATGTCACCTCACTTCAGCTACTTTAGTTCTGTGAGTGTTATGAAAAAAGTGCAAAGAGCCTATTCTGCCAGTTATGTAATTGCAGGCTAGGTGTTCCCCCCACCCACTCTTGCAGTGGTGAATGCTGGTTAGCATACTGACTCTGCCACTCTACAGCAAGTACAAGAAGAAAAATGCGAAGATGAGACTACACTGTCTGCCAGCAAAATCTGCCCCCGTTGTTCCCATGACTCCAGATTCTCCTCCTCTATTTTATAGAAATAAATGACTCATATAAGAATGTCTAGTGTTTTTATAAAGCTTTGACACTCTGCCAAATAATCTGAATGTGGTTTTCTGGTATACAGAGTGAACTGGAATGCCATATACCCCCATATAAATGTCTATGGGTTTGTGGGGAGGAATAACATGAATTTTCACCATCTTCCATGGCAATGACTAACGGCGAGGTTAGCTCTTGTGGTATCTTTAGAGATTGCTTCATTGTCTTTTGCAAAATTGATAATGGGTTACTCCATGGGACAATAAATGTCAGATTCTAAATTGGCTTCTCTTGGTTTGCATCATTCCAATATATTAACAAGTACTGTTGCTGTGGCTGGTGTGTCTCAATGGGTTGAGCATCAGCCTGCAAACTGAAAGGCCTCTGGTTTGATTTCCAGTCAGGGGGCTTGGGCTGTAGACCAGGTCCCTGTTAGGGGGTGTGTAAGAGGCAACCACACATTGATGTTTCTCTTCCTCTCTTTCTCCCTCCTTTCCCCTTGCTCTAGAAATGAATAAATAAAATCTAAAAAAAAACAAAACACTGTCATGGACAACATGAATGGATTCATTAAATGATTATCATAATCTTTTATAGTTCTGATAGTCTCAGATTCTATGAGGAAATGAATCTACCAGCTTCAAGTAAGTAATCATCTGCTCAGTTAGACAAAGCTTCTAATATGTGACATAATGTCCCTGGTTGGTTTGGTTGGAGCATTGTCTCATATACCACAAGGTGGCAAGTTCACTTCCCTGTTGGGGCACATGTCTAGATTGCAGGTTCCATCTGATCAATGTTTCTCTCTCTCTCTCTTTCCCCCACACCCTCCCTCCCTTCTTCTTTCCCTAAAAATCAAAGGATATACCTTGAGTGAGGATTGAACAAAAAACAATATGTTGACTTCTGGCCAAGATGGAGGCATAGGTAGACACACTGTGCCTCCTCGCACCACCAAAAGCAGGACAACAACAATTTAAAAACAAAAAACAACCAGAACTGACAGAAAATCGAACTGTATGGAAGTCCGACAACCAAGGAGTTAAAGAAGACACATTCATCCAGACTGGTAGGAGGGGCGGAGTCAGGCAGCTGGGCAGAGAGGACTTGTGGCAAGGTGGTGGCTGGTGGGCCCAATGAGGAGGTGGATTGTGGAAGGAGGCGCAGCGTGCAAGGTGGCTGATAGACCAGGCGGTCCCACTTTCACGCTCAGATCAACTAGGAGAAACTGGGTAGTGGGACAGACTGCACAACCCAGGGTCCCATTGTGGGGAAATAAAGCCTCAAACCACCAATTGAAAACACCTGTGGGGATTGAGGCAGCAGCAGAAGAAACTCCCAGACTCACAGGAGAGTTCATTGGAGAGATGCACAGGGTTTTAGAACGTACACAATCCCACCTACCCAGGAATCAGCACTAGAAGGGCCAAATTTGCTTGGGGAAAGTGGCAGAAGTGACTGAAATCTGGCAGAGAGCAGAGCAAGCACCATTGTTCCCTCTCAGACCCCACCCCCACATACAGCGTCACAACCCAGCAACTGAGTTGCCCTTCCCTTGTGAACACCTAAGGCTCCACCCCTCACTATGTAACAGGCATATCAAGACAAAAAAAAAATGGCCCAAACAAAATAACAGATCAAAGTTCCAGAACAAATACAACTAAGCGATGAAGAGATAGCGAACCTAATCTGACACACAATTTAAAACACTGGTAATCAGGATGCTCACAGAATTGGTTGAATTTCGTCACAAATTAGATGAAAAAATGAAGGCTACACTAAGTGAAAAAGGGAAAATGTACAGGGAACCAATAGTGATGGAAAGAAACTGGGAATCAAATCAATGGTTTGGATCAGAAGGAAGAAAGAAACATTGAATCAGAAAAGAATGAAGAAATAAGAATTCCAAAAAAATGAGGAGAGGCTTAGGAACCTCCAGGACATCTTTAAACATTCCAACATCCAAATTATAGGGGTACCAGAAGGAGAAGAGGAAGAGCAACAAGTGGAAAAGATATTTGAATAAATAATAAAGGAGAACCTCACCAATCTGGCAAATGAAATAGACTTCCAGGAAGTCCAGGAAGCTCAGAGAGTCCCAAAGAAGTTGGACCCAAGGAGGAACACACCAAGGCACATCAGAATTACATTAGCCAAGGTAAAAATGAAGGAGAGAATCCTAGAAGCAGCAAGAAATAAGGAGACAGTGACCTACAGAGGAGTTCCCATCAGACTGTCAGCTGATTTCTCAAAAGAGACCTTGAAGGCAAGAAGGGGCTGGAAAGAAGTATTCCAAGTCATGAAAGACAAGAACCTACATCCCAGATTGCTCTATCCAGCAAAGCTTCTATTTAGAATGGAAGGGCAGATCAAGTGCTTCTCCGATAAGGTAAAGTTAAAGGAGTTCATCATCACCAAGCGCTTATTATAGGAAATGTTAAAGGAACTTATCTAAGAAAAAGAAGATAAAAAACATGTATAGTAAAATGATAGCAAACTCACAAATATTAACAACCACACCTGAAACAAAAACAAAAAGAAACTAAGCAAACAACTAGAACAGGAGCAGAACCACAGAAATGGAGATCACATGGAGGGTTAGCAACAGGGGAGTGGGAGGAGGAGAGAGGGGGAAAAGGTATGAAGAATAAGTAGGATGGATGGCAGGTAGAAAATAGACAGGGGGAGGGTAAGAATAGTATGGGAAATGTAGAAGCTAAAGAACTTATAAGTATGACACATGGACATGAACTGAAGGGGGTATGTGGGTGGGAGGAGGAATGCAGGGTGGAGGGGAGTGAAGGGGGAAAATGGGACAACTGTAATAGCATAATCAATAAAATATATTACAACAACTGAGAAACTATTCACATACCATAAAATATACTTTCTTAAAGTCATGAAAAAAACAATATGTAACACAGTGTAATTCGCTTAAGGAAGTCAAAATATATTTTGTTATTATTCTCATTTAAGCACATTTTTATTGCTTTTAGAGAGTGAGGTAGGGGGAGAAAGAGAGAGGGGGACAGAGAGATGTGAGAGAGAAACATCAATCAGTTGCCATCTTATAGGGCCCTAAGTGGGGATCAATCCACAACCTGGGTAGGTGCTGTGATTGGGAATCAAACTCACAACCTTTTGGTCTGTGGGAAGGGGCTCCAATGAAACCAGCCACTCTGGGTAAGGTTTGTTGTTGGAAAAAAAACTTTCGCAAAAATATATTTCTTGCTTAGCTTAGGAATGAATTACAAAGGAATTATCTATTAAACAATACCATTTCATTCATTTATTGGGTGCTTACTATGTGCCAATTACTGTTCCATGCATATGAGATAGACCAGTGAATAAAGCAAAATATAACCACAGACATTGAAATTAAGAACAAACTGACAGTAACCAGAGAGGAGGCAGGAGGGGATAATGGGGGGAAAGGTCTTCAGAAACAACTATAAAGGACACATGGACAAAACCAAGGGGGGTTGGAATCAGGAGAGGGAGGTGAGGATGGCTGGGGTGGGGGAGGAGTGTGGGGGAAATGCAGACAACTGTAACTGAACAATAAAAAATTTTTAAAAAAACAAAGATCCATGTCGTCAAGTAGTTTAAAATGTAAGACAGGCAACAAAAATCGGCATAATTACTAATGTATGTAGAATGTTTAAAGGTGTTAGTGCTGAGGAAAAAAAGAAAAAGACCAGGATTAGGGGGTTGGCAGTGTAGGGGGCAGGATAGTGAGACAGGTTGCAGTGATATAATAGGGTAGTAAATGACAGGTCTCTCTGAGAAGTAACATTCGAAGGAAGTTTGAGGTGGTGAGGGAGTTAGTCATAGGATCTTTGGGGAGAAGAGAGCATTTCAACCAGTGAGAACAGCAAGTATAAAAGGTTCTAAAACAAGAGGGAGAATACCTGCATGTTTGAGGAACACAAGAAAAGTGTGGCTGAAGTACACTTAACAGTGAGTTAAGGGGGTATGGTAGAAGATAAGGCCAAGAAGGAACGAGACCAGATCACAAAATACCTTACAGGTAATGACTTTTACAATCAGTAAAATGAGGAACAAGTTCTGCGTATTGGAAACAGAGTGTACAGGGACAAAGGTAGAAGTAGGGACGAAGGTCACAAAACTCTTTCAGTAATAAGCAAGATGTAACCAGAATAGCTTAGACCAGAATGGTAACAGTGGTGGTAAGGTAAAAAAAATGGTTGATTTCTGCCATGGCTGGTGTGGCTCGGTGGATTGAGTGCTGCCCTGAGAACCAGTGCACCTGAAACCTCTATAATTTTATTAACCAGTGTCACCCCAAAATTCAATTAAAAAAAGAGGAAAAAAGAGCTCTGGCTGGTGTTGCTCAGTGGATTGAGTGCCAGCTGCAAACTAAAGGGTTACTGGTTTGATTCCCAGTCAGGACACATGCCTGGGCTGCGGGCCAGGTCCCCAGTAGGGAGCGCGCCAGAGGCAACCACACATAGATGTTTCCTCTCCCTTTCTCCCTCCCTTCCCCTCTCTAAAAATAAATACATAAAATTTTTAAAAATAATAAATAGCCCTGGCTGGCATAGCTCAGTGGATTGAGTGCCGGCTGTGAACCAAAGTGTCACCAGTTCGATTCCCAGTCAGAGCACATGCCTGGGTTGCGGGCCAGGTCCCCAGTGGGGGCCACGTGAGAGGCAACCACACATTGATACTTCTGTCCCTCTCCTTCTCCCTCCCTTCCCCTCTCTAAAAATAAATAAATAAAATTAAAAAAAAATAATAACTAAGAAAATACATTCAAAAATATAGAAGTAAACAACTGAAATATTAAAAATTATATATCAGGCAGTAGTTCTTAGTTTCTCCAATGTTACTAAATTGTCTTTAAACATTTTAAATTAGCTTTTAATTCTCTTCATTTTTTATATGAATGAAACATTTGTAACATCTGTGTGTGTGTGTGTGAAAGGCGGTGGGTGGTGGTGGTGGTATGAGTATCCTTAGACAATTTCAGCAATGCTGTTAAAATGTTTAAAGAATTTAAAATTATTATTATATCATTTAGTTTTCTATAGTCAACTTTGATTTGTTAGTGCCTGATTCACAGTGTCAAAATAACTGACCCTAACCATGTGGTGCTAAATATATTTAGTAATAAAAATGATATCATTCAAAGATGGTGACAGATATAAATATATCACCCAAGTCCAGAGCAGTTATGTCCCACTGTGAGATTCATCAGTAAAATAAGTTGAAGTAAGTTGTTTGAATCAGCTTGGTAGAGAAAAATTTCAAAATAGGCATGATGTTAATGTGATGTGGCAATTAACACTTGTAAAGACTTGTAAAACAAATGAGCTACATAATTATAATAAGGATTAGGAAAATATGTCAAGGATAATTAGTTTTTAGCCAAAATGTTCATTAGATGCCTTCAGAATTTCTCAAGCTATGAGTTTACAAATAACATAAAAATTGTCAAATGACAATCTCTTCATTGCTGTATTACATTTACTCCCTACTACTTGAATGTAATTTCACAATCTGGTTTGTATTCTCATCTGAATCTTGGAATAATATTCTTAAAGGTTATCACCAACAACTCCTAAATGCTAAATCCAATGTTTTCTTCACTTTTCATCTTCTTCAATAGTCTTCCAATATTTTGCACTATTAAGCAACCACTCCCATTGAATGACCGATTCATTCCACCAATCATTTCAGAACACCTTCTATATGACAGGCATTGTGCTAGGTGCTGGAGATAAATAAGACTAAATTCTGACTTTTACACTGCTCTCAAAAAGGAAACATATCCTACACTCAAAGAAATTGCAGTAGAATGGTTTAAGTACTATCTTAGCAGTATGATGAAGCTTAGTATTGAAGGTTAAGTAGGAACGTCTCAAGGGAAGGAGAGATGTGGTGAGAGGAGAAGAGTAAGGGAAGAGTACCTGAGAAGTTATAGTATATATGAACAGCCAAAGGTGAAAGAGGAAATAGTGCACTTGAAGAACTCAAAATATATGTTCATTCAGCATGTCAGGAGCATGATGTGAGTGTACGACATAAGTCCAGGACAGGTGGCTCAGCTGGTTGGAGCATCATCCCATACACCAAAAGATTGTGGGTTGGATCTCTGGTCAGGGCTCCTATGGGAGCAACCAATTGATGTTTCTGTCACATCAATGTTTCTCTCTCTCTGTCTCTGTCTCTCTCTCTGTGTCTCTCTGTCTTTCTCTATCTCTCTCTCCCCTCCCCTCCTTCCTCTCTCTCTAAAAAAAACACAATAAACATATCCTCAGGTGAGGATTAAAAAAATTAATAGCATGATTAACAACAAAACAAAGAAACAAGTAAAATATAACAAAAGACACTGAAATAGAGGACAGGTTCTCAGTGACCAGAGGGGAGAGGGGAGGGAATTTCAGGGGAATTTCAGGGGAGAAGGGAAGGGTTTACAGGAACAAATGCAGAGGACACATGGACAAAACTAGGGGGTT
>CM052552.1:33403656-33450669 GCA_028533065.1 Trachops cirrhosus | reverse complement strand
CTCATTGTTTTATCCACATTGATCCCTTTGCCTACACCTGTTTTATGTGTGGTTAAATTTCATTTAATGGTAATTTTTAAAGTTATATTTTGGTCAATTGTTTTTCTAACTTCATTTTCTTTCATAAAGTAGTTTTGGTATGGTATTCTGTTTCTAATGGTCACTAAAGTACTATTGCATATATATAAATATATATATATTTACTGTTGATACTATTACAGATTTCCCTCATTTTTCCCCTTTGCCCTGCTCCACCCAGCCCTTACCCTTCCCCCCACCCTGGCCTTCACCACATTGTTGACTGTGTCTGTGGGCCCTGCATATATGTTTTTTGGCTAATTTCTTCTTCTTCCAGTCCCCTCACCCCTGCCCCTCTGAGATCATGGAATACACTCACAGATCTTGGATCTATACCTGCTTTTCTTTCTATTGGTTTCAAAAATTCAGTTCAAGAGGCATGGACCCTGGAAAATGTTTTTCTCACATTTTTCTTATTCTTATATGTTTTTTCCTGGACCTTCTTCCAATTTTTGACCTAACTACTCTAATTTTTATGATTAGAACAAAGTAGAAAATCTCCCTAACTTTTAAAAGAAAATGTATTTATAATAGAAAAAACACACTTTTTTATAGGAAGTAAACCTGGAAACAAACAGGTCAGTGAGTATATTTTAAATATTTCTTGAATTACAAGAAAATTAATTCTATATAACAACCAGGATTATTGTCATTGCATAACATGAGATATACCTTAATGCTTCTTCTTTAGAACAGTGAAACTGTTCATTGATGAATGTATAATTTATCTCTAAAAAGTCTGTCTGGAAAAGACTGTCTAATCTCTTAAAGTGAATATAAATTCTCTCAGTTAATCTTTTAAATTATATATGTTGTCTTTTAAACAGTAGATTAAAATATTTTAGAGAATCAACAAGAACTGTATCACATGTGTAAGAGGCATTTCTGATTAGAACATTATTTTAAAATAAGTATCACACCTGTTGAATACAGCAAACAAATACAAAGTGAATTATTATTCACAATATATTGTGCTTACTCTGCTTTTGCAGCATGTATAACCACTTACTTGCAAAAAGGCTCTCCATCTTTGCATGCACAAACAATATCCTTTGGACAGAAGTCTGTTACATTCCCTAGACAGTTGTCAAAGTCAATCACAG
Organism: Trachops cirrhosus; assembly: GCA_028533065.1. Taxonomy (NCBI): domain Eukaryota; kingdom Metazoa; phylum Chordata; class Mammalia; order Chiroptera; family Phyllostomidae; genus Trachops; species Trachops cirrhosus. The sequence continues at coordinate 33,449,488 of CM052552.1, read as the reverse complement.
AGGTACAATTGGCTGTAAATAACAACATCAAAACAGTCCTCAACAATGTAGAACAAATGTTTCAAACTTTGCTAATATACATGTGAAAAGTTCAGCATGTTAGACAAACTATATTTGTTCAAGAATCTTAAGCTATGAAAATAAATTTGTGGTACTTTGATAATATTCAAATATGTTTTCAAGTACCAGTCTCCAAAAATGAAGACAAACAACAAACATGATTTCATTCTATTATTTTAAACCTAATAGCTTTCACAGCATGGTTTCAAAAACAGTCAATACACAGTATTACGACCCAAAGAACATTTAACATTTGAAATAAAGTTCTTTTGGACAAAATGTGCATATCATCTTTGGCTAAAGGAAGACAAAATGATCTACCCGAAGACAAGAGGGTCAACATAATCCTAGTTTGCTAGGACAGTTCCAGTTTATGTCCGGTTCTGGGACTAATTATTAGTACTTCTCTCTTTACTCTCAAAGTGCCCTGCTTGACACAGACAGACTAGTTACCCCACTAGTAGGCCCCTGGGATTAGTAGGGACCTCAGTCCCAGCTCTTAATGACTATTTCTAAGGCTATCCTGAAGAGTCATTCTGCCAATGATATGGCTGAAGTATCCTTTCCAGCATTCTGGACTAAGCAAAAGTTTTCTAGATTCTGATAATTAATGAGTAGAAAATTTTATTAGTAGTCACAGGACCAATTAACATGCACAGAAACTGCAGTTTCAAGAAAGGGAGAACTATTTTGACTGTCTTCTAGCTTAAACACAAAGAAATTCTATAGAGTAAGGTTTCAGATTGTCTAAGTCCCAGGCTTCTGAGCATCTGGAGGTAGAGGTGACCGGCCTGAAAGGAAAAGGTCTCTGATAAGATCAAGCCTATAGGATCCAAAGGAAAACTGTGCTTTAGACAGCAGAGTTTCCTTAACAGAAAACATGACACACTGACTTTGCCACATACACATACTTGTAAAGATGAAAAGGTGACATTAGAAAACATAACATTTGTAAGTGAAAATGCAATACAGTACTTCAATAAAACAGTTTCAGTGACTCTACTCTTTGAATATGGAAACAACTTCAGTTGATCAAAATGGTCCAGTGACTATTTAACTAACCAACAATGCAAAAATTCCACACCAGAATTGGGGGGGGGAGGTGTCTAGTGGTGCTGTTTGGAGAAACATGTCACATTTGTTTTCAACAGACAGTGTTTTGAAAAAGAAGTATACTTCCTGGCTTGGCAAATATTTTAGGCTATGTTTTATAGGCAGATGTGATTTGAATATATTGCAGAGAGAAATTTTCCTGAAAAATAAACTATAACCTTTACATATTATAAAAACAAAGTGCTTTTAAATATAAGTAGTCTAATACTATCACTAATATCGACAGAAGTGAAAAATTTAGTTGGTAGTTCATAGAACTTTTTATATTTATCTCAGAGATCAGAGACAACTATGATAGCTTCAAGAAAAAACAATTATTTATCCCTTCTAAAAAAGTAAGTTTTTTAAAAAATCAGATACTTTCAAGTTTGTGAATTTTTAGCAACAGAGCCTTTGCTTGCTTGGAATATTATCTAGTCCCTTAGGCTACCTCCCATGGCCTAGACTCCCTCTGTAATTAAAATCTAATTAATTATTTACATATCCAACCTATAGAAATAAAGCAAATTTTCTTACGTTGCACACAATGTACGGTCAGAAAACAGCAGCAGATGAACAGAACTCGAGTCCATATAACTATGTAATCCACCATGGTGAGAATAGGACAGAAACACAAGTAGTCCTAATGATTGCAATTATGAGAGGTGATCATCTGAGACTGTGAGTCATTTATATAGAAGCTAAAGGACTGTGGATTTTGAACTTTTTTCTCCCAGTCTATGTAAATTACTGGTTAATATTTTGATCATAAACTGTTGGTTCCCCATATCTATAGTTCCTGTATATAGAAAATATATAACTTGTCTATGAGTTCTATACTGCTTAAGTTTAGTCACAGCTATTGGTCATGTACAAGAACTATTTGTTCATCTTTGTACTGGGTTTCATAATGTTTTATTTTCTAAAAAACCCACACCTTAGGTTATGAATGCAGTTTTTCATTCTGTTCAAAATTAGAGGTCTCTGACCTTGTTGTCAGTAGGACTGCTAATGTGAGGATATAATTGGATATCACTGGTAGAGAAGAGATGAAGAAAGAGAGAGAAAAAAGGAGTGGAAGAAAGCAGAAAGAGAAGTCAGGAAAGTTGCCAGGAGAAAAAAGTAAAGAGTAGATGGGGGAAGGAAGTATTATGCAGGGCAAGAGACACAGACATAATCCAGCTGGGACACCAGGTTTTCATTAGGATTCTCCCCCAAGTTCATTCTCGTTTTATCCCCCACCCCCTCTCTCCCAAAGTCCACACTTACAAGGATGTCAGTTCATATATTGCTAGTATTATGTACCATATATTTCCACCGAGGTCATTTTTATAAATTGTAAACTTTACCTCCTGTATAAAACAGAATCTACTATTTCCCCAGCTACTGACAATTATATTTTATGTACTATCTCCTGCTTGCATTTTATCCTTTATTTATTTTCCACTCCTTCTTTCTGACAACCAATATAATGGCAGTTTCTTGAGAGTTGCAGGTTGAACCTACATGCCACCTGTTAATACAGATAATTTTTAATTTGCCTGGTCCATCTTGATACAGAATAATTTGTTTCCAATAATTCTGTTTATTTTTTTATTTACTCATTCTTAGAGAAGGGAAGGGAGAAAGAAAGAGAGGGAGAGAAACATCAATGTGTGGTTGCCTCTCATGTACCCTCTACTAGGGACCAAGCCGACAACCCAAGCATGTGCCCTGACTAGGAACTGAACCAGCGTCCCTTTGGTTCACAGGCCAGCACTCAATCCATTGAGCCACACCAGCCAGGGCAATTATTTGTAATTTTATTACATAAATGTAGTTCACAAAAAACTCAGAAGAATAAAAAAGTGGTAATTTAGGTAGATAGGACATGATATGATTTTAGCTTTCACCTTTGAATGAGTTGGAAAGAACATCAAAATCAGGTAAGAAATATACGGATTTTTAATGGAAGCAAGGGTGAACTTTAAAATGGTTTTGGATTGTGCTCACTTTGGCAGTACATATACTAAAATCGGAACAATACAAAGAAGATTAGCATGACCCCTCTGCAAAGATGACATGCAAATTTGTGAAGTGCTCTATGTTTTTAAATAAATAAATAAGTTTGGATTTGGGTTAAAAAACATATAAAACTAATAGTGGTTATCTTTAGAAGAATAGTGACTGACAGCTGGCAAGAGTGGAGCCCTGAGACACTGATAATGTTCTGGCTCTTTATCTGGGTAGAAGTTACATGGCTGTGCTTACTTTGTGAAAATTTATCTAACTGTGGACTTATGATTTATGTATTTTTATGAATATAATCTTAAATAAAAATGTTATTTTAAAAGAAGTAGTCTGGGCTCCTCATAGAGTATAACAACAGTAATGTAAATTAAAGCCAGATCCTTTACTCTCAGAAAGGCATTTTGACTGTTCTTTACATGTTTATATACAAAGTCAAATCCATAAATAATGATCCATAATAAAGTGAGATTAATCTGAGCAGTTCTTCTGAGATTTTTGAGGATAGCCCAAGACACTGTAATAAGGAAATTAGCTTGCTTTCTTTTCTTTGGAGACTAAACTAAACTCAATACACCCTGAGATCATCACCAGGGCCTTGAACTAATTCTTCTTCAGAAGAGAGGAAGAATATTATGGTGGGGTTAAGTGTGTAGATTCCAAAGCCAAATAGTTGGTGTTTGCAACTTGGCTCCCCCATTTACTCACTGTGTATATAAGTTTCTCCAGTCTGTAAAATGGGAATAACAGTAGTGTCAACCTCATTGGATTATTGTGATAATAAAATGAGCCGATACATAGAGTTTATAACAGTGCTTGGCATGTGGTAGAAACTATTAAAATACTAATTTTTATAATAAATTCTAGGCTTTCCTGCTTTTAAAAACATCATCCCATACAGTGAGGGACCCTTATTATTTAGCAGGATTAAGACTCAATTCTGTTGTCCAAGCTGTGATTTATTAAAGGGAAAGGCTAGTTAAAATAATGTTAGCAAAGGGCTAGAAAACTCCACATGGAACAGTAGAAACAGATTCACATGAATCATGTAATCCAAAGAGCATTTGAATATTTGTACTGGAAGGAATGAACATAATAATGAGTAACAATAACTAGTATATCTGTTCTTACCTCCCCTTGACTACTTAAAACTTTACTTAGCAATTCTACTCTCTTCTGTGTTATAAATTTTTGTTCTCCATTGGATCATTTCCATCAACAAACATGCTCTCATTTCATACATCTCCAAAATAAACAAAAATTTCTTGATCCCACATTTTCATCCAGCCTTTATCTTTACTGTCATTAACAGCAAAACTCCTCATAGGAGATGTGTAGACATGTTACTTCCAATTCTTCTTCCACATTCTGGCTTGAATCCACTTCAGTCAAACTTTCTTCTCACCATTCCACTAAAATGGCTCCTATCATGCTAAATCTAATGACCAATTCTCAGTCCTCATCTTACATGACCTATATCAGTGACTGTATGTCCCAGTTTCTCCAGGACAGTCTTGGTTTTGCCTGTTTTCCCCACATGATTACTAATAACATCCTATTTCATCTCAAAAGTATCCAATTTTGCACAAGGTAAGTGATCACCCAACACTACCTATTTGACATAGTTGCTCACTCTGTATTTCTTGAAACGTTTTGTCTTTTTCTTCCTTCCTTCCTTCCTTCCTTCCTTCCTTCCTTCCTTCCTTCCTTCCTTCCTTCCTTCCTTCCCTTCCTTCCATTTATTTTCTTACTGATTTTAGAGAGAGACAGAGGGAGAGGGAGACAGAGAGAGAATTGTTGTTCCACTTATTTATGCATGTATTTGTTGATTTTCATATGTGCCCTGACTGGTGGATTGAACCCATAACCTTGGTGTATCAGGACAGTGCAGTAAACAACTGAGCTACCCAGCCAGGGGCCTTGAAACATTTTCTTCGCTTGGGTTCTAGAATACCCTTCTCTTTTGCTTTTACTCTTACCTTACTAGTCACTCCTTTAGAATCATCTCTGCTGATTTGTTAAATTCTAACCCATGTAGTTCCTTACACTAAATGTAGATAGTTCCAAATAGCATGAAATACTGAAACATTAATTGCGAGATAAGTCTGTTTACCTAATTTTGACCTCTTATTACAAAGAAACTTAAAGATAAATTTAAATTTGTTAATGAAAATGTTTTGTGCTTTGCTAGTGAATGAATGTATGTTTCTAAAAGTTATAAAATAGATTCATAAATTTATCCATCTGATTAGTTACATTTCAGTTGTCAGTAAATATTAAGGTTCTGAGGATTATGAATCCTAATTAATATGGAAGGAAATGATGTGTGTTTTCAGTAAAGGAAGTTATAAGGTATAAAAATAGTTATAAGGTACAGTTTTGAAGGATTTAAACAAAAGTGGTTTGTCATCACGTAAGGCTGGTTATTTCTGAATGAGTAAGAAGAGACAAACTAAGAGGGACTAGGAAAGTTGTAGAAGGTTTGTGGAAAAGGAATCCTGAGAAAGGAAATTTTTACCTACTGTGAGGCTGAATAAAATTAAAATACATTGAATAAAGTAAGTTAATTTAAGTACTTAAAGTAAACTAATACAGAATTACGGTTTGGTTCTCTTTCACACTGTCAAAAGGACAAAGTTTTCCTATATTTTTCTGTTTCAGATAAGATATGTGAAGTTTTCTACTTAGAAAGGATTATATGTTATAGTGAAATTGTTTTTATGTGTTTTACATTGTCTTTTGATTTTGTTTTTGTTTTACATTGTCTTAATCAGGTACTTGATTTGTCAAGAAATGAATCTTCTCAATTTTAAAAACTAAGGTTTTGCTAATAATAGGTAACCTGTATTTACATTTGACATCTTTACTTTGAGTAATTGGGTAATTTAATATTGTTTCATAATGATATATAATCCTTTTGGGCAAACATGTTTGACAAAATTCCCAGGGTTCAGGATGTGAAAGGAGACTTTTGTTAATCTGGAAATGACTTTAGGTTATCCCACTAGGCCCCTGGAATGTCTCAAAGATTTGTTCTACCTTTCTTTTGAAAAGAGAAAATTTAAACTAATTAAGTCCATTTGATATACTAAAATGACATAGGAAGCTTTGTCAAATAAAGAAATAATAGTGTTTTATTTGTATGCATATGCCCTTATTACTAAAAATAAATTTTCAAGAGATAATAATCTCCAAGATTTTGTAATGTCCTGATATCTTCACCTGCAATTCTAGTTAGTTTCCTAAAATGTTATGTTGCAGAGAAAAACATTTTTTTCTCAATTTCATTATAATCAGATCTATAGCTATGCTATTTTAAGTTCTTGTCATTTACAGACAGTCATTATTTTACTTTAATACTTTTACAAATAAATATGTTTTCATCTTCAGAAAGTTAGAGAAAACTTTGACCAATTCCAAAATCAGACCTCTGAGAATAAACTTTTGGATCACACCTTTAAAATGCATAAAGATTTATAGAACTCTAAAGAGTAATCTAGTCATGAAATGCTGGCAAGTAATCAAGATAAACAAGAACTGATTATAACACTAAGTGAACTTAGGATGATTATAATTTTTTATAAATTTTTGTCTAAAATATTGGTGTTTTTTAATCTTTTATTTTCCAGATATGAGGAAACTTCTTTTAAATTATCTATGACTTAGAAATTTGGTAAATTATACCTTTGTAAACAGAATTGCAAGAATAATTTTTTTCTCCCTACTTGATCCCTCCAGAATTCAAAAACTCTTAATGAATATTTTTATTTTCATGGCAATGTGATTATTTGCACAAGTTCACTAAAAGTCCATTCTTCTTGTAACAGGACATAATTGGAAACTGGTTTTCATTATCAAGGCTTTGACTGGAATGTCATGTTTGTGAGAGAAATGTGTAGAATCAGATATGACCAGGCAGCTTTAAGGAATTAAGATTAACTTATGGAAGCTAATAAAAAACCTTGGAAATCTTGGCTTGTTAGCTTGCTTACATGGTTCCCAGCAGCCTTACCATGTGAATAAAAAATCTTACTTCTTACCATGGCTGGTGTAGCTTAGTGGATTGAGTGCCAGCCTGTGAATCAAAGGGTTGCTGGTTCAATTCCCAGTCAGGGCACATGCCTGAGTTGCAGGTTAGTTTCCCAGTAGAGGGTGCACATGAGGCAACCACACATTGATGTTTTTCTCTCTCGCTGTTTCTCCCTCCTTTCCTCTCTCTATAAAAGTAAAAATGAATAAAATCTTTTTAAAAAATCTCACTTCTTGACATGTGCAGGAAACTTGCAATATTTTGAGGACCTCAAGAGAGGAACTTAACCAAAACTTATAGGTATGGCAGTCAATGTCTGGTGGCAATTCCTTGCCTTGCCTTTTCTGGCCTTGAGAAGCCTTTTAATTTCATTTGAAGATTCCTTATGAAAGATTCTACCTAGGTACATTTAAAAGTGCATAAATAGTAAATTAATATCCTTGTGGGAATTACAGAAGTAATTAGGCTGTTTATTGAAACTAGACTTAGTTTGCAAATAAATTAGTCCTAATTTGGCTGTCTTTGATAAAATAAGAGTGACTAGAGAGAGAAAAATTATGTTTCAGTAGAAACTGTAATATACCTTTGTAGATATTACATTCTAGTGCTGTTATTGTCTTTGGGTTTTGTTTTTCTTTCTATTTATAAACTGGACTGGATCTTGAATTCTTCTAGTTTCCAACACTGGTAATCAGGATGTTCACAGAAATGACAGAGTACTGACACAAAACAGATGAAGTGAAGGCTATGCAAAGTCAAATAAAGAAAAATATACAGGGAACCAATAGTGAAGGGAAGAAAACTGGGACTCAAATCAATGATTTGGAACAAAAGGAAGAAATAAACATTCAACTGGAACAGAATGAAGAAACAAGAATTCAAACAAAATGAGGAGAGGCTGAGGAACCTCTGGGACAACTTCAAACATACCAACATCTGAATCATAAGGGTGCCAGAAGGAAAAGAGGAAGAGCAAGAAATTGAAAACTTATTTGCAAAAACAATGAAAGAAAACTTTCCTAATCTGGCAAAAGGAAGTAGACATGCAAGTCCAGGAAGCACAATGAGTCCCAAACACATTATGATGTGTCTTGCCACACCAAGACACATCATAATTAAAATGGCAAAGGTTAAAGATAAAGAGAAAATCCTAGAAGCAGCGAGAGAAAATAAGAGAATTACCTACAAAAGAGTTCCTATAAGACTGTCAGCTGATTTCTCAAAAGAAATATTGCAGGCCAGAAGGGGCTGGCAAGAAATACTCAAGGTGATGAAAAGCAAGGACCTACATCCAAGATTACTCTATCCAGCAAAGTTATTATTTAGAATGGAAGGGCAAATAAAGTACTTCTCAAATAAGGTCAAGTTAAAGGAGTTCATCATCACCAAGCCGTTATTATATGAAATGTTAAAGGGACTAATCTAAGAAAAAGATCAAAGTTATGAACAATAAAATTACAAAGTCACTACTATCAACAACTGAACCTAAAACAAAACCAAAAACAAACAAAAAATTAACCCAGTTAATAAGCAAAACAAAATAAGTAAATAAAAAATAAAATTAACCCAGTTAATAAGCAAAAAAAATAAACAAACACAAACAAACTAAGCAAATAACTAGAACAGAAACAGAATCACAGAAATGAAGATCACATGGAGGGTTATCAGCCCAGAGGGGGAGGGGAGAAAATTGGTGGGAAAGTACAGGGAATAAGCACAATTGGCAGGGACAAAATAGACGGGGGAGGTTAAGAGTAGTATTAGAAATGTAAAAGCCAAAGAACTTATATATCTGACCCATGGACATGAACTAAGGTGGGGCTTGCTGGTGGGAATGAGGGTACCAGGTGGAGGGGGAGAAAAGAGAGAAAAGAATGGAACAACTGTAATACCACAATTAAGAAAATATACTTAAAAAACATGAAGCTGATCATGTCACTGTTCTGCCTAAATTTCTTTGATGGCTCTCTCTCACTTCGTAAAGCTAAACTCCTTGGCAAAGCTGTACCAAACTCTTGTAAAACCTGGCTCCTGTCCACCCCTTCACCTTCCTTGATTGCTACTCCTTCCTTTATACTCTAAGCATTGAATGAGCTGCAGATCTCTGTAATCCTCCTTGCTTTTTGTTATCTCCTTACTTTCATAAAAACTTCTTCCATTACCTGGAACACATCCTGCTCTCCTTTAAAATGAATAACTCACATTTCTCACTTATAACTCAAGTCAGACTGTCACTGTCTCCAAAAAGCTTTATTTGACCCTTCAGTTTAAAATGGATGTTATTTTGGCCTGTTCCTATGACACCTTTGGCATATCTCTAGCACAGCACTTACATTGACTTGCTTATTTATCTATCTATCATTATCTATCTATTTATCTATGTCTATCTCTTCAAAAATACTGAAATGTTTGAGAGCAGAGATTCATCTTATTCATCTTTGTTTCCTGGGAGCCTGACATAATATTTACCTGGCACATAGAAGTAGGTGATCAACACATGTTTTCTGAATGAATGCATAGCTGAATGAATGATCTTCCTGTTTTTTCAATCTAATATCCAAATTTCTACATTCTCTTCCACTCATGCTTTCCATTTCTTATGAGTCAATCATTTCTCTTTTTTGGTTTAATGTGTCTTAAAGGCTTCTGTCTTGATGTTTTCCATTGGAAGAAAACTTAAAGAAATGCATGTGCATGTACACACATATAAACATATATAATTTGTAAGAAGTTTTCTGTCATTGTTAATAGAGTTGGGTACTCATTAATTGGAGTTCATATAAGTTTGGAGATTCAATTCTGAGCACAGAAGAAATATTCTGTTCCTCATGGAAAATTATTTTATTTTATTTACTTCAAGGGTTTTCTAAAACATGTTTCTTTCAGTTTATTTTTGAATAATTCAAAGAGAATAATTTAATTTTTTCTGTTTAAGGTAATATAAGTATAGCATTTGATCTATCATCATTTATAAGTACAGGACATAGGAGTAATTCAAATAATTTATTCATGCAAGAGTTATAAGCTACTAAAGGTAATGATATAAAATAACTTACTTCGTGCAATGATAATCATTTGGGTTGAAAAACTTCAATAACAATTCAGATTGTTTTTAGTACCATATGTTTAAATTATCTTCCAATAGGATATGGAGGAAATTAAGGTCATTAGATTACAAAATGTAAAAACGTTTTCACAAAAAAAAGAGAATAAGGTTCAGAGAAGTAAATGCCTTCAGCCAGGTCACCCAGTTTAGATTAGGGGCTAATATAAAATCTAAACTAGTGTTTCTTTGTTCTTAGACCTGATGCTATGAATAATACTAAAACTTACATTTGTATAGTGCTTTGGAATTTAAAAATTACTTTCAGACATATTAACTTCTTTGATCCTCAAAACCATCTTTGTGGTAAGGCAAATGCTATCCCTAATTTATAGATGAGAAAGCAGGGGTGGGGTGTGGTGAGGGAGACAGGACTCAGAGAGATTAAATAATCTCAAAGTAATATAACTGTAAAGACTTAGAGCAGGAACTAGGAATTGAGTCTTTTGGCTCTAAATCACATACAAAATCACAACAAACTATATCAGAATCTGAATCACCAAGTTAGTCACAAACATTAATTAGCTTTTTATTTTACTTTTATTCTCCCCTTTAAAAATATCACATTGAAGAATTATAAAATGACAGACTTTGAGGAAATTGAGTTGATAAAGTAAAATATTCCCTGAGTCAGTCTTCCAATGCTTCAATATAAGTTTGAACTTTGATTCATGAGTCACTTTAACTATGATGAATAAATTTCCTATAATGCCATATACTGGCTTCACCAAACAGGAGACTGGAAACTTCTGATGAAAGTGATAAAGGCGATCATTGGGTATTTCAACCCTTGGAGGCTTGTTCAGATCTTGAGCATCTTATTAGGCACCTAGCCCTGTGCTAGGCATGCTGAGGGCTACAAAACTTCGAAAAGACATACCTGTTGTCCCTTGAGGATTTCACACCCATGTTGGGTTATCCAAATCACTAAGCATAAAGCAACTACATAAAAAGCAAATACAAAAGTGGTATACTTTACATGTGCTGAAGGAATTCACAGAAAAGAAGATCAGTAAGGCCAGAGTACAGGAGGGAGACTCATTATACTGAGTGTAGCAGGTCAGAACAGTGGTGAAAAGTGTACACTGGAGTTAGGCTGTCTAAATTTAAATTCCAGTTGTGCCACTTATACCAAGTTGCACCAGTTGTACCAAGTCACTGTGTGACTTGGGCAAGTCATTTAATCTGTCCTGAACTTCAGGGTCCTCACCTTTAAAATGGGGATAATAATATTATCTATATCACAGGATTATTGGGAGTATTAAGTGAATTAATATGTTTATAATGTTTTGAAAAATTTCAGGCACTTGATGCTATATATGTGAATAAAACATAAAATAATGAATAATCTAGATACATGGGAAAGGTGGACAATATGGTGAAGGCCTGAAGCTAGGGAGACCAAATGAGAAGCTGCTGCATTCATCCAGGTTGAGGTGGTGCAAGACGGGGAAGATGTGACAGATATAAAATTCAAAGAAATGATAGGCTCCTTTAGTGAAGCATTAGAGATAATGAAGGGGAAAGAGAACCTGAAATCTAATGCAGTCATGAATCAATCCTTAAATTAACTCATGGGACGCTAAGTTAATTCTGGAACCTTTGACATCACTTAGGGTTTGGTGGGTCTGTACTGAAACAGACACAAAACTTTTTCTTTGTTTTGGCTTTGGAGAGTTCTTCTGCACCACGAGCACTGCAGGATTATGAGTGAGGCACACTTGAATGCCCTGAGCTACATCTCTGCTCAAGCTGTTCTTTTCCTTTGGGGTTCACTAAACACCTTGAGCAGGCAGTTCATAATTTTAAACACAAATTAGACATTGAAAATTAAGACACTGCTTAGCAATAGATCACATATTGTGTGAAGTCTTCACTGGAATGACTCAAGGATGAATGACTTGATTATGTAAGGACAGTTTTATTATTGCAAGTTTTATGGCACTGATGCACTGTGAAGAAAACAAAGTTTGCTAATAAACAGATTTTGAAAGTATTTGAACAGTCAAGTTTTTGTCTATAAAATATATATAAAATATTCTGTGTTTGCATATTTGTAATACAAATATTTATATTACATATATTTTGTGTGAAATCTTGATAATGTGTGTTATGATACTATAGATTCTTATAGGCTCATTACAAATAACTTTGAGATAAACTGTTGTGTGTTCAGAGTTCAAAAGTGATATCTACTGTTTACATAAGCCAGTGGACAACTCTCCTTTCTTTTTTGTCTCCCTACACACGCACACACACTCTCCAATGTTTTTCTACCTTTAAGTGGAAGGATGAAAAAACAAGCTTCATATTTTAAAAAATATAGGGTTCTCTTTGTTTCTGCATTCAATTTTTGTATGACCAAAACCTACTCAATTTAATTGTCAGTTCCCAAATATGATACCCACCTTTCCACATTTAAAGCAAAACCAACAAATTAGATACCCCTGTGATACTCCCTCACAGCTCCCTGTGCTTCACACCTTTTTTGCTAGGCAGATGGATATAATGTCTGTCTTCCCCACTATACTCTGGCTCCATAAGGGCAAGGACCATGTTGGTTTTGTGCACTAGTGTATTCCCACTGTAAAAACTGATGTCTGGCACATAGGTGCTTAGTAAATATTCATTTTATGAACACAGTGGAGAAGAAAGCTAGAACCTCAATCCCAAATGTGTCAATATCACAGAGAAAGTTGTATTAAAAATAATGATCCAAATGTGTTTTTGTAGAGTAATATATTAATAAATCATTGAGTCAATAGCACAGCCCTCGATTTTTAAAAACAATTATTTTATATTGGGTAATTTTCTTAAAAATTCAAAGGTAACATGTGCTCCTAATTTTTTGGAAAAAAAATCAAACAATACCAAATTATATAAAATAAAAATCAAAATTGCTTACCCTCCTTCCCAATCCCATTCTCAGGTAGTAACCAGATTTAACAATTTGCTGTGTTGTGAACATACCTTTTTGGTTTCTAAAAATCGTCTACAACTTCCATTAAAAGAATGTTGTAAAACTCATAGTTGGTTGTTATTATGACACTGAACCCAGGACTTGGTAAATGTTTAGCATTCAGTGTGTGTTTTCCCTAAGCACATCTCTGTAATAATTGACATGCGGGTTTCAAAGGTCCATGCAGAGTTCACATGGTTCATCTCACTTTATGAAACCTGTTCTTTCCCCTCCCCTCCCCTGCCCTCTTCTTTTCTCTTTTCTTCTTTTCTTTTTCTTTCTTTCTCTTTCTTTCCTTCCTTTCTTTCTTTCTTTCTTTCTTTCTTTCTTTCTTTCTTTCTTTCTTTCTTTCTTTCTTTCTTTCTTTCTTTCTTTCTTTCTTTCCTCTCTCTCTCTCTCTTTCTTTCTTTCTCTATTTATTCCAAAATATATTGAGTGCTTCTTATGTGCCAGGCACTGGGAATTCAATTGGAAGCAAGACAGACACAGTCCCTGCTCTCATTACAGGTTAGAGGGAAGAGACATACATTTAACCAGTGACTCTTAAACTTTAGTGTACATCAGAATAAATTTTGACACTGGTTAAATTGCGGGTGGGTTCTATGCCAGACCCACTAAATCAGTACATATGGAGGGTGGTTCCTAGGAATTTGCATTTTAATAAGCTCCCAGGTGGTTCTGAAGTGGCTCTTTTCTTTTGGCAATATATAGAGGAAGAATGGGTACAATGGGGAGCACACATGGGGGACAAGTTTGTTTAAAGAGAGTCAGGGAAGACCTGCAAAAAGTTGCTTAAATTGAAGTGTGAACAATGAATAAGAATTAACTAGCAAATTGCAAGTTGTAGGTTAGGAAAAGGGTAAGAACATAAGAAGAGACAGTCATCTGAGTGTGACAGAGAGAAGATCTGCACTCAGAAAATGAAAGAAGTTCAAAATGGTTAATGAGTAGAGTTGTAGATAGGTACAGGTGTACTGAGTGGATAAGAACCCCCACAGAAATGGAAGCTTGAGGTGATAACCCAGGCTGGTACCACAGGGGTCATTAACATTTAAGGGAGGTACTTAGAAGAGGGAGGTCAAGAAAATTAACAAGAACCATTCATCCAATTATTTTCTGTCATATGTTTGATCAATTAGGTATTTCTCATTTTCCATGTATATATGAGGCATATTATTCTCTCTTTAAATGTAATATTCTGCACAATTGTACTATCTTATACATTTTGTTTTCATTTCAATGTATGAAGAAGCATAGAGTTGATTCTTGAATTAAGTTTTTTAATGTTTGTTTTTGTTTTGATTTTGGTTTTATTGATGCCAATTTCAATGTTCATCTACTATCTCTCACTATTTCAGGGCATTTTGAATTCTGAGCTCATTCTCCAATATTCTATACATTGTGGCCAACCAACAACAATTATAATGTTGAGAATATCATCACCAAACCAGTGATGATGGCATAGGGCCCAGGGTCAACTTAAGATGGACTCATTTCTTACCCCTTTCTATGATGGATAAAGAAAATTTTTTTAACACCTAAGTTGATAGAAAAAGAGGACAGTGCCTTAGAGTGCATATTACAAAGTCACTGGTGTCTGGTAAGTACTTATTAACTAAGCACAATATTCATGGTAATAGCTTTTTCTATAACAGACCAAGATATTACAAAACACAGTTTACTGTTTTTATGCAATAAATTTATCACATATATAAAAACATTTATCAAATAAATAGATTTTTCCAGTTCCAAAGCTCAAATGAAGCACAATTCCCTCATCAAATACCATTGATGTAAACTAAGTTTCTGAAAATGTGCTTCAGAAAGCACCTTTGCTTCCCACTATCTTGAATATT
This sequence comes from Trachops cirrhosus, assembly GCA_028533065.1. NCBI lineage: Eukaryota > Metazoa > Chordata > Mammalia > Chiroptera > Phyllostomidae > Trachops > Trachops cirrhosus. The sequence continues at coordinate 33,434,381 of CM052552.1, read as the reverse complement.
TCCCAATAACCCCAAAGTAAACTGAATTCCCAATTTCGTTAACTTTGTTAACTTTTTTGGTCTGATTTAATCCAAGAATCATGTTCTTATTAAGAGCTTCTAACTTTACCTCTCATTTTCTCCGAGAACATTAGTTCTTGATTGGAGGTAGAGAAAGAGACAGGCTATCATTATCATTCTTTTGGAAGTGGGATTTCCTTTTAAACTGAGACAGTTCATACAGAAAATAACTAAGTGGCTAAAGTTTAGTAACATTAGTTTACAAACAAAGAAAACAGAGTATAAAATTTTTCTAGAGCCTTCTCTGCATTATCAGTCCCAATGTTTCACCTCTACCATATTCTGGAGACAGAGGCTTTCTCAGGATACTAGGGCAGGAGCAGAGATATCAGAAGAGACTAGAGAGGACTTTTGGCCAAGATGGAGGCATAGGTGGACTCACTTCGCCTCCTTACACTACCATAAGAAGGATAAAAACCAATCTACAAAAAAAAAAAAAACACCAACAACCATAACTGTGAGAAAATTGAACTGTATGGAAGTCCAACAACCAAGGATTTAAAGAAGAAACATCCATCCAGACTGGTAAGAAGGGTGCAGAGGACATGGTGTGGTGTGCGGGGAGGTGACAGCAAGGAAGTGGTTGCAAGGCAACAGTGGCAGTCAGCAGAACTGGTGGTCCCACATTCACATGTGGTGGATAAAAATTGGGAGGGAAAACTGGGAAGCAAGTGATCCCAGCTCCAGGCCAGACTGCACTGCCCAGGGTTCCAGTGATGGGAAAATAAAGCCTCATAACCTCTGGCTATAAATCTGTGGATATTGGCATGGTGGAAGAAACCACTGGTGTCTCAGAAAAGTCTGTTTAAAGGGCCCATAGGGTCCTAGAATCTTCACAAACCAACCGACTCTGGGAATCAGCACCAGGGCAGCAGCTAGGAAGGTACCAGTCACTTATGGGAAGTGGGGGAAGAGACTGGAAACCAGGTGAAAGCCAAGTAAGTGGCATTGTTCCCTCTCTGACCCCTCCTTCACATACCACGCCGCAAATTGGCGAAGTGGGTTGTACCACCCTGGTGAATACCTAAGGCCCTGCCCCTTACAATGTAACAGGTGTGCCTACACCGGGAGTCAAAGCAGCTCTACCTAAAACACAGAAACACAGGGAGGCTGCCAAATTGATGAGACAAAGAAATATGGCCCAAATGAAAGAGCAGAACAAAATCCCAGAAAAGAGCTAAATGAAATGGAGATAACCAGCCTGTCAGATGCAGAGTTCAAAACACTTGTAATCAGGACACTCAAAGAAATGATTGAGTACAGCCACAAAATAAAGGAAGAACTGAAGGCTATGCAAAGTGAAATAAAGAAAAATATACAGGGAAACAACAGTGAGGGGAAAGAAACTGGGACTCGAATCAATGATTTGGAACAAAAGGAAGAAATAAACAGTCAACCACAACAGAATGAAGAAACAAGAATTCAAAAAGAAAAAAAAATGAGGAGAGGCTGAGGAAGCTCTGGGACAACTTTAAATGTACCAACATCTGAATCATAGAGGTGCCAGAAGGAGAAGAGGAAGAGCAAGAAATTGAAAATTCATTTGAAAAAATAATGAAAGAAAACTTTCTTAATCTGGCAAAAAGAAGTAGATATGCAAGTTCAGGAAGCACAGCAAGTCCCAAACAAATTGGACTCAAAGAGGATCACACCCAGCCACATCATAATTAAAATGCCAAAGGTTACAGATAAAGAGAGAATCTTAGAAGCAGCAAGAGAGAAGAGGATTACCTACAAAGGAGTTCCCATAAGACCATCAGTTGGTTTCTTAAAAGAGACCTTGCAGGCAAGAAGGGGCTGGAAAGAAGTATTCCAAGTCATGAAAGGCAAGGACCTACATCCCAGATTGCTCTATCCAGCAAAGCTTTCATTTAGAATGGAAAGGCAGATAAAGTGCTTCCCAGATAAGGTCAAGTTGAAGGAGTTCATCATCACCAAGCCCTTATTATAGGAAATGTTAAAGGGACCTATCTAAGAAAAAGATAAAAAACGTGTACAGTAAAATGACAGCAAACTCACAAATGTTAACAACCACACCTAAAACAAAAACAAAAACAAACTAAGCAAACAACTAGAACAGGAACAGAACCACAGAAATGGAGATCACATGGAGGGTTAGCAACAGGGGAGTGGGAGGGGAAGAAAGGGGAAAAGTTACTGAGAATAAGTAGCATAGATGGTAGGTAGAAAATAGGGGAGGGTAAGAATAGTAGGGGAAATGTAGAAGCCAAGAACTTATAAGTATGACCTGTGGACATGAACTAAAGGGGGGAATGTGGGTGGGGGGGCTGTGCAGGGTGGAGGGGAGTGAAGGGGGGAAAATGGGACAACCATAATAGCATAATCAATAAAATATATTTAAAAAGAATTAAAGTGAGGGTAAGTTATTTCAAAAATATTTTGTGAATTATTTTATTCCAATACTTGGATTTTTTTCTCTTTAACTTGCTAATTTAGACTAACTCTAAATATCACTGATTAGACTTACTTACTAATTTAGAAATACATTTACCCTGATTTTACTCTTTGTTATTAAAATAAAATGGAAAAATAGAAATCTTAAATATCATTAATTACTACTAGTGTTATCCAAAATCCTTTTTAAGAGTAACTTTTCTTTACCAGTTTTCTTTAACTTTCAAAACATTTAAGGAACTAGAGTAAAAACACATGCATGAACAATGACGACTTCACAATACTGGTCGGTGGGGTCGGTAGACACAATTGAGTGAGCATGTGTACTGTGTGGTCATTACATTCAAAATGACTGAGCAAGTAGAGCAATGAATGTGCATCAAATTTTGTGTTAAGTTTGAACATTCTTCCACAGAACCTATTCGGATGATTCACAAGGCTTTCAGGAATGATGCAATGAGTGCAGTGCAAATAAAAGTGTGGCACAAACGCTTCAAAGTCACAGCAAGTTCGAGACCATGTTAACTGTGCTTTTTGAGTGGGAAGGTGTTATCCATCACAAGTACTCCCTTCCAGGCCAAACAATTAATAAGGAGAACTTCCTCAATATTCTTTGAAGGTTGAGAAATGCAATATGACAAAAGCAGCCACAGACAGCTATGGGCAACTGGTGATTGGCAACTTCATGATGACAACATGTCTGCTAATGCATCACGTCTCTTGCAGGTTTTTTTGGCTAAACATCAAATGTTTTGAAGAACCATAGTTTTTAAAAAAAGGCACTGGGGGAGGGGACTTGTTTCTGTAACAGTATTTAGTGCCCAACACATGGCTGAGAATTGCCTCTGCCAGACTGTCCTTCTCAGGTGTGGGAGAGTGAAACGGCAGGACTCTCCCAGTCTCTGAGAATTTCTCTGCACCTCTCCTGAGGACACTGGCTGCCTAATCATGCCTGGAAGGTAAAAAGGAAATGGTTCTGAGAAGGGATCATAGAGATGAGATGGTTGGGCTGAAAATTTGCTTCTCAACACTGTTTTGGAATAATGGAGTTATGGATCATTGGCTAATATGCTGCTTCCAGGTTGCCCCTGTTTGCTTGTTACAGAAAAGAACTCATTTGTGGAGAGGGCCCAGATACTGTTGCCAAAACAAGCCCCTTCCACTGGGGTCTTTCTGTAACTAGGTTCGTCTTGCCCACCGCCAGGTAGAAATTGTGGCTCTCAATGCCAGAGTGTGGTAAAAAGGAAAGGAACTATTTATTCAAAAGTTATACAGGTTTAGAGTAATGGCAGAATGTCGCCATTAAATCCCAAAGTCCCTTTAAAACACACACACACAGTCCTGCTCCCCTTGCTAAACCAGGCCAGTCAGGGGTACTGTATCTCAGGAAAAAGAAATAAAAGTCCGTAGGTTGGCTAGACTTCTGGTTCCTCCCAGTCATCCATGCTCAGCTGGGCAGGTCTCCTGCAGTCCCCAGCACCATCAGCTGTATCACTGAGATCTCTAGTTCTTAATCCAAAACCACGTGACACTCCTCATGGCCCACTAGCAAGAGCCCTTTCACCCATTTCCTTCCTGCATGGTCTCCCACTGTCCTCTCACATAGTCCTTGTAGGGTAAATGGAGGCAGTCTGGCTTCCTCACCCAGATGTCTGGGCAACTAAGGAAAGCAGTTTCCCATAACCTTGAGAATGGGCCTGATAAGCAGTGCTCTCATAGCCATAAGACTGGGTCCAATAAACTGTTACCACAGCCTTGAGTGGGCCACATGCGTAGTATGAAGCTCTGTTGCATTAGAATCTGTTGGCACCCTGCCAGCTTTGTTTGTCTCTAGTATTTAAGGGGGTAGGGAGTCCCTGCTGGGTGCCACACTGGGTGCCACACTGGGGGACAGGTGACATGCAGAGACATACAGAGACATGCAGGGGGACACTCAGCTTGCAGCGTGCATGGATCTCCTGCCCTTGAATAAAGGCATGTCAGACAGCCCCATGGCTCTGTGAATATTCTTTCATCAGCTCAAATTACAGGTACCTGTCTGGCCTTGAGTGCTTGCAACACAGTCCTCCATTGTCTCTGTCCCTAATGGCAGCCCACCTTTAACTTAAATCCCAGCCTGGAACCTCTTCTGTAACCCCATTTTCAACTCCCCCCACAACCGGCTACATCTGTCAGCACTACCACTTCTTCTGCCTTTCATGGCTGCCATAGTGAGTCTGGGTAGGCATGGACCCATGGCGTGAGGCAAACCATCTTCAAGCTCTCACGCAGGTGCAGTAAGGGGAGCTGCCTCCCCATTACATCATGGGTTTAAGTCATGCATACCTTTTTGGCTTCACTCAGGCTAGAAGCTAGCCTGCTATTATTGATACGCAAAATAACCATAAATGGCCCTGCTCTCCATCTTCCTTCGCACAGCCAGACCTATGGAGGATATCCTATATTCCCAGATGCCCTAAGTTCTGGACCCCATTATAAATCCCCACTTGGGGGGACCCTGGGGCCTCCCAGTCTATACCCCGTTGAATGCTCATTTACAGTTTTAGTGAGCCTAGATAAGATGAAGGAAAGCTGTACTCAGGTTCCAGCCATCTCAGGCAGACTGACCGCTGGAGTGTGGTTGTGGGACTTTCTAGTCTCAGGGAACTGCCCTACACACCAGCTCAAGACGCCAGTCTAAGAATGCCAGAATGAGGTAAAGGAGCAGGTTTGGGGAGGAAGGGACCCCTAGGCTCTATAAGCCAAGTCTTTGTGCATGTTGGGGATCTGATAGCAAGCCATGTGGGGGCCCTGCCATTTTGGGTAAAATGGAAGATGAATCATGTGAGTGCTCTACCATGGAGGAGGTACTGTGCATGGGTGTTGCCATCTTGGACAACTCAGTATATGTGGGTGCCACCATCTTGGATGATGGGTCACATGAGAGTTCTGCCATCTTGGAACTGGGCAAAGTGGTGTGCTGAGTGTGCTCTTCAGGTCGTGTGCTGTGTGTTGCTGCTGTGTGGGCACTGCACCTGTCAGGTTCTATGTGCAACTGGTTCTGGTAGGGATGCCTCTGGTTCTGATGGTCATGAACTGGGGTCCAAGGGTGACAATGTTTCTATTACTTTATGCATGTGTTTGTAAAGGCAGGGACTTTTAGCCACCAGGTACCAAATTTGAGTATAGTCCTCCCCATTGTGGAAAGGAACAAGGATTAAAAGTGAATTATGGTTAAATCTGGATGGGTAAAAATATGTATAAAGGTTGTGAAAGTTTTAAACCTGGAGGAAAGGAAACCTCACCTACTTGTTTTCTGATTTTATGGGAGTGTGGTTTGAATTTGGCTCTGGTTCTGATCGGAAGTCCTCTGTACCTAAAGACCTAGGAAAGGTCGCCTGTAACCAGTTGGGGAGAATGCCTTTGCCACTTGGGACCCAAGAAGGGTCATTCAGGGCTGATGAGTGTTTCAGCCTGAGGCAAAGGAGCGCATCTCTGCCGAGAGACCAGGCCTGAAAGAGCATGTCTCTGCCTGGGCACCAGTGGATGCACTGGTGCAAGAGAATGCCTCCACCTGTGTACTGTTCTTCTGGAACTCTGTCTGTGGCTTGGATTTTGCTCTGTATCTGCTCTGAAAAGGAATTTGAGGATTCCAGGGAAGGTTAAAACTTCACACCCTGTAGGAGAGTGAATAGAGAAAGTATAAGACGTGGAAATGCAATATTAGTGGGTATCAGAAGGAAAAGGATTTTCCTCCACACTTTGTATTTTTCTCCCTACCTGATCCCTCCAGAATTTGGCATTCTGAAGGAGTGAGTGATGACATCGGGTTTCTTTGTATAAAACCAATAAGACCAGTCATTAATGGTGGTTTCATTAACTGATACTTTGACTGGAATGTCACACCTGAATGACTGGGGTCTGGATGTCACCAGAAGGCCCTGAGGAACTGGGATTAACTTTCAAAGCTAGTGAAAGCCCACAAGAAAAAGCCTGGTACCCTCGTCAGTTGTGTGGTTCATGGCAGTCTTTTCAGGCAAAGAACAAAGTTTGCTTTCCTGAGAGATGGTTAAAAAGGAACCTGTAGGCATAGTGGAAGCCCCAAGGACTTGAGTGAAACAACTGGTACAGGTGAAGCCAGATGGCAGGTGTATGTGTGGCTCTGCTTCTGTGCCCCGAGGGACCATCTTCATCACTACCCCCTGAGACTCAGTGGTTTGACTGAACTGAGTGGTTGGCTTGGTGAAGGGTTGGGGCAGTCTGTAGGCTTCACTTTAGAACTGATTTTCCCTTTTCTGTCCTAATGGCTTGGCCAGAAAGGGCCCAGAAATCTGAAAGGGAGGAAATCCTAAACCATTCCCCTTAGCCCGAGCTAAGTATAGTGGGCCAAAAGGACTTTGGACAGGTGTAGCATGCCTCGTACACTGTCCTCCAGATAAGCTGTTCTTTTCCTAAAGTGGATCATTGAAGAATTGGTCCCTGCCTTTGTCATTTAGTGGTTATGCTTTAATTGTGCCTTCTAACCCTCTTGCCAAATCTGTCACCCCCCAAAAAATACGACAAGGATGCTAACTATCCAGTAATGCCAGCCTTTGGACATCAAGCCTGCCACTCCCTGGTAACAGCCAACTGACCTGGACTCTGCAAGGTCCTTCCCCTCACAGGAAGGCCACCCTCCATGCCACTCCCCCTCTTTCAGGGACACCCTGACCCAAGGGTAGGTAGGACAACAGCCATGTCCAGCCAGAAGTAGCTACAAGAACATGAGACCTTTGAACATTGTGCTTTATAAGAAGGTAAAGGGGGGTCTATATCTGAAAGGTTGGATTATAACAGGGTGTAGGCTTAATGGGGTATAGACTTAATGGGGCTGAGAGGCTCCAGGGCCCCCCACAAACCTAGCATGGGAGCTGGGAAAAGCAGCAGCACAGGGACTGAGAGTTATTTTGCATATCAAAAACAGGAGGCTAGCTTCATAGCCTGCCCAGATCCAGGGAGAGGGGCATGACTTTGACCCATGACGTAGCTAAAAGGAAGCTCCCCGGTTACAATGCCTGAGCAAGGGCTTGGAGATTGTTTGCTTCATGCCAAGGAGCCATGCCTACCCAGACTAACAATGGCAGCCAAGAAACACAGAAGAAACCAAACTACTGGCAGGTGTAGCAAATTGTGGAAGGAGTCAGAAACGTGGTTACAGGGGAATATCCATGCCAGGATTTAAACCCAGGTGTGGCAACCATGTGGGCGCTTAATCATGCAGTTTTGGGAAGTGGAAAGGACCCTCTCTTGACCATGTAGCTTAGGAAGCAGGAAAGCAAGATGTAGCAGCCATGAGGAGCTCTCCCTTAGCGGTTTGAAAGAAAGCAGGACTCCCACTAGCCCACTATGAGGATGAGGTTTTGGATTAAGAATGGGACTCTAGCCTTTTCCTTCTTTTTAAAATACATCAATGTGTGGTTGCCTCTCACACGCCCCCTACTGGGGACCTGGTCTGCAACCCAGGTGTGTGCCCTGACTGGCAATTGAACCGGCGACCCTTTGCTTCGCAGGCTGGTGCTCAATCCACTGAGCCACACCAGCCAGGGCCCGACTTCTATTTCTTTTCCTATGATGCTGTACCCCTGACTGACCTGGTTTGGCAAGGGGAGGCAGGACTGTGTGTGTGTTTGTGGGTGTTTTAAAGGGACTTTGGGATTCAACAGCGACATTCTGCCATTACTCTAAACCTGTATAACTTTTGAATAAATAGTTCCTTTCCTTTTTACCACACCCTGGCATTGAGAGCCATAGTTCCTAATACAGTGGTGGGCAAAGAAGAACCATAATGAAAAAATACCCTGGGGGAGGCGGCTTGTTTCTGTAACAGGAGGGGAAGGGGAAGAGGAGGAAGGAAAGGGAGAGGGAGAACAAGAAGGAAAAGAAACAGTTCAAACTAGTCAGTTTTTCCAGTCCCTGGGTTCAGCTCCTGAAACTGCGGTCTTTGTTCAGCACTTCCACCAAATATGTAGCATTTATCGCTCTACTTTTATCTCCCAGGACTACAACAAATACAAGGCTAGTGTGTGGTAAGTGACTTCCACTAAATTACTGGGGAGGAGTTAGGCATATTTCCACACAGCGTCGAATAGGAAACAATTTAAAACCAAATACTGACATCTTAAAGAGAACAGTTACTGCTGTAAGTTTCAGTCTACCACCACTTTGACAAGTTTTGCTCCTCAAGCCAAGACATCTGCTTTTCCATTAACCACTCTTTTCTTAGTTCCAAGAACAGTCAGCCTCTTTCTCCATTCGGCTCCCTGAAAATAATCCAAGTTCTTTTTTATATATATACAAAGCAATTTAATTCTCAGTCCACATCCAAGACTAAGCTCTGGACCTAAATTGCTTTTCATACAACGTTACTATTGGGGAATTTTTAAACAAAAAGCCATATAGCTCTGATCTGCATTCTCAGCTAAGCAAAGAAACAGAATAAGCAAAGTGAGGATTTTCCCTTAATTGGAAGTTTGTGATACTATCTGGAAAGAAATAAAATTCAAATTAATGAGTGTGCTCATTTCCAATCAGAGCAAACTCCATAAGTTATTTTGTCTGTCTATTACAGATATTTTGAAACATTTTACAATGGGCATGAATTCCTTAATAAAATAAAATTCATCAAATATTACAAAATATTATGTGCTGCTAACTGATGAATTCTTCCAAAGTATTTAAATTTTTTTTAAAGAAAATACGCCATATGTTAGCTCTGTTCCAGTCTGGTCCCTTGTCTTTTTTTTTTTTTTTTAAGATTTTATTTATTTATTTTTAGAGAGAGGGGAAGGGAGGGAGAAAGAGAGGGAAAGAAATGTCAACGTGTGGTTGCCTCTGGTGCAGCCCCTACTGGGGACCTGGCCCAAAACCCAGGCATATGCCCTGACTGGGAATTGAACCAGCGACCCTTTGGTTCACAGGCCGGCACTCAATTTACTGAGCCACACCAGCCAGGGCTGGCTCCTTGTCCTAAGACCTCCCCCAATCTCCTGCCTTTCTCTTCTTTTGTTTGCATTTTACAGGGTTAAATAAAAGGATATGAACTCAAAATGGACAGGAAAAAGATATTGGTTCTGAGGTGTAAGGAGATTCCAACACATTTAAACTCTGCTTGCTATAGATCAAGATTATACAAATACCTTTTACAATTGTGAATATTTAGGTGAAACCAGTCTGGAGTCAGACTTCAGAACACTCAATTTTACTCAGCATTTTCAGAAAAGGGGATCTATAATCATTAGAGTTTAAATGCATAAACATTCATATTTTTAGATCTATGTAGCTGGCTTTATATATTAAGTTTGAAACATTTGGTAGAGCCGACAATGCGTGCACATTTTGAACTGTTAGAATTTGGCAGTTCTTGGTTTACAAAAGTCAGTAGCTAGACTAGGTCTGTACTTAGATAGCATGTTAAGACTAAAATCATATTTTTAGAAAATTTCTGATAGTGTCTGGAAGTTATGAAAACTTCAAATTCAAATAATACATACAATTTTATTAAATATAAAAAAGCTTACAATATTTATCATTTAGATTTTTGTTTTTAAACTGGGTAACATTGCCACCTTCTGGCAAGGACTGATTTGAAGCTTTCTCTTAAATATTAAAATACAAACAAGTAAACAAACAAAACCACTATTTTTTCCCTGATGAGACATGCTGTATTAATAAGTAACTATGAAAAGGAATATGCGTTTTGGGCACATTCCCTTAAAATCACAATGTATAATGTTGTAACCCAACATTCTTTAAAAAGAAAAGAAACTAACACCTTAATGGCCTTCAAGTAATATAAAGGTTCATGAGCCAAAATACAAAAGAAACTCTTCAATAGTTCTAGATCATCACAACTGTAATTTATATTGTTATCCCTTTAAGTCATCAATTGGAAACCTAACACGTGCCTCTTCTAAAAAGACATAAGGAAAAAAAAGAAAAACAAACCATGTCACCCATCCTCACAAAAATTATGCAAATGGTTTGATTTTTGCAAGCAAACAGCAAAATGCCTTCATCCTGCTCCTGGAATTTCAGAAAAAAACAAAATGATAACTGAGTTATCCTTATTTTATCTGGACTTTTAGTTATGTGACCTTAGTTACCTAATGTCTCTGAATCTCAGTTTCTTCACCTGAGAATAGGCATAATAATATCACCTACCTAACTGGATTGTTGGGAAGATTAAATGAATTAATACATTAAAGTGGTCCATAGAGCCATGCCTGACACCACAGGAAGCATTCATAAAACTTTAGCTCTCATTATCATTACAAGTGGATCAAGGTCAGAAATGTACATACATCTCTTATGTGTCAAGTTTGGCATAATTCTGTGACAGGACTTGATTTGCCTGTTATGCTAGGAAGGTGGGCTCTGTAGCTTCCATTAATAGCCTGTATAGGATAAATGGTAAGTGTGCTCTATCATTCTATTTGAACCCTCCTGTTTCTGGAATGCACTTTGAGTCTGTTCCCCTTCTGGCACTGATTACCCTTGGGAAAGTTAATCTTTCTAAGTTCAGCTTCTTTTTGGTAAAATGGGGAACAACAGTGCGTATTTCATAAGGCTGCTCTGATGATTAAATGAAGTAATGCACACAGAAATTCCTTAGCACACTTTGTCTTAGAACAGCCTCAACCAAGGTTATACAGTATGTTTACAAAATAACATACACTTCATTTACAACAACATTTAGCACCATAGTTACATAATACACATTATTGAGGAAATGAGGCAACAGATAAAATGAGATGATTCTGAGAGTGGTGATGGGGTGAAAGAACAATATACCTGCTAGCACAGATATGGACATAGAAAATAAGTATAGTGTAAGAGGCAGGATAATGTGATGATAACACTCTTGGAAATAAAATTGAATGCATAGACCTGGGTATGAATTCTGGTTCTTTGCCAACTGGTGAGGCTTTGATTGATCTACCAAATCTTTTGAACAGGTTTTCTCAAAATTGGGATAGTTGGATTACTTGAGGGATTGAATGAGAAAATGTTAAGTGCTTCCCAGTGAGTCTAGGATAAAAAAGAACTAAATACATAGTAATCATAGTTATTCTTAATTATTTGTAAAGGAATATTTTCTGCTTTAAGGACTTGAGTAGCACACAAGCACAACCCTTTTAAGCATTCCAATTTCTATGTGAAAGAGGTGGTAAGTGGAAATTGGGACAGACATTGGAAGTGAATTATTTCAGGAGTGGGGCATGGAAAATCAGGAAGTATCTTTGAATTGGTTGCTTAAAACAGCAAGCACTCGGGGTGACTGCCAAGCATAAGCTCTATGACTCTTTCCAACCTCTTGCTTCACCCTCTTAAAAACTCTTGGAGAGGAGGAAATAAAGTGGTGGTCAAACAAGCCCTGCCTTGCCCCTGTCTCACCACACGGGGGAGCACTTAGGCACTTAGATACCGGCATCGTGACATCACAATGGCAGAGGCGGGGCCTTGCGACGAGGTGAGGTAGTGATACCGCCCCAGAGTCACTTTCTTCTTCCACTCACTTCAGGCCGGTTGGCGGGGAGAGGTCAGATGACAACCTAAAACTCAGCCAGCCAAGCCCACAGCTGTGATCGCTGGTGAGGTCAACTCCAGCAAGCTGGAGGCATTAATAATCTTTAGGTAGCCCTCCTTAATTTTTCTCATTCTCGATAGAGGGGTATGTCCAGTTACGGGTCAAATTGAGAAAAACCGGAAACATCCTACAGCCTCCCACCACAGCACTATAGTTAATGGTGCCGATTCCATCAAAACACTTAGTCATCAGCCAACCAGTTGGCTGCCAGCTCATCATCCATCAACCAGTCCTCAGCCAACCAGGCACAAATCAACAGAGTATGAACCAATCAAGCACCAGCAAGCTAGACATTAGTATGAATCCACTGGACATGAACCAACCAAGCACAAGCCTACCTGACAAGAACCCACGAGGCATGAAACAACCGGTCCTGAGTGAACCACGTATGGGCCAACCAGGAATTACCGAACCAGAAATGAGCCAACCAGGCCCCATCCAGCCTAGTGTGAGGCAACTATTCATAAGCAAATTATACAAAGGCCAATATAGTACAAGTGAACTAGACATGAAGCAACCAGACCTGAGTGAATTCAGCATGAGTCAACTGCACCTAGGCCAGAGCCAATCCATCATGATTGAACCAGGTATGAAGCAACCAGACCTGATTGAATTCGGCAAGAGTCAACTGCACCTAGGCCAGAGCCAATCCATCAAGATTGAACCAGGTATGAAGCAACAAGACCTGAGTGAATCTGGCATGGGTCAACTGCAGCTACGTGGGAGACAATCCATCCGGAGTAAGCCAGGTATGAAGCAACCACACCTGAGCAAACTAGGCATGAGTCAAGCACAAGTAGGCCGGAGCCAATCCACCCCGAGTGAACCAGGTATGAAGCAACCACACCTGAGCAAATCAGGCATGAGTCATCCACAAGTAGGCCAGAGCCAATCCACCCTGAGTGAATCAGGTATGAAGCAAGCAGGCCCAAGCCAATCAGGTGTGCGTGAACCACGCATGAAGCAACCAAACCCAACAAGCCCAAGCCCATCATGCAGGAACCAACCAAGCACAAACTTTTTCCAAATAAGATCTGCAGAGGCTCGAGACTGCATAAAAATTCTGCACCTCATTCAAGTAAGTTTTTCCTCCCTTGTTCCCTGGAGCTCTGTGACATTAGTTTAGGGCTTAAAGAGCAGATAGGATAGGTTCAAATCCCAGTTCTGCTAGTTATGACCTGTGTACACAACCCTTTGGAAGTTACTTTAACCTCTCTAAGCTTCAATTTCCACATTGAAAATCAATAAGAGTACTATCTATATCAAGAGATTGTTGTAATGATTCAGTAACATAAAACGATTACACATGAATTGCCTGACTTATAATAGGAGGCTCAAAAAGCCAGGCAACCTGGCTAGTATAGCTCAGTGGACTGAGCACAGGCCTGCAAACCAAGGCATCAAGGTTCAATTCCCAATCAGGGTACATTCCTGGGTTGTGGACAGGTCTCCAGTAGGGGGCGTGTGAAAAGCAACTGCACATTGATGTTTCTCTCCCTCTCTTCCTCCCTTCTCCTCTCTAAAAATCAATAAATAAAATCTTTATAAAAACCCTTAAAAAAAGTCAAGCAGGAACCAATTCATATAAATTTCAGGGACCTAATATATTGTCCCTCCTGAGGAAGTTTTAACTTTAAAAAAGGATATTAGAGAAAATGAGTGCTTAACTCAAACAAATGACCTGTTAGTAACAGAATTTCAGGTATTGATGTCTAAGATTTTAGGGTAGAGAGTCTCGTTGCTTTTAAGGCCATGTCTACTTGTACAAGCTAATGCTTGTCCAGAAAACAATATTCATCCACAACAAATTTTCCATACAATTTCAGACAGTTGTTTGACTCCTGAAGTCCATCCATTGATAGTCTCCAAGTGTCCAAGGAGCTAGGTTAAAATTTCCTAATTTAAAAGTTCAGCCCTGACTGGTGTGGCTCAGTGGATTGAGCACCAGCCTGTGAACCAAAGGGTCGCTGGTTCAACTCCTGGTCAGGGCACGTGCCTGGGTTGCAAGCCAGGTCTCCAGTAGGGGGCATGTGAGAGGCAACCACACATTGATGTTTCTTCTCTCCCTCTCTCCCTCCCTTCCCCTCTAAAAATAAATAAAATCTTTAAAAAAATAAAAGTTCATTATAATGGTTTTCCTGAAAATCATTCTAAGACAGTAATGGGGACAAACGAAAAGCCACAGTCACTGTGCTGAAGTTCTTTCTGCAGCACCCAAGGCAATCCTTTCTGTGATGCACAATCTAAAGAATTCCAAAAGAAAACAGTAGCCTAGATTTTTAATAGAGTAAATATGTGGCTGGAAAATGTTTCCAGCTACTAATTTATATATTTTAAATCAGACCAAGTTTCTATTTCCTTAGAGAATGTGTTTTAATGGACAAAACAAACTACCAGAAGTTTCCTGGTGAAACCCATTTGTTGAAATGATGCTAGGCGCCTTCATAGATCTATCAATAATGAGTTATTTAGCCCTCTTTGCCTTCCATTCTTTTCTATCCCCACAAGTTCTTACATCATTTGTCTAAGTGGTACTAATCTGCATGATGAGATCATCCATCAAAATGCTATGCCCAACAGGTTAATTATTCCACAAGAACACTTTTTCCAGGTACAATATAATTTTAAGCCATTTTTGTACCTTAGTATGTGACATCTGGTTGGCAACTAATAAATTTACTGTTGAATGGCAGTGAATCTCTCCATCTGGAAAACTCACCTTCCTTAGCTTTCCAAACAGTGCCTGTTGCTATGACCAGGAGAAAAATACGTTATTAGACCCTCTCACTTTAATGAACCTTTATCTATGGAGTTCCTGCCTATATTTACTTTTGAATTTGCCTCAAGTTCTTGAATATACATTTTGCTTTCCTTGGTAATAACTTTAATGTGTATTCACTGTAGAAAGATACTATTTTAGAAAAGATAAAGTAATTACTCCGAATTGTAGGCATGAATGTAATGATTAATTAGCTTTGGGCTTTATGTACCTCTCCAATACATAGATGTCCATTTACCCTAACTCCTGTTCATTGCTAAGTTTGCAAAATGTTACCTCTTTGCAAGGGAATTTATGAGAGTTTATCACCTTACTAATTCATTCCTTAGCTGAGTATTTTACAGGTTTTATTTAATGTCCTGTCACTAAAATTCTTCCAAGTATCCTCTGTATGCACCCATTTTATCCTATTCTTAATCCCCAACCCACAGCATAACTTAGGGATCTAGTCATTTCATGGCTCAACAGCCAGAACTTCTTGCTTACCAGGCTTTCCATTTATGTATATTCCATTTATTTCCATAATGTACTGTATGGCAACTATACTTAACAATACTGCATAGCATTTTTAAAAGTTGCTAAGAGACCTTCAAAGTTCTCGTGACAAGAAAAAAAATGTAACTATATGTGATGATTAATGTTTAACTAAACATTTAACATTTTTATTGTTGTTCAAGTACAGTTTTCCACCTTTACCCCCCACCCTTCCTCACCCCTCCCCACCACCCCAGCCCTCCCCACATTTTAAAAAAGATTTTGTTTATTTATTTTTGTAGAGAAGGGAAGAGAGGGAGAGAAACATCAATGTGTGGTTGCCTCTTACACACTCCCAACTGGGGGCCTGACCTGGCCCGCAACCCAGGCATGTGCCCTGACTGGGAATCAATTCGGTGACCCTTTGCTTCACAGGCCAGCACTCAATCCACTGAGCCACACCATCCTGGGCTGTGTTAACTAAACTTATTGTGGTAATCATTTCTTAATATATACATATACCAAGTTATTATTTTGTATGCCTTGGACTAACAGTGTTATATGTCAATTATATCTCAATAAAACTGGAAAAAATTAAAAAATTAAGACAGCAAGAGCAACTATTTTTCTAATCTGAAAGTGGGGATGCCTTTCCAAGGATGAAATCCAAACCATAAATAATTTGATTGTGTAAAAAATGCCATTGTAAAAAGGCAGACAAACAAAGTCTAAAGTTAAATGGAGAAAAACACCTTTCAGGCAATCGGACAGACTTGTCTGTAAAGTGTATGAGCTTTATAATACACCGACTCTGTGATATCCACCTTGAATGCTCAGAAAACTTTTGGGCTTCACTTCCTCATTTCTGGTTGCATTTAAGGCTAGTTACCTGGACAATTGACTTTCATATGAGTGAAGTATCAACATAGTTAATCTTCTTTCTGTATATATTCCTTTGTTGTATGTGCCATTTTAGATTTCAAGTTAACAGAAGACTGGGGTTAAGTCTTACTTTTCATATACTACCCAGAACATCCTATGTTAATAAACACTGGATAAAAACTTCATGATTATCATCTTAAGAATTCATTACTAAACCATAAACTAAAAGTTTTCTCTACTTTGACAGGAATCAGCTGCCTCTGAGAACATGCCACATGTAGTGAAGTTAACAGCAGAGGGTAAGATGTTCTATGGTATTTTCAGCATTAGACTAAGAAACAGGCCATAGGCATGCACACAGTTCTACTTCCACTTATATTTACTTATATTCCATAAATTGCATGTTGTTTCATTTTCATTCATCTCGAAATGCTTTCTAATTTCCCTTGTGATTTCTTCTTTGCGCCATTGGTTAAGTGTGCACTATATGTGTGAATTTCCTAGTTTCCTTCTTGTTTTTCTAGTTTCATTCCATTGACTGGAAAAGATACTTTGTATGATTTGTCTTAAACTTTATTAAGACTTGTTTTGTGGCCTAACATATGGTCTATCTTAGATAAACTTCCATGTGCACTATTCTGTTTTGGGGAAGAATGTAATGTATATTTCTGGTAGGTCCAATTGATCTATAATGTTGTTAGAAAATCTATTGATTTATTTTTCTTCTGTCCAATTCAATACAATATTGAAATTGTATTGAACATATTGAATTGAACATATACACATACATATATATGCATATATACATATACATATATACATATGTTATATATGTATATATACATATACATATATATGTATATAC
The DNA here is from genome assembly GCA_028533065.1 of Trachops cirrhosus. NCBI lineage: Eukaryota > Metazoa > Chordata > Mammalia > Chiroptera > Phyllostomidae > Trachops > Trachops cirrhosus. The sequence continues at coordinate 33,417,302 of CM052552.1, read as the reverse complement.
ACACACACATATATACATATATACATGTTATATATGTATATATATAATATCCTACTATTATTGTAGAGCTATCCTTGTCTTCAATTTTGTCAATATTTGGTTCATACATTTTGAAGCAACAATGATACTTAGTGTATAAATGTTACCTCTTTTTTATTTATTTCTTATTGTTTTTCAAATACAGTTATCTCCATTTTCCCTCTTCCACTCCCTGTTCCCCACTCATCCGCACCTCCCACCCTCGATCCTATCTCCTTTGGCTTTGTCCACATGTCCTTCGTACATGTTCCTTGATGGGCCTTCCCCTATTATCCCTCTTCCTCTCCCCTCTAGTTACTGTCAGTTTGTGCTTCCAGCACTTAGCTATTGTAAATTGTGCTATGAATATTGGGGTGCACACGTTCTTTTGCATTGGTGTTTCAGGGTTCTTAGGATATAATCCCAGCAGTGGAATTGCCAGGTCAAAAGGCAGTTCCATTTTTAGTTTTCTGAGGAAATTCCATACTGTTTTCCATAGTAGCCGCACCAGTCTGCATTCCCACCAACAGTGCATTAGGGTTCCCTTTCCTCCACAACCTCACCAGCACTTGTTTGTTCATTTACTGATGGGAGCCATTCTGACAGGTGTGAGGTGGTATCTCATTGTGGTTTTACTTATTTTTGAAGTTTTTATTTATTTATTTTTAGAGAGGGGAAGGGAGGGAGAGAAACATCATTGTGTGGTTGCCTCTCACATGCCCCACACTGGGTACCTGGCCCACAACCAAGACATGTGCCCCGACCAGGAATCAAACTGACAACTCTTTGATTCACAAGCTGGTGCTCAGTCCACTGAGCTACAGCAGCCAGGGTAATCTACGTCTTTTGATTAGAGCATTTGATCCATTTACACTTTTAATTACTGATAAGGAGGGACTTCTGCCATTTGCTATTTGTGTTTTTTTATATGTGATATAGATTTTTGTCCCCCATCTTTTGTGTTTAGTTGATTTTTATAGTGAAATATTTTTAATTCCCTTCTCATTTTCTTATGTGTATAATCTACAGTTATTTTGTTTATGGTTATAATGGGGATTACATTTACCCTTTTAAAGTTATAACAATCCAATTTGAATTTGTACCAGCATAACATCAATTGTACTCAAAAACTTTTACACATCTCCATTCCCCCATTTTAGGTTATGGATGTCAGATTACATGCTTATAGATTCTGTGCCGATTAACATACATTAATAATTAATGTTATGCCCATGTCTTTCATATCATGTAAACAAAAATTGGAGTTACAAACAATATTAAAATAACACTAGTTCTTATAATCCCCCTTTTACTTATCTAGGTACCTTTACCTTTATTTCTTCAAATGGCTTTGCGTAGTAACTCCGGCTTTGTTTCATTTGAACCCGAAGAACTGCTTTTAGCATTTTATGCAGGGTAGTTCTAATGATAATAAACTCCTTCAGAGTTTTTTGGAGGGGAGTGTGGGGATGTCTTCATTTCACCTCGTTTGAAGACATACATCACGGTTTTGGTGTATGTAGATTTCTTGGTTCACAAGTTCCCCTTGCCCTCAGCACTTTGATTATATCAACACACTGCCTCTGGCCTCCAAAGTTTCTGATGAGAAATTGGATGATAATTCTATTGGGGGTCCACTGTGTGGGACCCATTACTTCTTCCTTGTTGCTTTCAAGATTGTATCTTTGGCTTTGAACAGTGTGATTATAATATGTCTTGTTATTGATATTTTTTGGTTTATACTACTTGAGTTTGCTGAGTTTATTGAATTTGTACATTCATGTATTGCATCAAAGTTGGGAAGCTTTCAGACATTATTTCTTCCAATATTCCAGTTTCCTTCTTTTCTCTCTTTCCTTCTGAGTAGAATAATGCGTATGTCCGTCCACTTGATGATGTTCCACAGATCCCTGAAGTTGTGTTTTCTTTTTACCCCTTTTTTGTTGTTGTTTCTCAGACTTGATAATTTCAATTGACCTGTGTACAAGTTCGCTGATTCTTTTTTCTGCTTGCTCAATTATGGTTCTGAACCGCTACAGTGCATTTTTCATGTCAGTTACTATACATTTTCCCTTTAAAAATACTTAATGGGGTTAATTTTTATAATTTCTATTTCTGTACCCATATTCTTACTTTGTTCATACAATTTTCCTGTTTTGTGCACATCTTCCTTTAGCTTTTTGAGCTGCTTTTAGTTGGTAGAGGTTAGAAAAATGTTGGCCAACTTCCAACCCATATATCCTCAGTGTTCAGAGCAGCAATCCACAATCAGAGCACAGAAATGTAGTATTTGGAGGGTAAGTTCCTTATGGCCTACCCTGGCTCCAGGAAACTGCTTCAGACATTCAGGTTGGTGTCCACAGCTGCCTACACTGAGCTGGCCAGTGGGAGCTGGGAAGCCACCAGTGGGCTGATGGCTGTATTTCACTGAAATAAATTGCAATGTAACAGCCAAGCTCTCCTCTGGAAGTTGCAAGTGTTCAAATAAAGTCTAGACCTCTAAAATAGTCACTTCAGACAGTTTCTCCCAGAACAACTGTTATATAGATGAAGAGCTGAATTTCTGGTGCTGCTGACTCCACCACCTTCTCTTTACTGTAAAATTTCTAACATATTGTGTGTGAATTAATATTTCAGATTTATTAAGAGATGGCTTTGGAGACCACCCCCTTTTCTACTGCCTGATTGCAGAAGTATTCAGTAAACAAACACCATCAGGTAAAGTAAACCCTCCTCCAATTTAATCTGGCATACATTTTGTCTATCCTGGAAACAAAATAGTTTGATAGAATATAATTACTATTAAGCAGAAGAGAAGCATGTAAATACATAAACTCAAGGTTTTTTAAAAAAGAAAGTGTGTGGTGTGTACTCATATGTTTGTATATTCATAGAAAAATTTTGGAAGAATATACTCCACACTGTTAAAATATGGCTTATCTCTTCAAGTTTGTACCCTAAGAGACTTAAAACTTCTACATGATGCATTCCTGTATTGTTCGGAATTTTGCCCAGCGAACTTCTATTACTTTAATAGTTTAAAAACACACACAAAGATAGTCTCTTTTGGAGGAAAGAACATTGTAAGTCCAGCATTAACCTCATTGTACCTGCTCTTCCCTCTTCCTAGGCCAAGCGACTGCTGGATTTGCTATGTACTACTTTACATACGATGCCTGGACTGGCAAGTTACTTTACATAGAGGACTTCTTCGTCACACAACCTTTCCGAGGTCAAGCGACACTTAATATTTTATGAATTAAAATGGTGTATTTTAATTTAAGGAGTAAACATGGGGCTTTAGTTTAAATAGGGTGTTTAAGTTAGTATATGGAACTTGCTTCTATTTTGTGAGCTTGATCGCTCTCCTAGTTACCCTTGAATAAGGTGAAGACTCAATCAGATCAGAAGAGTATTTTATTAGTTCCCATGCAGATTTTAATAAGCAAGTTTTAATAGCTTTACTTTTACCTTTACAAAATGCTTTAACATTTGGAGTTGGTTTCTCTAGAAAAGAATAAAAAATATGCTCTGTGATTAGATGTTAGTGACAGGATTCATTTCCTCTTCATTGATCATTAAGATAAATTCAAAATCCTTTTTATTACCTTTGGAACTAAATTTCAATTAGGAAAAGGAGATATGAAAAGCATTAGAAAGTTGAGTTTCAGCATAAGTTATTAAGAATATACAGCTGGATACTAGGGTTTCACATTTTATTGTTTTTAAACTGAAGCAATAACATGTTAAATGGAATTTTCTCATTTTACATTATATTTTTAAAAGGTCTAGGTATTGGAACTGCAATGCTGAAGAGCCTTAGTCAGGTATGTATTAAAATTAATATTCATATTTTGTATGTTATCTTTACTTTATCAAGTATTTTTATTTAACAGGGCCTAAATTAGATAATTTATCTCATCATTTGAATGTAACCTGAAAATACACTTAAATCTTGTATTGTATTAAACTGAATTTTCAGCACTAGCTGATGTGGCTCAGTGGATTGAGTGCCAGCCTGTGAACCAAAGGGTCACTGGTTCGATTCCCAGTCAGGGCACATGCCTGAGTTGCAGTAGAGGGTGCTTGAGAGGCAACCACACATTGATGTTTCTCTCCCTCTCTTTCACCCTCCCTTCCCTTCTCTCTAAAAATAAATAAATACAATCTTTAAAAAAAGTGAATTTTCAACTCAGATACTCATATAGATTATATCTGAGTTATATTTAATTAAACATTGATTTCTGTATAAACTACAACCACATTATACAGTTTTGACCATAAAGAGGAAATAAACAAAAGGGAGATTAGAAGATGATTTTATCCATAAAATAGGTCCACCATATGAGTATAAGAATAGTATAAAAACAACATCCTTTTGTACTTTGAAAATATAATTCTAGGTAAACTTTTCCTATAGAATAAAGAAAGAACAGTGCAATTGTATTTATAAAAGAACCAATGCGAGGACTTTGCAAATCCACTTTGGACTTTGAAAGGGTGTTTTAAAGCTGAACATTAGGACTTTGTACAGAACTTCAGTAAGATAAACGTGTTAATGAAGACTATGCTTTCAAGTAAAAGTAATCTCTGTTTTTAAACAGATAGCCCTGAGAAACGAATGTAACTGCATGCACTTCCATGCCGTCATTTGGAACGAGGCTTCTACTGACTGTCCCACTCCTCACGGAGCTGCAGGCCTTTTCTCTAGGGAGGGTCGGTACCTGTTCAGGATTAACAAAGAAAAACTCCTGTACCTGGCAGGGGAACAGTGAAACAGCCCTCATCACAGCTTGTGCCAACATCTCAATGTCTCCTGACTCTAAGAGCAAACTGACTTTGAGTGTTGTACAATAAAGCAAGGGATTAAACTCTGGTTTGTGTGAACCTTTTACTTTGAAACAGATTTTGCAGATAGAGTCACCTCTCCATTATCCAAACTGATGCACTAATGGCACAGCTGATGATCCAAAAGAGCACAAAATTCAAAAATCACTTACACTTGGCTTTAGGATATTGATTTTTTTACCTACCATAATCTCACTGAATGTACGATGCTTATATTTTCACATTTTAACATATCTGAAATTGGGATATTTCTAACAACTGACAGTATGTTTTTCTTAAAGGTAAATAATGTGTCTTAGATTTGATGAATACGAATGTGCTTCATTATAAATAAATGTGAGGGACAAAATCATTTAAAATAATGTTGCTAAATTTTAAAGAGCTCGCTTAGGAAAAACTACTAAGTGAACTGCTTCCCCACTTTGAGATGCTCAAGTAGCACCGCGTCTGTGACATCACATTCACTGCGAACTACATTTCATCTTTGAGCTCTATAGCTCTTTGCTTATACTTAGGGCAGATAATACATAAATTGCTGTATTTATATATGTTTCCATCCTTTCTAGAATATAAGCCCTTTGATAGAATTCTAATTATTTTTGCATCCTGTCTTATAACCAGCATGATAGAATACATGAGTTTGTACGATGTACCAGGGTATGTTATGGGCATAAAAGCTACACAAAGATGATTCAGTCATACCCACTAGTAGGTACCAAGGGGAGCCCTGTCTGTAAAAAAAATATATTAGTTTTAGTTTTATAATAAATTGTATAGACTATCACAACTATAAGTCCCAAGTGTCTGAGAATGTAGAAGAGACAGCATCTGAATCCTGCCTTCCAGAACAGTGACACTGGAACTGGGATTGAAGGAAAAGGAAGTTGGAATATGGAACAGGCCGAGACAGAAAAACATTCTAAGAGAAGATCCCGGCATAAGCAGAGAGGGGAATAGAAGAGTAAAGCATGTTCAAGAAGCAGGTGGTGTGTTAAAGATAAAATATAACATACATTGGCAGTAGGGTAAGGGAGAGAAGAAAGATAGGACTAACGTCTAGCTGGTATCATACACGAAGGACTTTGTCTGCATGCTAAGGGGTCTTTGGTTCTGTAGGCAATGGTGAATGACTGAAGACTTCAGAAAGATAATTTATGTTTAGAGACAACTACGTCACAATAATATAGCACATGGTTGTAGCACAGGTGGCAAACACAAGGCCCGTGGGCTGAATCCGGCCCTCCACGTTGTTTCTACCTGGTGGCAGTGCCGAGCTCTCACTTAACTGTTAAGGAGTACTTACATTTATACAGTCCTAAAATTACATTTGGCCCTTTGAGGGCAACCAACAGACTGATGTGGCCCCCATGAAAATGAGTTTGACACCCCTGGGTTAGAAGAACAGGGTAGCAGACACTGTATGTTAGCTCAAATTCAATAGCCATTCCAAATCCCTTACCACTTGCCTTCCTTATCATAGAAAACACATGATTTACCAATCTTCTTTGAGCTACCTGTGGCTATATAAGCTCTAGTCAAGATATATACAGATGACTTCCAAGAGGGGTTCTAAGAAAGCACTTAGTTTTCTAATAAATGGGGGTTGGAAGCATCTGGTACACATTTTGTGCTAACTCTTCTTACTTTGAGTGTCTATGTGTTCTCCAGAAGTGCAATAGCCATTTTGTGAATACAGGGCGACAAATCAACATGCTAAAGACCAGAGTGGAGCCCTGGCTGGTGTGGCTCAGTGGATTGAGCACCGGTCTGTGAACCAAAGGGTCGCTGGTTCAATTCCCAGTCAGGGCACATGCCTAGGTTGTGGGCCAGGTCCCCAGTAGGGGGCACCTGAGAGGCAACCACACATTGATGCTTCTTTCCCACTCTTTCTCACTCCCTTCCCCTCTCTTTGAAAATAAATAAATAAAATCTTTAAACAAATAAAATCTTTAAAGAAGACAAAAAGACCAGAGTGGAGGGAAAAATGTCTAGGGGCTTCCTGGCACCAATGAGATGCTGTCCCAACACTGCACTGCCCATCTGCAGACTTGAAATAGGCTCTTATTTATTTAACCTGCAACTAACTGGCTTACTGTTACTTGCAAGAAGAAGACATTCTGAAGTGACGGAGAGCGAGATTTAGGGCAAGCAGATTAACCAGAAGGTTGCTGTAGTAATAACTCAGGAAAGTGATGAAGACTTGAATAAGGGCAAGAAGAGAAGGTAGAACAGATATGAGGAACTTAAATAAGGAGAGAGAGGTAAAGACAACTTAGTTTTAGGCATACTGACATTGGGGCTATCTATGGGATAAAAGATGGATACAACTAATAACCAGAAAGAAAGCTCTACAGCTCTGGAGAAATACGGGAGCTGGACATATAAGTAATAAGGACACAGAAATGGTGCCTGCAGCCAGTGAACTATGTTGAAGGAAAATGAAAGGGCATATTGAATGAGGACAAAAGACTAGGAATAGAACCTGAGTAGCCTAGGCATGGAAAGGTTCAGAGCAAGAGAAGCAAGAATAACAGAGAGCGAAGGAGGAGTGCATTTCAAGGAGGGAGCGGCCAATAGTGAATCACTGCAGGAAATTCAAGTATGTACAAAAGTCAGGGTGTCACAGGTCAGGAATTGAAAGTGAGGAAGAAAGTGGCATTCATTACTTTTTTATGCAGCATGACAATTATAGCATAAAGAAAAGGTAGCTCGAGAGGAAGAGGCAGGCTTAGGGAAAGGTTTTTGTTATTGCTGGTTTTAGATAAAGATCAGAAGCTATTCAGATTTTGAGGAAAGGAAATGAGTGAAAAGAAAAACCAAGGACTGAAGGTACACTACGGTACTGGACAATATGGAAGGAAAGCAAGCTGGAAACCAAACAGAAGCACTGGCCTTAGAAAAGGGGGTGGTGTGGCTGTAAAGACGCAAGTCTTGAAAGTAGATGTGCAGAAGTTGTGAATGATTACAACTAATAGCTGATATTTTTTCTCTAAGTAACAGGAGACACAATCACCTTTGGCAGGTAGGTATAGGAGGCCTGAGACTGAAAGGAAACAACCCAGGAACAAGTCTAAGGCCCGCTCAACAGCACTGGAGGTCCCATGGCACATATGGTCCCCTGAAATAGTTACAGGTGTTTCTGGACCTTTAAGAGGAGTCAACATTAATAAAACAAAGAGACAAAATCAACCCCAAGTGTCATAAAATATATATAGTTTATTCCAGCTCTGGGAAATGAAAAAATAGAAGGATAGGGAACATATCCTTCCACACATCATTCTAATTTAACCGGCATTAATTAGAAAAAGCTAAAGCAAATATATATATGTATATGGATTTATATATACACATACATATTCTTTTCAGGTTTCAGTATCATAAGTGTTCACGTATTTACTCTATTTTTTATAAACACCCTTAAAATTCATCAAATGCATCCTAATAGTACTACTTCTGCCTCTTCAGCAATCATTTAATCTTGTTGGGACTGCATTTCCTGTTTGTGTTTAATCATTTACATGATTGGTCAACCTATGCATTAGAAAGTGTAAAGAGTAAATTTGCTTTAAAGTAATGCTTTAGGCATCAATTACCCACGACATGATTTTTTTCATCATTATTTGGAACTTCACACATCTGTAGTTCTCTGTGCAGACTGCTTCAGCTTCTAGTGCTGTACATATCCGCATCTTCTGGGTGGGACTGCCCGTGATCCATGAACTTGGGGTCAGGCACAGAGTGTGTAGCACCTGATAAAGTATTGAAATGAGAAAAAAAATTAGTCACTCATTTAACAAATTGACTGCAGGTCCTAGGAATACAGCAGTAAAAAACATCAAATATCTCTGCTAACGTGGACATAACATTCAAGTCGGCTGAGACGGAAAATAAGTAAAAGAAATAATGTATCACATAGTGGTAAGTGCTGTGCAGAAAAATAAAACTAGGAGGGGCATATGGAGTGCTGGGGTGACTTGCAATGTTAAACAGGGGGCCATGGAAAGCCTTCTAGAAAAGTGACAATTGAAGCGTGTGAGGGTGTCAGCCCTTTAGATGTCTCTGGGAAATGCCTTCAAGGAGAAGAAGAGAGCAAATGTAATAGACCTGAGGCATGTTTGAGGAACCCCGAAATGGCCAGTATGGCTGGAAAGAGATTCAGCCAGATGTGGTAGGGGTGGGTGAAGTGAGGGCGGTAGGACATGTGGTCAGAAAACAATGGGATGCTGGGCCACAGACACCATAATGTTTCTTTTTTTCATTTTATTTTTCATTTTCTTAAGCCTTTAAATTATTTTTTAATTGTATTTTAATTGTTGTTCAAGTACAATTTTCTATCTTTTACTCCCATACCAGCCCACATCCCCAGCCCTTCCCACCTCCCTCCCATTTCCACCCCCCTAGTTTTGTCCATGTGTCCTCTATATTTGTTCCTGTAAACCCTTACCCCTTTCCCCTGAAATTCCCTCCCCTCTCCCCTCTGGTCACTGTCAGCCTGTTCTCTATTTCAGTGTCTTTGGCTATATTTTGCTTGTTTGTTTGTTTTGTTGATTAGGTTCCACTTATAGGTAAGATCATATGGTATTTGTCTTTCACTGCCTGGCTTATTTCACTTAACATAATGCTCTCCAGTTCCATCCATGCTGTCATAAAGACTATGAGCTCCTTCATTCTTTCTGCTGTATAATTCCACTGTGTAAATGTACCATAGTTTTTTGATCCATTCATTTACTGATGGGCACCTAGGTTGCTTCCAACATTTGGAAAACAGAATGGAATTTTCTCAGAAAACCAAAAATGGAACTGCCTTATGACCCAGCAATTCCACTGCTAGGATTATATCCTAAGAACCCTGAAACACGAATCCAAAAGAACCTATGCACCCCGATGTTCATAGCAGCACAATCTCTTTTTTATTTTAAGTGGGAAAAGAAGGCTACTAGGTAGTTTTGAGGAGAGGAGTGATACAATGTGTGTTTTAAAAGACAACTCCTGGCTTTATAGTCAGTGAAAGTGGTGAGGCTTTAATTAGGGCGGTAGCAGTGGACATGGTGAGAAGGGACTGGATTATGGATAAATTCCAAAGGTAGAAAGGAGGGGATTTCCAAAATAGATTGGGTATGTTTTGTGAGAGAGATTCTTTAACTTGAGAAACTGCAAGAATGGAGTTGACTGTTTACTGAGATAGGGGAAAATGTGAGAGAAGCAAATTTGGGGGAAGGCAAATGAAGTGTTAAGTTTTAAAGTTAAGTGTTAAGAAATAGGCATCTGAGTACAAATGTTATTCAACATTTGTTATTCAATATTTGTACTCAGCTAGCAATATGAATCTGTAGATTTCAGGAGAGACCTGGGCTGGTTTATAAATTTTACAGTCTTAACCTATATATGGCATTTAAAACTATGGAGACTACATGAGATGATCTAGGGCCTCAGAGAAGAGGTCTAAGGACTGAACCCATTAGATACTCCAATTGTTTGAAGTTAAGAAGATTAAGAGACTGTAGCAGAGAAGACTGAAAATGAAGAGCCAGTCCATGAAGTAAGTGAACCAAGAGCGAGTAGTATCCCAAAGGCCAAGTGAAGAGACTGTTGCAAGGCGGAGGCAGTAATCACCTGTGTTAAAAGCTACGGATGGACCGCATGAGGTGGACATTGACAACGGATTCCTGGATTTAGCAACGTGTACGTCATGGGTAATCTTCATAAACTGTGTGCCAGGCAAGATGCTGTTATTTTCATGCATTATCTCACAATACCACCCTGGGATAGATGATGCTCTTATATCATCCTTGTTCTATAGATAGGAACATTTTAATTTAGAGATGATTAGAAACGGCCAGTGTAACTCAGCTGATAAGTGGTAGAGCCAGGAATGAATCCAGGTTTACCTCGTCCGCAACACAATAACCCCAGCTTTTCAGTAAAATGGGGTTAGGGTGGTAACGCTGCCCTATAATATGTTTAGTATTCAGTATAACAATGTGCACAAAGTTCTGTATATAATACCCTGTGCATGGCAAGTAGGCAAGAACAACTATTTTTGTATTTACTTTGTGACATCAGAAAAAAATATTTTTCAGAAATTTATTTTTATTTTAATTATGTTTTTCAAAATCAGACTCTTTTTAAATGATTTTGTTACTCTTAGGAAACACATCTTTTTTCTATAGAAAAATTTAATTTCCAGTTTTATGATGAAAACAAAGAGGAGAAATAGATTAATATATAATGATTTATTCTACACCAATCATTTCCCAAACATTTTATATTTTATAAAGTGTGATGAACCTATATGTAACTTAATATATTACAAACAAATATATTACAAACAAGCAGATCATTAGTAATCACTACCCATGGAACTAATATACCTTTCTACAAGATACAGATGTTTAGTTTTAGGGGGTCTGCAGATAGAATTCATGTTATTTATGAAATTGCATGGGAGAAATTATCCTTATTTTCATTACCCTCTGACTAAAAATAGACATTTCCTTCAATAATGACTGTAGGAAACAAATCACAATAATATTAACAGCACCTTAGATTTTATCAATAATAGAGATCAGAGGTATTTTCGTAATATACTGCAGTTGCAGTTATCTTGAAGTATTTACACTGACCACTACTTTAAAACTATGGCCTAAATTAGATCTTTTGTTAGATCTTGTTGTTTAAAACATTCAAGGAAGCTCATATATTACTATGTATTTCATTTTATGCATTTAAGAACATTGTTCTACCCCTGGCTGGTGTGGCTCAGGGGATTGAGCACTGGCCTGCGAACCAAAGGGTCAGTGGTTCCGTTCCCAGTCAGGGCACATGCCTGGGTTTTGGGCCAGTTTCCCAGTAGGAGGCACGCTAGAGGCAACCACACATGGATGTTTCTTTCCTTCTCTTTCTCCCTCCCTTCCCCTCTCTAAAAATCAGTAAGTAAACTCTTTAAAAAATAAATAAAAACACTGTTCTGAGAAGGGGTTCATAGCAGACAAAAAAGGTTAAGTGATTCTGCTTGATCCTTTCGCAAATGTGTCTTTACTGCCCCCTTGTGGCAGCCTTTGATCAGTGCAACTGAAAAGTGTACTGCGAAATACATGTCGTTTTCTTCTTTATCAGACATACTATAAAAAACTTTTAACATATAGATCACCTGTGGGTCTGTTGTTATTATTTTTTAATGTTTTGATTATCAGACACATTTTCCTGCCTCTCTATATGACTGGTATTTTGTTTGTTTGCCTGGCAGGTGCTGTATAAAAGAATTGTAGAAGCTGCACATGATAATCTTCTACTGGTCAGGGAACCCTTTCCCTATTTGAGGAAGGGTGAAGGTCTTATCATCTCAATCTGATCAGGCATTGAACTGAGTTGCAGTTTCAGTAACTCAGACAACTGATTCCTCTCTGTTCCTCAGGGATGGCACTTCCCAAGCTGTATCACAGCCTGGGAAGTTTCCATCTCGCTCGCACTAAAAATAGGTAGGAAATTTGGTTTTTGCCCTTCAGAGGTTTCGACATTGCTATTTAGTCTCTTGATCTAGAAAAAAGTGGGAAATATCATAAGGAGGGAGATGAGTCATGTATTGTTGACACAGTTTACCCCTCTAAATCAGGAATCAGCAAACATTTTCTACAAAGGACCGACCACAGTCACCATTTCCGACTTTGTAAACTAGAGGGTGTCCACTGCACCACTCAAGTCTGCCTTTGCAATGCGAAAGCAGCCAGATAACACATACATGGACAAGTGTGGCTGTGTTCCAATACAATTTTATTCGTATACACTGAGGTTTGAATGTCATAGAATTTTCACGTGTCAAGAAATATTTTTCTTTTCATTTTTTCAACCATTTAAATCATGGTAAAATGATTTTTTGGTTTGTGGAGTTTACAAAAATAGACGGTAAGCCGTATGTGGCACATGGGCCAGTCTCCCGACCTGTGCTTCTGAGGGATATTAATCCTGGGAGACTATGACAGATCTCAACCTGCTTTCATCAGGTTTTGAAGAGGTCCATGTCACCAATTTTCCAAATTTTTGATTTCCAAAATAACATCATTTTCACCATAAGTGTATGTGGGTGATAGAAAAAAAACAAAAGACTTCCGGCCAAGATGGAGGCATAGGTGGACACACTGTGCCTCCTCGCACAACCAAGATAGGGACAACAATGATATAGAAACAAAATAACAACCAGAACTGACAGAAAATTGAAGTATATGGAAGTCGGACACCCAAGGATTTAAAAATAGACACTTTCAACCAGACCTGTAGGAGGGGCAGAGTCAGGCTGGATGAGGGACGCGGAGCAGAGAGCTGAGCAACTGGGTCGGCACACAAGGCCACAGTAGGCAGACCCTGGGCACACAAGTGGCAGTGGCTGGTGGGCCCCGGCCAGGGGGTGGCCACCGGCAGACCCAGCGAGGGGGCCATTGTGAAGCAAGGCACTGCACGCAACTCAGGGTCCCAGCACCGGGAAATGGAGCTTTGGGGCACTGACTGAAAAGGAAGGTCCCACGGGGTGCACAGGCCCACCCACACCGGAGCTGGTGCCAGAGGGGCCCAGTTGGCTTGCGGAAAGTGGCGGAAGGGGGTCCTACAGAAAGCAGAGCAAATGCCATTGTCCCTTCTCGGACCCCGCCCCCACATACAGTGTCACAACCCTGCGACTGGGGTGCCCCGCCCTGGTGAACTCCTAAGGCCCCGCCCCTCACTACAGGAGCTCAACAAGACCAAAATACAAAACAAAACAAAAAACAGCAAAAAGATGGCTCAAACAG
>CM052552.1:33353297-33403156 GCA_028533065.1 Trachops cirrhosus | reverse complement strand
AATGGGAATAAAGGATAGAAACTGTACTGAATAAACTAAAATAAAAATTAAAAAAAAAAAGAACTGTATTAAATTTAAAAATTTAGGAACATGTATCATATTCTAACATTGAATCATTTCATCCAGAAACAAGACATACTTCTAAATGTATTCAAGTTAAAAATATACCCTTCAGTAAAGTTTAATAGTTTTCAAAAATAGGTCTTAAAACATTATTTAAGTTTATTCCTAAGTGTTTCATAGTTTTCAGAAACACATTATATATTACTCATTACATAAGTTAAAAATTAAAATATTGTGAGGAAAAATATAAAAAGCAAAGAGTAATCCCATCTTGAAGTGTATTTCTAAATAGTGAACATGTGGAGTGTTACTTTTATTTCTCAAAGGACCTCTTATATATTGTTTTGTACCTTTTTCAACACCATAGACCCCTTGGAGAATCTCTTGAAAGGTATGGGACCTTTCCTTCAGAAAAATATACATACAGTAGAAAGGCTCTCACCTGTCTTTCTTTTAAGAGACTTATCTCATTAAAGATGTCTTAAGAATTTATAATAAATGATGTTTACAGAATGCTGAATATTCATTGCTAATGGATATTCTCCAATATGCCCAGATACTGTCTTTCACAATTGATGTACCTGCTTACCAAGAGTAAGTTTTGTTTCCAAGTGTCTACATCAGTTTTCCTATAATTAAACAATTTAAATGTAAGAAAATAGGATGAAATATAAGTGTGCAAGAACTGTTGCTATGTATAGGAAAATTAAGCTAAATACTTTGTAAAGAGTCAAAAGGTGTATTACTTTCCATTGTATAACCCAATATGAGTGAATTCACATGGTTCTTGACTTTTTCTATCTGACTTATTTTGCTTAGCACAATATTCTCAAGGTCCATCCATGTTGTCACAAATGGCAGGACTTCATCTTTTCTTATGGCCAGAGTAGTATTCATTGTGTTTATATATACAACTTCTTCTTTATCCAATCATCTAATAAAGGACACACTGGTTGTTCCCATGTCTTGGCCAAAGTAATCAATACTGCAATAAACATAGGGGTACATGTATTTTCACAAATGAATGTTGTAAAATTTCTCAGATAGATACCCAGAAAAGGACTTGCTGAGTCATATGGTAACTCTAGTTTTAATTTTTAGAGTAACCTGCATACTGTTTTCCATGGTGGCCATACCATTTTCCATTCCCACCATCAGTGAATGAAGGTTCCTTTTTCTCCACAACCTTTTCAACACTTGTTAATGTTATTACTTGTCTTCTAGATAATGGCCATTCTAACGGATGTGAGGTAGTGTCTCATTGCAGTTTTGATTTTCATTTCCCTAACAGAGAGTGAAGTTGAGCATCTTTTCAAATATCTGTTGGCCATTTGTATGTCTTCCTGGGATTGGTGTCTATTGAGGTCCTCTGCCTATTTGTAATTGGATCATTTGCTTTTTTTGTTGTTAAATTGTATGAGTTCTTTATATATTCTGGATATTTTTTGAGACATTGTTTACAAATATCTTCTCCTGTTTGGTTGGTTGCATTTTTGTTTTCTTGACAGTTTCTTTTGCTGTGCAGAAGCTTTAGAGTTTGATACGGTCCCATTCATTTATTTTTGCTTCTGCTTCCCTTGCCTTAGAGGTCAAATACATGGGATATAAAACTGAAAGTAAAAAATGAGCGAAGACAAACAAACATTAACAGACAAAGAACAGTATGGTATTTATCAGAGGAAAAGAGAGTTAGGGGTTATTAAAAGGATAAAGAAGGTCAAATGTCATGGAAGGAGAATTGACTTTGGGTGGTAAATACACAAGATGTATTATAGAATTATATACTTGAAACCTATATAATTTTACTAAGCAATGTCACCTAATAAATCTAAGTTAAAAAATTTTTAAAGTGAAATAATTGCTACCAAATTAGAGACAACTAATAAGACAACTGTAAAACTCTAGGGGAAATAATACAAATCTAGGAGGATTCTACGCTTATATTATTTACTTAAGTACTCATTCTATTGATTAAAAATCTAAACTGAAAATAGTAGAAGACATAGATATGGCTAACTATAAGAAAGATGCTATGGGACCTGGCTGGTGTGACTCAGTGGATTCAGTGCCAAGCTGTGAACCAAAGGGTTGCCAGTTCAATTCCCAGTTAGGGCACAAGCCTGGGTTATAGGCCAGGTCCCTAGTGGGGGGCCCTTAAGAGGCAGCCACACATTGATGTTTCTCTCCCTCTTTCTCTGCCCCTTCACCTCTGTAGAAATAAATTTAAAAAAAAAGAAAAATGCTATGGATCTTCAGCTAGGAGATCCATGCTCATAGAAAAGTCCTATTTCAAAAGAGAGAAAAATGAACACACATTTATTTTTCAAATTGATAAACATATTTAGGATTTAAAAAAACTTGACTTCTACTTTCATACTACCATGGTTGTAAACGATGCATGATATTGTTTTAGTACTCTTAAAATTTTTAAGATTTGTTTTGAGGCCTAATATATGATCTGTCCTAGTGAATGTTCCATGTGCACTTGAAAGGAACACATATTTTGTTGCTTTTTCATGGAATGTTCTGTGTATATTAGTTAACACCATCTTGCCATCTCATTTAATATGTTGTTTAAAGCCTATGTTTTCTCACTAATACTCTGTCTGGAAAATCTATCCATTGAATAAGTGAGGTATTAAAGTCTCCTATTGTCATTTAAATAAATAAATAAATAACTTCCTCTTGTAACATTTTTGATTAATTGCTGACTACTGATTTACTGATTCTGATAACATCAAATTAGAATGTATATATTTTATACATGCATTTTTTTCATTTGATTTGGGTAGGCAAGTTGCATTGTCATATGTAACATTTGGTGTATTCTAATATCGTATATATTCATGTTTAATATACAGGGTCTGGCAGAAGTAACACCTGCTTGAGTAATGTTGGTAGGGTAATAACATGGGCATAATCATTTATAGTTTTAATTTGAACATTTCACCTAAAGTGTTATATGGTGTGCTTGAGTGTGATATTGTTATGTTACAGAATCACATGCTTATGATTTTGTGATAAGAAACAGGCATTATTTGTGCTGGACCCTATATAATAATTTGTATATAATATCAGACTCCACCAAATGTTACATATGACAACGTGACAATGTTATATGACGTTAAAGGAAAAGCAAGGGTCCAAACTCTAGAAATTTAAGTAACAATTATTATTTAACCACAGAAGAACTTTTAGGAACTCATACCTATAACAATTTTACCATAGTAATTTTAATTTAAATATCAGCAATTGTTTTTATTTCCTTCTGTCAAAGTAAAATTGAATTTAATACTTTTTAAAAAATTGAAAAAAGTATTAAAATTTAATTTTAATACTTTTAATACTTTTTAATTAAAAATAAGATGTCTAATATGCATGTATGATCCTGTTCTTATGAAACTGTATCTGCCTAGTCAGGCACCTATTTTTCTATCTCTATGTAGGCATGAAGAAATGAGTAGAATAACATTCTATCAAATGTTAACACTGATATTTTTCTCAATGGAAGCATTTCAGTGGGTTAGTTTTTGTTTCTACGCATTTTTTGCAATGCTTAAATTATTTAAGGATGAGTAGGTATCAGTTTCATCAAAAAATGAAGTCATTACTGTAAACTAACAAAAAGAATCAGGGGCCATTATCATGGCCAGGGGAGAGAAAGGGACAGGGAAGTATGACACATGCAGTCAAAAAGAACCTGAGACTAGTCAGTCACTGTGAACCTTCTGTGGGCCACAGTTTCCTTGCTGGTAAATGAGAAAATGAAAAAGTTGAATGTAATGAGATGAACAGTTTCTTGCAGCACTAATATTAAATGAATTTAAGAGGCTAATTCCTGCATAAATTTTGGAAAACATTTAAAAAATAAAAGTCTCATTTCATCAATCATCTCAAGTATAACCACATTTCATGAATAAAAGTCTTTTCATTTGATATAAGCTTTTATAATTTGGTTATATTACAAACTGCACAGGGCCCCATAACCTTGACATTCTCAAAATACTGAATAGGCAGCTTTATGTACATCAGTATTGGAAGGGATGCCATAATGATAATAAAAGGACAGAAAGACCTTTTGGTAACATCATACACTGCTTCAAGTGTGAGGGAAAATGCTAAATGGCAGTAATTAAGGGAAGAAGTAAAGGAAGAAAAAAATGCACATCCCAAAGCTCTCCTTCTGACTACCGAATATGCATTAAAAATAAAATAAAATAGTGACAGGGGCTGTTCAAATTCCTAGGAAAATATCTGGATTTGTAGGTAAGCTCACGAGAAAATGACAAAACAACTATCATATGGATTTTCATGGATAATGTTACTGAGTTCCAGATGGTTTCAAAACTGAGTTTGTATGTGCATCTGTATTTTTTTCCACTTTCCAAAGCCTCCATTATCTTGTCTAGGTACCTACCAAGTGACTGGTCCTTACATTATGTTAATTTGCTGAACTGAGAGCTACCAGCAGCTGGAATTTTCTGTTAATGAAAAATAGAATTTTACATGGCTCTATGATATAGTGGTATTTATCCCCATAAATTGTAATTCAGTCTCTCTGAACTTAATGCTCAAACCAGCACTTATAATGTTGAATTATAATGAAACAAAGTCATCCTATTTATTGGTGATCAGCATATGTCAGGAGTGGCATAACCATGCTGAGATGCTAATGTAATTTTGCCAATATAGAGTTGATAACTATGTGTCTCTGAAAATTAAATGTTACAGATACCATATGATATTTAAATGTTGCCACACCAAGAGTTTAAACAAATATTAAAATGCAGCTTTCACTTAGAAAGAACTTACCTTTGCAATTATTACGGACTGAACTGGGTAACAAACAGTTGCTCCTAAAGTGGCCAGTCCCAATGGATAAGCAATTTTCTTAAATCTAGAACCTAAGAAATTGAAACAAACTGTTAAATTCTTAATACATGCTACCAGAAACTTGATGCTTCTATAATTTTAATATTCTCTTTGTTCCCATTAAAGCCATCATCTTGTTAAATTACTCTTTCGGTAATAATACCAATCAAGATGCTAGTTACACGTCATTAAGGATCACAATTGAATTAATACCCATAGTTGTCATATCCAATTTAAGAGAAATATTCTCAATCTAACACGATAATTACCTGCACAAAGGGCACTGATGATTTTTTTTCCTTTTTTAAAACTAGGTATTATTTCATTTCTTCAACCATGTTAAAACTTAAATGGACCTATTTTGATTAAGTGTTTCAGAAGGTGAAAGATCCAACTAACTAATCAGCCGAGAGCTGTGAAAAGTACAGAGGTCCTTCATGTCACTGATTTAGAATACTGAAGCAATAATTTAATAATTGCAAGTAACGTTAAGATAATCATTTGATTTCTAAGTGTCTTATCTAAGCATCTGAGGGTCATTTTCAAACTTTTTTTGGATGGCAAAATCCTTTTCAAAGTAAGTCTGAAGTACAGAATGTCAAAAGGAACATCATTTATACAACTATTACACCTTGAAACCACTCTGGTTAGCCTGTGGGAGGGAGCCTGGTGTTGAGCCCTCCACGCGCAGCTTGTCCCTGTCCCTCATACCACTTCCACAGGACCCCGGGTGCTGTACGATAGTGTGAAACTCAGCACTCTAAGCCATAGCTTAGTTCCAATAGAGTGTTGGTGCAAAACAAAATCTGTCTTTAAATGCTTGGACTCTGGTTATCTTGGACTCTGTAAATATGATCTGAGCAATTAGAGGACAGAATTTCTAATTGAGGGTCCGTACTTTTATTCTCTGGCACAACTCTTACAATCCTTAATTGAAAAATGAAACAACCTACCTCATATATCAGTAAAGACTAAGGTGGAAAATACCTGGTAACGTTTCAACATTTGCAGGCTACTCTACAGGTTAGGGAAAGCAAAAACCAAGGGGTATTCCTCTGTCTGGCTTCCATGTTAGTAGGGGCCTGTCTACAATCTTGTCTACAATAGACTGAGCTCAGAGGAAGTGTGTAGGTGTGCTGCTTCAACCTCCAGTACAGCTTTTCTTTAGGGGGGGTTGTGATATTGAATAAAAGGGTCTAGGTGTATTAAAATAGGTCCTAAGTTGCTCCATTACTCTAGTCTTGCTCACTAGTATCTACACTAGTATTCTAGGATCTATAGTTTGCTTTTTTAAAAAATATATTTTATTGATTATGCTATTACAGTTATCCCATTTCTCCCCCTTCACTACCCTCCACCCTGCACACCCCCTCCCACCCACCTTCCCCACCTTTAGTTCATGTCCATGTGTCATAAGTTCTTTAGCTTCGACATTTCCCACACTATTCTTGCCCACCCACTGTCTATTTTCTCCCTACCTTCTATGCTACTTATTCTCTGTACCTTTTCCCCCTCTCTGCTCCCACCCCCCTGTTGCTACCCCTCCTACAGTTTGCTTCTTGATTGCACTGACCCAACATCTCCTAATGCAGGTTTTCCTGACTCAGCCAAGCTCCCCTGATGCGCTGCTCCTAAACTGGGACAGTCATAGTTTAACCTGATGTATCATTATAGGTATTAAAAAGATTTACATTCATCCTTCTCCACTTGATATGAAAGGCCAGTCTACAGTAAAATAAACTTCATTTTGGGTTCAACAGGTCTAAATGCATAAGCAGGAAAGAACTCTAGATATAGCTGCTAACTAGCTATTTACTATTTATCATGGAACTATGGTGGGATTTCCTTCCTCTGGACCTCTATTTATAATCTGTAGCATAACAGGGTTAGACTAAACCAACAGCTTTCAAACTTTTTTAACCATGACTCATATTAAAGAACAAAATTTATATTGACCTATGACCTATCTCACATGCGCGCACACACACACACACACACACACACACACACATTCATTCTCATTCCCTCTCTTCCCCTCCACTATTTACCCATAGTAAGTACTAAACAGTCTGATGTTTGCAATTCTCGTCTACTTTATTTTTAATAAATGCTTCCTGAGATGAACATGTTTATTTCACTACCTACTAAGTTAAGGTTTGCAGATTGAAAAACACTGGTTATATTATTCTGGCTCTGACACTGGTCGGGAGATATTGTGAATGACCTAAGGAACACTGTACCTTACAAATGGATTATGAGTTCCTCAATGAAAACTGAGTAATATGTTTTGGCATATTTCCTTCAAAATTTAATTTTTTGAGTCTTATTGTTACATATGGTGATCTTGGGTTTCGATTTTTTTTCCCTAATAAATACTTTAAAATATGTATCCAATTAGAAGTTGTTCATAGCATTAGAATAAAAGTGGGGTATAAGGAGCCATTAATATTAGTTATAAGGAGAGCGTAAAGTCTATTAGGATACAATATATATGCTAGAGTTAGAATGTTATAATATTCTTGTCGTTCACATAGCTTTATTTTTTTTAAAGATTTTATTTATTTATCTTCAGAGGGGAAGGGAAGGAGAGGGGGAGAGAAATATCAATGTATGGTTGCTTCCTGTGCATTCCCTGCTGGGAACTGGCCTGCAACCCAGGCATGTGCCCTGACTGGGAATCGAACCGTGATCTCTTGGTTCACAGGCCCGTGCTTAATCCACTAAGCTACACCAGCCAGGGCGTTCACATAGCTTTTATATCTGAGTCCATGTAACTAAACTGATATCTGATTCCAGATTGGTTCAGAGTTGTGACTTCCCACCCCATGTAATTTAGTTTGGGGACAGCAACTGGCAACTGAGTTGGGGACAAAGCATGAATGCAAGATGACCAAAATGGCTCCTCATCAGAGAACTGCATCAGCTTAGTAAGGGCTTGTCTGAGGAGAGGAAGCAGGAATGTGTGCTGAGAGGGTTTCTATAACCCGAGGTGGAAGATGGGGTGGGGGCAAATACAAAATGGCTTCTTTCATTCAGATTCATCACAATTGTTGCACATATCAAGGCTTCATTCCTTTTGTTGCCCGGATAGTATACCTTTGTATGGATGTGCCACAGTTTAGTTTGTTGTTGAAAGACATTGAGGTTGTTTCCAACTTTTGGAGATTATGAACAGAATTGCTCTTAACATTTGTGTCTAGCTTTTTCATTTCTCTAGGCTAAATCCCCAGCAGTGGGATTACTGGGTCTCATGGTAAGTGTATGTTTAACTTTATGACAAGCTTTTTGTCAAACTATTTTCCAGAATGACTGTACCATTTTGTTTTCCCCAGCAGTGTGTGAGAGTTTTAGTTGCTCTACATTCTCGAATATACTTGCCATGGTTACCCTTTTTAATTTTAAACATTCTAATAGCTGTGTAGTGCTATCTCATTGTGTTTTTCATTTGCATTTCTAGTAATTAATGATGTTAAACATCTTTTGAAATAACTATATTCTTGAAAACAAAAAAAAATAATAAAAGTAATTATGCTGTACTATAGGAACCTAAATATTTTAAGGTAGCCTATCCTAATAATATTCAGTAAAGGATATGAGGTTTTCCCGTGACAGTAAAAATCAGAAATTAATATAATAGATTTGGAAAAGACAATATTTGTATGTTTAACCCCTACCTTTTCTTGCTGACAGCAAGCCTGCTAATCCAGAAACAGTAATCACTCCAATTTTTGGGAGAAAATCTCGAGGTGGATTCTTCAGGTAAACATACGCATCTCAAGAAATCAGTTAAAAATGAATATAAGTGACTTATTGTAACTGGTATGATACACAAAAGTTAGAGAGAGATAAGAGCAGACAGTTTAAATAATCTTTAAAAGAGCAACACAATATAATGACTTTGAGTACCAACTTAAAGAGCTAGTTACAATAGCTACTTGTTACAAAATTAAATATTCCTTCCATAGCTGATTTCATATTTGTTTTCTGAATAACATAGGTTATTATTACCCTTGAATGAAATGTGATGCTAGAGTCCATACCTTAATATGGATTACTATGAAGCAAATTCCTGATTGTCTAAGTATTATATACCTATAAGAGAAATGCTTCTGGCCTTATTTGCTCAAACACTGGTATGATCCAGTAACCTTAGAGTCACTGTTGCTCTTGGTTAAAACCAACATGATCAGGATGAGCAGTGAGCCTAAACAAAAAGCAGATGGAAAGTGGGCAGAAGTCCGGATTTCCTGGCTTTTTATATATTTAAATTATATGGGTTCTATGTAGTCCCAAACTGCACTCTCCTATCGTAGGTTAATTACTAGGTTGGTCAAAAAGATTGTTTAGTTTTTTCCGTAAAATAAAAGACACATTTTTCACTTTCACCAATAACTTTATTGATTTGGATATTCTGAGTATGCCGGCTATCTCTCACTATTGGCTTCCAGTGGGTAGAGGCCCAGGGGTGCTGCTAAACATCTTCCAATGCATAAGACAGCCCCACAGCAAACAATCATTTGGCCAAAATATCAATAGTAAGAAGAAACTTCACAAACCACTTCTGACACATTCTACCAATCACAGCCCCTTCTCCATACTCTGCACAAACCTGATTTTTCCCTTGCAATTGTGTTTTTACCTTTCTTGAAATAGTAAGTATAATACACCAAAATTTTTGTGTATGTTCTTCCATATTCAATATTAAAGTGGCTGCACAAAACCACCAATTTTGATCACTTTTTAAAAAAATGCATGCTGATATGACAGCTTTCGCAACACAATCTAACAAAATTGTTGCAAATGGAGTTAAAGGCAACTAGAGCCATTGTACAGAAAAAAACTAAATTAACTTTTTGGCCAACCCAATATTTAATGGCAATCAGTAATTTAATTATATTCCTCATGACTGATAAGGAATATAATTTGGAATTAATTCCCACATACATTAAATAATGACAATACATATATAGGTCATCAATCTGCGCAGACTTAAAATTTTAGCTGCTCTTTGGGTGCTGTATACATTTTGACAACTGGCTTACACCAAAACTATTAGGAAGCTATATCTGCAGCCAAGCACCATTATCAAACTAAAGACTCAAATGCAACTGCTTTCCAACATTAGCTCAAATATCCTATGATGACTGATTGGTACAGTGTTTCCTAACAATCAAGAGCAAAACACTATATATTTTAACAACAAATAGCATTTATTTAAAATGATTGATGACAATGGAGATATGTTTCTAATTTATGTTTTATGAGTATATAATTTAAAACAGACCTCAGTTTGAGTACAGGTGGAGCCACTTACTAGCTATGTGGTCTTGGTAATCTATTTAATCTTTCTAAAGCACAGTTTCCTCATCTGTAAAAGGGGAATAATTATGATACCAACAGTCACAAGATTGCTACCAAAAGCAAATCAGATAAATTATGTAAAATGCTTATCACAGTGACTTAGCACATAATAATAGCCAAATAAATTACAAATACAATTGCTTTGTTATTGTTATCATAAACTGCTATGCACAGTATCTTTACAGTTGCTAAAACATGATAAGAGATAATACTCTATGTTTATTTTTTCACTTTTAAACCTTGCAAGTTAAAAAGACAATAGAACATTCCTAATTATAAGTGGTTCACTCACATACCTTTTCCAAATTGTACTGTATCCATTATCCCATTTTTCACAAAGACATAAACACCCTAGGCAAAAAGGGATAAAAAGATATCTGCATTATTGAAAATGTTGATAATTAGATTAAATAACATTTCTGAGATTTTATCAAAATGGTGATTTAGCATTGCACCCAAATCTAAATCTAACTTTCTTATTTATTCACTGTGAGGATATTTGTTGAACTTAGCTTCTCTTTATTTCTCATTTTTCATTCTATTTAACAATGCATAATATTTGTGTACTATTTTCCCCAAATAAACAAGTACTGCCTATGAAATCATCAGAGCAGTGCATATAAAACTTATGGCAAAAATACAAAGATTTATCATCTTATTTTATAATGGTCTAGAAAATTGAATGGAATTCAATAAAGCATAAAGAGAAACATATTTCAGCTTGGAAGCAACATCTGATTAATAAAGATGCGGCAGCAACAGCATAATGATTTGTGGAGAAAACAACAACAAAAAGCCTAAAGAAAAGTTCACCTTCTGTCTTTTTTAAGTGTGCACTGGAATAAGGAAAAAACCTAACTATGACATTTATCTCAGGATAGAAATCATGCTACAGAAGCTAGTGTCCATACTGTTTTTAAATAGCAACATAAATTCTCTACAAATCAAGATTACTTAACCCATGGAGGGATTAAGGCTTTCAATCAAATGTTTCCTTTCACTAAAGGAACTGTTTCCAACTAGTTCATTTTAATGCAAGAGATATTGTTACACACATTTATTAAGTGATAAGTGCTATCTCAATTACAACAGAAGAAAAATGAAGGCATGAGTCCTGGCTGGTGTGGCTCAGTGGACTGAGTGCCAGACTGTGAGCCAAAGGGTTGCCAGTTCCATTCCCAGTCAGGGCACATGCCTAGGTTGTGGGCCAGGTCCCCAGTAGGGGACATGTGAAAGGCAACCACACATAGATGTTTCTCTCCCTCTCTTTCTCCCTCCTTTCCCCTCTCTCTACAAATAAATCTTTTTTTTTAAATGAAGGCATGAAATGATTTACAGGTCATGCTGTATTTCATTTTAAAGGAACCAGAAAACACAATCTAAGTATATGGTCTTCTTCTCTAAAAGAGCTGTGCTCAAACCATGGGATTAAAATCAAAAACGAGATTTTCAAAGCTAAGGAAATAGATAGAAATGAGTATATTAGATGTGAAAGGAATAAGTTACTGCTATTGACGTATCTTGGTATTACTAACTTTGTCTCACATATTTCCATGGTGCTCAGAGATGCATAGGTTCATTCTGTTCATCATGTTCATATGATATAAACACAAACTGGACAAAGTTACCACTGAACTACTTCTCTTTAGGGACTCTGTCTTCAGAAAATATTCATCTTCATGTATACGTATTGAGTAGTTGACTGAGAAATCATACTGTCAAAGAAACAAACTAGTCCCTTCTCTGGGAAATTTTTCCTTAGTTGAGTTTAGGAATTCACTTTTTACCACTGGGGGTCACTGCTACCTCAATTTCAAAACATCGAGGAGCAGAAATTGAATTTTCCCTGAATGACTCTAAGTGTAATGCAGAATATAATTTGAGTCAGAAGTAATTTTTTAAGAATATATTACATCTTTAGAGAAAAATTAGAGAGCAAACATTGTTTACATTGAAGATGAAATGCATTCAAATTGCCCTTATTCAACCTAATTGTTTCAGGATATTAAAGAATATAAAGGTCTTTCAGTCTTTTTGTTTTAATTGGGTGATAGTTATAATAGCAATTTAAGTATCTCTCAGGAACAATTTGCCTCACTGAAAATAACTTTGACAATACTATAGAAAATTAGGTCTCAGGTGACTAAAGAGTGAATCATCCAGCTGCTGAAATGATTCAGATCTTAATTAGTTAAGATATTTTCCTCTGAGATTAAACTATTAAGAGTATGTCGTATAACTAGTATTATCAGAATTATCTGACAGGAAAATATTTTTAGAAATAATACCATATATTCATCAGATGTTCTAAATATACTTTGGAATGACCAGAGTTCACAGATTTGATATTTCAATCAGATCATTAGAATTTTCTGTCTTTTTTTAAATCTTTTTTTTATTTATTTATTTTTATATAGGGGAAGGGAGGGAGAAAGACAGGGAGAGAAACATCAATGTGTGGCTGCCTCTCAAGCACCCTCTACATGCAACCCAGGCATGTGCCTTGACTGGGAATAGAACCAGTAACCTTTTGGTTCGCAAGCTGGCGCTCAATCCACTGAGCCACACCAACCAGGGCTAGATTTTTCTTTCTAAAAAGAATGGATTAGAAACAAAAAGCACAAAGGGTTGCAATTGGATAGGCTAGATTTGAAGTAAATCTGTACAGCTATTGGGTCAGAATGATGAAAACAACAGTACCAATGTTATCACGATGACACTGACATTGGAGATGTTGATGCTAATACACCTATGTTGACATGATGATAATGAAACATCAATACTGTCCACTACTGGGAATGCTGATTGAAAGCTGTCTTTAGCAGAGTATTAAAGCAGAGTATTAAAATAAGGTGAATTCTATTTTGGCCAGTAACTGACTGTAGTGAAATTGGTCTTATGAGCTAAACAAAACAAGTGAAAATGTTGCTTAGTCAAATAAAAAAACATCCCAAAGTAATCTCAGAACTTCATGTAACAGTCTAAATATGTTTTGTAGATGCTGGGTAACATAAATGGTTGCTAAACTAGTTTAATCTAAGAAGTAGTGGTACAGTGAATTAAGTACGGCCACAAATTATTTGCTGTTACTTGTATTGAGGAGTGGCATTTTCCCCCTCCCTTTAAAACTGGATTGGCCTTAGTGACTTAGCAATAGCAACCTTTAGAAGTGACTTTCTTGGACATCTGAGGACAGGTAAGGAACCTGGTGACTTCTGCCTAGGGCCTCTTGTAATGTTTTCTATAGCAGCCCTGAACTGCCCATGTAAGGTATCTGGCCACCTTACCTGAGAGGCCACGTCTAGGTGCTTTGGTCAATATTCCCAGCTGAGCCCAGCCTTCTAGCATCTGACAAGTTGTTAGAGATGAGAATGAAGCTGTCTTGGGCCCTCTAGATCAGCCTATTCACCTCATGAATACCACTGAATGACCTTTGTGAACAGCGCATGCAACAGAAGAATCACTTGTCTGAACTCCGATCAAATTCCTGACTTGCCAAATCATAAAATATCATAGAATGGTAGTTGTTTTAAACCACTAATTTGACGGTAGTTTGCTACAGATCAATGGGTACCTGGAACAACTGGTATGTAATACAAATCAGAAACCTCCAATATTGAACAATGATTAGAATAGACTTACCTTGCACCAGCCAATGTAACGACCAGTGGTAGTGCGGATGGAGGCAAAGCCCATTTGTAAATTACCAGGCTGTTCTTCAACATATTTAGACTGGAGAGGTGGTGAAGTATATATGGGGAGCTAGACACACAAAAAACAAAAGCCCAAAACACTTCATTTCAAACATATAAAGTAGCTGAAATTACTTTTCTAATAATATGGCAGAATAGGAATCCTCATCAATATTCCTGCTAAAAGCAACTAAAAATACTGATTATATGAGGTCTGTTCAGAAGGTATTCAGTCATATAATATGTAAAATAGAGACATTTATTGAAGATACAAGAAACAGTGTACATAGACAATGATGCTTCAGTCCCCTTCAACATAGGTACCTTGCTTGGGACCTCACACAGTTCTCCCAGTTGCCATCAGCTGCCCCATCATATTTTCCTGAATCTCATCAACAGTCTGAAATCTCTTCCTTTTCAAAGGTGATTTTAGTTTTGGGAAAAGCCAGAAGTCATAGGGGCCAAATCTGGGTTGTAGGTGGGCTAAGTCCCCTGGGCAATTTGATGTTTTGCCAAAAACCTCTGCACGAGACATGATGCATAAGTGGGCATGCTGTCATGATGAAGCTGTCAATCACCAGTTATGTCCATAGTTGTGGCCTTCTGAATCATTTCAACAGTTTCCACAGAGGAATGTTCAAGCTTTATGCAAAATTGGATGCAGATTTGTTGGTCTACTCACTCAGTCATTTTGAATGTGACAGCCACACAGTGCACATGTTCACTCAATGATGTCTACCACCCCCACTGACTAGTACAGTGAAGTTGTCATTGTTCATGCATGTGCATTCCAGGCCACTTTACTTGGCTGCCAGATTACATGATGTTGCACAAACCATTCTCATTATATTAACAATGGTTGGATTTTTTCGGGGCAGACCTCATATATATATATATATATATGTATATATTTTTAATCAATTTATTGAGGTGACATTGGTTAATAAAATTACATAGGTTTCAGGTGCACAATTCTATGACACATCACCTGTATATTGTATTGTGTGTTCACCACCCCAAGTCAAGTCCCCTTCCATCATCATGGATCCCTCATACCCTCTCTTACCTCCCCTACCCCATTTTCTTCTGGTAGACAGAGACTGATTATCTGTCTCTATGAGTTTTTGGGGAGTTTTCTTCGCAATCCCGCTCTACTTTTTCACAAATTCCTGCAACTCCTCTCCCTCTGACAGCTGTCAGTCTGTTTTCTACCTATGAGTCTGTTTCCATTTTGTTTGTTAGAAATTAGGATTCGATTCAGTAAACTATAAAACCACATTTAAATTAAAGTGAATGAAAGTAAGTATAACTCCCAAATCAGTATTTTCCTTTGTTATTTTTTTTGTGGTGAAAAGAAGCAAATAATAAGAAAATGAGTCAAGCTTATATCATAGCAATATTATAAAAAGAAAAATCCAGTGATAGCTGACCACATATACACACAGCCCATTACCAGCCACTTTACAGATCAGAGTCCTTCAAATTTCATCATTTAAAAAAAACAATAACCTCATGGCTCTCCAGAGTTTTCTAATAAAGAAATATTCAATCATATTCACCAGATGGTATTTAATAAGGCAGGGGCATATTAGTATTTTTAAATGTTTAACAAGAAGAATTGGACTAAAAAAAAGACATTCTGCTTAGCCCCAAGTTTACCAGCAGATTCAACTAAGCAGAACACCTCATTTATACAGTGTTTTGGTTACTAGAGGCTTTATTGTAAATAGATGTAAACAGAGTCATAATTCACTTTACACAATAAAAGTACCTTCAGAAATTCACATCTTAAAATTCAGAAATATGCAAATTTAGCTACAAGGGACAAATGCAAGTTAACAACCTTCCTACCTATATTTTGAGCTTTCCAAAGATGAGAGTGTCAAGGTGGGCTTAAAAACATCATCCCTCTAAGACTAAAAGAGGAGAAAGAATACTGAGAGACAGCAAGTTAGCAGAGAAGTGAATCTATCCTGGACTGTTAATAAAAATTATTAAAACTTTACATTATTATTATCATAATACATTGCTTAGAACATGCATGCATGCAATGGGAGCTCTGGAAATAATTTTTGTTAAGTTTTATGCATGTTAGTTTGACAATGTTTTGATACTTTTCATGTATTCTGACCTATAATTCCATTTCTAGAAATTTATTCTAAAGAAATAGTTATAGATGTACATACAGACTTATGTGGAAAGTGCCTTGATAAAGCACTATTACAGTCAACAAATTACTGAACATATGCTAAATTTTCTGAAGTTATGCAAGTTGTACATTTGATTATGGTAAATTCATACAAAAGAATATTTGAGCCACCAGTAAGAATTATTTCCAATGTCATCCAAACAGTCAGTGGTGGCGTCAAGATTCTGATTCAAACCTGTGTGACTCAAGTGTACATTTCTAAGTATGTAGTTAAATCTTAGTGTGACCTAAGGCTGGAAAAGAAAAACATAGAAACAGAACCAAATCATTAATCACAATTAGATAACAACAGGCTTGCATGATAAATTAGATCAACAAGATGAAAGTTAAACAGGCATGTATGTACTTGCAATTGAATCCAAAAAGTCTATATGCATAAGTACATAATGAGAAAAGACAGAGTTTACCAGTAGCCCATAGTAAAATGTTTAATACATTTTAAGAACTGTAAGTTCACTATGTCATGCTCGAAGGTCATAAGCAAGACTCATTGTGAGGACACAAAACAAAAATACATAGAAAAGTGAAAGTGGTCTTAGGCAGTTTCAATAAAAATATATTATGTAGAAGAGGAGAAGTCAGAGCCTGACTCTATCGAGCAGTGGTCTAAATATTTACAACTGAAGAAAATACTAATCATCCTGAATATTTTGGCAGAGAATGATCATGATAATGATGGAACTCAAAGCTATGGACACATGAAGAATGGCCAAAGCTACTAATCTACTTATTCAGGAAGCAAAAGTTCTTAAAGTATGACTCATATCTGAAGAGTTGTTTGGTGGAAGAGAGAATTTTTCTGTAAGGTACCAATGCAAGAGATACAAGGTGAATGCTCAGATCTTATTATGACACAGATTTGTCTGACCTAAGGAAGGACCTTAAATTGAACGAGAGCTGCTAGCAAATTGAATGGGCTGCCTATCAAAACTCTGGGTTCCTCTATCCATAGTTTTAATCATGTAGAAGAGAAATGGCCATTTAGTGTACCTATGGTAGAGGGCATCACAGTAACATACAGAAGGCTGAACTAGAGAACATCTAAAGTCACTTTCAAAAATGAGATCTTAATGAATTTTTTAAACTAAAGCTTCCAAATATCAGGTAGACCTGTATAAATTTTCAAGAAAGAAAAATCTGACTGCTTAAAAGTTCTAAGACCCTATATAATTGATTATTCATTGAGAAAAATCACTAATTGTTTTTCCTTAGAATTAGGATGTTAGAGATCTGGGTAAAATATAATACAGTGCTTATTTTAAGGTACCTTGAAACTATTTCTCTCAAATTACCAAATTTGCCTAACAAATATTTCAAAGACATTCTTGATGAATAGACCTAACAACAACATAATAAAAACTTATTTTATCATATTTAATTATTAAAATATTCACAAGCATCTGTAGGCAAATTACCTGCTCTGGTTTCAGTAGCTGCTTTTTGGATTCCTCTTCTTTGGCTGCATGCACACTTACAGATGCAAACATCAGACCTGCAGGTGTGGTTGTGAGCTTTGCCATCTGAGAAAGATATAACAAAAATATTTTAAAATAGAAAGTCCCCCATCCTCCACTTCCCAATAAATGTTTGGGGCATCTCAGGAACACTATGGCTTTCACTTAAACTTATTAAAAACCTAAGCATTACAAATCACTTCTTCAGGGGTGGGGGCTGGGTGGAGTTGGGCAAAGTGGGGGGAACATCTGTAATAGCATCAACAAGAAAAACATGTTCACCCAAAATTGAAAAAAAACCCCACAATTTTACGACATAAACCTAAACTTCTCTTCTCATACTAGATGATAGAGTATTTTTACCAATTAGTTAACTACCTACTTCACATGGAATATAGCAATATAATCATTACCAGGAGAAGTGAATATAAGATTTGGAGGATGACGCAGGATTGATTGATCCTGGTATTCACTCAGTCCACAAACACTGACTGAGCAATTACTGTATCCCAGACCCTGGTCTCAGGGTTAGGATACTTCACAGAATAAAACAATGATTCTTGCCCTCATGGAGGTGACATTCTAGTGGAGCAGAGAGAGACAATAAACACAATGAATAAATTATATGGTATATTACAAAATTGATAAATACTACAAAGAAACTAAAGGGTGATTCTGAAGTACTGAGTGAACGAGGTTAAATCTTGAAATACAAATGTACACTATTTATTTATTTATAAGGGCTTTATTTATTTATTTATTTTCAGAGACAGGGGAAAGGAAGGAGAAAGAGAGAGAGGGAAACATCAATGTGTGATTGCCTCTCACATGCCCCCTACTGGGGACCTGGCCTGCAACCTAGGCATGTGCCCTGACTGGGAATCGAACCACCACCCCTTGGTTCGCAGGCCCATGCTCAATCCACTGAGCCATACCAGCCAGGGCTCAGATGTACACTATTTATAAAAATAATTTCCTACACTACAAATTCTTTGCCCCTAACTTTCCCAATGCATTCCCTTTTTCCTTGTTTCATGCTTAGTGTAAAGCCAAAGTGGCCTGTATTTTGGGTATAGCTTGATTTGAATTAAAAAGCAGGAAAATTACTGGCTCTAAGAAGTATCTCAGTGTTTATTCAAGTACCAAAGTAATCCCCAAAGATTATCTATTCAACAGAGCAAATGAAATGCTTTCCAGGGAATATATATTGTAAGAGCTTGATTCTCTGGAGGAGAAAGGAGGCTTGCTGAAATCAAAGAACACCCAGAGGGAAGAGGTCTCCTTTGCTTACACACAAGTGTGATTGTGCAGAACTGGAAGAAACGCTGGCCAGAGAATTCTAAATGTTCTCTGACAATGTCTTTATTTCATTTCTGACACATTTTTCAATATTTCTGAGCAGAGCAATGAAAGCTACAGGAATCACTTAAGAAATTTCCTGTTTAAAATATGCAGGGTAAAATGAAGACTCAGTACTATTCAGAGGATGTGTTTCCTAGTTTTCCCTTCTCAACCCTCTCTCTAGTACAGATTAGCATCAGAGAATGATTTCTCTAGGCATGACTTCCCCAAATACGCTACTTTTGATTTCTTATACACAGTAGGTATTCGCTAATGAAATAACAAGATTTCCACTCCATACCTACGTCAGGTGTCAATAAAAAACACATTAAAACAATGCCAGGAAGAATGCTCCCCCATGCACCTGAGGTACTCTGATACTAAAGCTCTGAAGTAATTATATGAAGGATGCCAATTCTTACAACATTTAAAAGCTATTTATAAAACCCCTGATTTGACCTTACTCCTAGATATAATACAAATACTTTCCAATTATATTAATACCTGAAAATTTTCAACTCCCCAAAGTTCTCAGAGCATAATCATCTTACTTTGATTAATGAAATAAATAATAAATGTAGACTATAAAATAAGTTCACAGATACTGCTTGATAATTATGATTTAGTGCTCCAGAGTCTTGATTGACTAAATGAACTAGAGCCTAAAATGATAACATAGCTTAAAAAATTCAGTAGCACAGGGTTCATTCACTTTGATTTTTTTTTCCTGATACATTTGTTTTTAACTTAAATCTACTGGGGTGACATTGGTTACTAAAATTATAGAGGTTTTAGGTGTACATTTCTATAACACATGATCTGTATATCGCATTGTATGCTCACCACCCAAAGTCAAATCTTCCGTCACCATGTATTTGACCCCTTTATCCTTTAGTACTCGCTTCTCTCCTCTCTGCTAATGGCATGTTGTTGTCTGAGTCCATGAATTTTTATTTCTTTATTTGCTATTTTCAATTATCCCAATTGAGTGAAATAATGTGGTTATTGACTTTTTCTGCCTTGAATTAATTTGCTTAGCATAATATTCTCACGGTCTATCCATGTTGTTGCAAATGGCAGTATTTTGTGTTTTCCTATGGCTGAGTAGTATTTCATTGTATACAACATGTACCACATTTATGTTATCCAATCATCTATCAAAGGACACTTCCATTGCTCATATAACCTTCCTAGACTAAATCACAAAGAACTGCAAAATCTGTGTAGAAAGATCAACAGTGAGGAAATTGAAACAAGCACCAAGCCCCCTGCCAAAAAAAAGTAAAAGTGCAGGAACAGATAGATGGCTTCACTAGTGAATTCTACTGAACATTCAAAGATGATTTGATATCTATCCTTCTCAAAGTCGTCCAAACAACTGAAGAGGCAATACTACCTAACACATGTTATGAGACCAACGAGACCAGCATAATGCTGATACCAAAACCTGACAAGGATAACATACAAAAAAGAAAACTACACACCGATGTCTCTGATACATACAGATGCAAAAACCCTAAACTAAATACTAGCAAATCAAATACAGTAATACACTAAATTAATACATAACAATCAAGTGAGGTTCATTCCAGGGGCTCAAGGATGGCACAACATACACAAAGAGAACAGCGTAATACACCACATTAACAAAAAAAGAATAAACACCATATGATCTTATCAATATGCAGAAAAGATAAAAGATACAACACCCATTTATGATTAAAATGGTCAATAAGCCCCAGCTGGTGTGGCTCAGTGGACTGACTGTGGGCCTGTGAACCAAAGGGTCGCAAGTTCAATTCCCAGTCAGGGCACATGCCTGGGTTGCGGGCCTGGTTGCCTGTAGGGGGTGGGTGAGAGGCAACCACACATTGATGTTTCTCTCCCTGTCTTTCTCCCTCCCCCTCTCTCTAAAAATAAATAAAATCTTTAAAAAAGCAATCAATAAAATGGGTATAAAAGGAAAATACCTCCACACAGTAAAGGCCATATATGGCAAATCCTCAGCCAATATCATACTCAATGGTGAAAACCTGAAAGCTTTTCCTCTAAGATCAGGAACAAGACAAGCAGGCCCACTCTCACCACTCTTATTCAGCACAGTGCTGGGAGTCCTAGCCAGGGAAACAGGGCAAGACAAAGAAATAAAAGATATCCAAGTTGGGTATGAAGATGTAAAATGTTCACTTTTTAAAAGCATATGACATGATTCTTTCATTTTTTTAGTCCTCACCCAAGGACATGCTTATTGACTTTAGAGAGACAGGCAGGGGGAAAGACAGAAAGAGAGAAACATTTTATTTTCCAGACAGAGAGAAACATTAATGTGAGAAAGAAACATGGATTGGTTACCTCTCATATGTGGCCTGACTGGGGATCGAAGCCGCAACCTAGGTATGTGTCCTGACCAGGTATGGAACCTGCAACCTTTTGGTGTTGGGACAACGCTCTAATCAACTGAGCCAACTGGCCAGGTGGACATGATTCTTTAAATAGAAAACTCTCTAATGACTCAACCAAAAAATATTAGAAACAAACAAATAAATACAGTAAAGAAGCAGGACACAAAATCAAGGTACAAAACTCTACTGCATTCCTATACACTAACAGTGAAATTTCAGAAAAAGAAATGGAAAAAACAATTCCTTTTATAATTGCAACCAAAAAAAAATACCTAGGAATAAAGTTAATAAAGGTTGTGAAGGACCTATATATTAAAAACTACACAGCATTATCAAAGGAGATTGAAAAGGACTCTATGAAATGAAAAATACACATTCCTTGTTCATGGACTGGAAAATCAAATATAGTAAAATGGCCATATTTATTACCCAAAGCAATATACAGAGTTAATGCAATCCTCGTTAAAATACCAATGATGTTCTTTAAAGAAATAGTGTAAAAACTCACCAGATACATGTTATCCTCTCTTACACTTCCCTCAATCCCTCCCTCTGAGAATCACCACACAGTTGTCCATGCCCATGACATTTTTTTCTCTTTTTTCGCTTTTTACTCAATCCTTCCACCCACGCCTACCCAACAACTCCCCTGCCCTGTCCTGGACAGACAGCTGTCAGCCTGCTCTATATCTACGAGTCTGTCTCTATTGTGCTTGTTAGTTCAGTTTGTTCATTAGATTCCACATAAGTGAGATCATGTGGTATTTGTCTCTGACTGGCTGACTTCATGTAGCATAATGCTCTCCAGGTCCATCCATACTGTCACAAAGGGTAATGTTTCCTTCTTTTGGATGGCCAAGTACTATCCCCATTGTGTAAATGCCCATAGGTGTTTTTATCCACTCAGCTACTCCTGGATACTTGGGCTGCTTCCATATCTTGGCAATTGTAGAGAACGCTGCAATGAACATAGGTGTACTTATGTTCTTTCAAATTAGTGTTTTGGGTTCCTTTGGATATATTCCCAGAAGTGGGATTGCTGGGTTGAAAGGCAGACCCATTTATGATTTTTTGAGGTATCTCCACACTGCTTTGCACAGTGGCTGTACCAGTCTGCATTCCCACCAACAGTATAAAAGGGTTCCCCTTTCTCCATATGTTCGCCAGCACTGGTTGTTGATTTATTGATCATAGTGATTCTGACCAGTATGAGATATCTCATTGTGGTTGTCATGTGCATTTCTCTGATGCTTTTTCATATGTCTATTAGCCATCTGCATATCCTCTTTGGAGAAGTGTCTATGTAGGTCCTTTGCCCACTTTTTAACTGGATTTTTTTTTTTTGGTGTTGAGTTGTGTTAAGGTCTTTATAAATTTTTGGTATTAATCCCTTATAAGATACATTGTTGGCAAATATAAGTGGGTTGTCTTTCCATTTTGTTGATTTTTTCCTTTGCTGGGAAAAAACTTTTTAGTTTGATGTAGTCCCATTTATTTATTTTTTCTTTTCTTTCCCTTACCTGAGGAGATAGATCAGAAAAAATACTGCTATGAGAAATGTCTGAGATTTTACTGCCTATGTTTTCTCCTATGACTTTCATGAGTTTGAGTTCAACATTTAAGTATTTAATCCACTCTGAATTTATTTTTGTGTATGGTGTAAGAAGGTGATGCTCAGCATCACTAGCCATCAGAGAGATGCATATTAAAGCCACAATGAGAGACTACTTCACACCAGTCAGAATGGACATCATAAACAAATCAACAAACAACAAGTGCTGGAGAGATTGTGCAGAAAAGGGAACCCTAGTGCACTGTGGGTGGGATTGCAGACTTGTGCAGCCACTGTGGAAAACAGTATGGAATTTCCTCAGAAAACTGTAAATGGGACTACCTTTTGACCCAGCAATTCCACTGCTGGGACTATATCCTAAGAATCCTGAAACACCCATCCAAAAGAACCTATGCACCCCAATGTTCATAGCAGCACAATTTACAATAGCCAAGTGCTGGAAGCAACCCAAGTGCCCATCAGTAAATGAATGGATAAAAAAACTATGGTACAAATACACAATGGACTCCTATGCAGCAGAAAGAAAGAAGGAGTTCCTACCCCTTGTGACAGCATGGATGGAACTGGAGAGCATTATGCTAAGTGAAATAAGCCAGGCGGTAAAGGACAAATACCATATGATCTCACCTTTAATAGGAACCTAATGAACAAAAGAATAAAGCAAACAAAATACAACCAGAGACACTGAAATTAAGAACAATCTAATAATAGCCAGAGGGGAGGGGAGAGGGGGCAGTGGGGGGAAGGGTTTTCAGGAACTACTACAAAGGACACATGGACGAGGGTGGAAGCAAGGGCGGGAGGTGGGTTTGGCTGGGGTGGGGGGAGTGGTGGGAGGAAAATGCAGACAACTGTAACTGAGGAACAATAAAGTAATTAAAAAAAGAAAAATTTGCTTTAAATAAAAAAAAGATTTCTGCGGTCACTCGGCATCTTCTCTGGTTCTATATCAATTTTTGGAATATTTGTTCTAGTCCTGGGAAACATGCTATTGGTATCTTAAAAGGAAGTGTGTTGAATGTATAGATTACTTTGTGTAGTATGGACATTTTAATGATGTTAATTCTTCTTACCCATGAACACAGTATAGGCTTCCACTTATTTGTACCTTCTTCAATTTCTTATAATTTTCCAAGTACAGGTTTTACATCCTTTGTTAAATTTATTGCTAGGTATTTCAATGTTTTTGAAGCATATGTGAATGGGACTGTTTCCTTAATTTCCCTTCCTGATAGATTATTATTGGTGTATAAAAATACAACTGATTTCTTGATATTTATTTTATATCCTGCTAATTTATTAAATTCATTTACCAGTTCTTGTAGTTTTTTTGGTGGAATCTTTAGGGTTCTCTATAGAGAGTATCATGTCACCTGCAAATAATGACAGTTTTACATCTTCTTTTTCAATTTGGACGCCTTTTATTTCTTCTTCTTGTCTGATTACCGTGGCTACAACACCAGTACTACATTAAGTAAGAGAGGTAAAACTGAACATTCTTGTCTTGTTCCCAATCTTAAGGGAAACACTTGTAGTTTTTGCCTGTTGAGTAAGTTGTTGGCTGTGGGGTTGTCATACATGGCCTTTATTATGTTGACATATGTTCCCTCTATTGCCTTGTTGCTCAGACTTTTTATCAAAAATTATTGATGGATTTTATCAAATACTGTTTCTGTATCTATTGATATGATCATGTGGTTTTTATCCTTCATTTTGTTTATGTGGTGTATCACATTTATTGATTTGTGGATATTGTGCCAATCTAGTATCCCTGGAATAAATCCTACTTGATCATGGTGTATGATCTTTTTAATGTATTCCTGGATCTGGTTTTCTAATATTTTGTTGAGGATTTTAGCATCTAATTTCATCAGGAATACTGGCCTATAATTTTGTTTGTTTGTAGTGCCTTTATTGGTTTACATTTCAGATAATGGTGACTTCATAAAACGAGCTTGGGAATCTTCCCTACTCTTGAATTTTTTGGAATAGTTTGAGAAGGGTAAGTGTTAGGTCTTCTTTGAATGTTTGGTAAAATTCACCTGTGAACCCATTCAGTCCAGGACTTTTATTTGTTGTGATTTTTTTGATTACTGTTTCAATTTCACTAGCTGTAATATGTATATTCAGATTCTCTGATTCTTCCTGATTTAGTTTTGGAAGATTGTACGCTTCTAAGATTTTCACCATTTCATCCAGATTGTCCAGCAAAGATCATCAGATTTGTATG
The DNA here is from genome assembly GCA_028533065.1 of Trachops cirrhosus. NCBI lineage: Eukaryota > Metazoa > Chordata > Mammalia > Chiroptera > Phyllostomidae > Trachops > Trachops cirrhosus. The sequence continues at coordinate 33,377,959 of CM052552.1, read as the reverse complement.
AAACCACAAAAGACCCTGAATAGCCAAAACAATCCTGAGAAAAAAATGAAGCTGCAGGCATTACACTGTCTTGACTTGAAATTATATTACAAAGTGATGACAATCACAACAGCATGGTGTTCGCAGAAAAACAGACACACAGACCAGTGGAACCAAACTGCGAGGCCAGAAGTAAATCCATGTTTATGGGCAAATAATTTTAGACAAAGGAGCCAAAAACATACAATGGAGAAAAGAAAGCCTCTTTAATAAACAGTGCTATGAAAATTGAAAAGCCACATGCAAAAGAATGAAACTAGATTACAGATTGTCCCCATGTCCAAAAATTAAATCAAAATGGATCAAAGACTGATATATAAGATGTGAAACATTATATTACATAGAGGAAAACATCGATACTAAGTTTGTGGTCCTTGTCCTTAGAGAGGATTTTATGAATGACTCCAAATGCAAGGGAAGTAAAGACAAAAATAAATGAGTGGGACTATACCAAACTAAAACGCTCCTACACAATGAAAGAAACTGCCGACAGACAAAAGGCAACCAACCAGATAGGAGATAATATTTGCAAACAATAGCTCTGGTAAGGGATAATCTCCAAAACATATAAAGAATCCATAGAACTCAACACCAAACAAACAAACAGTAAAATTAAAAATGGGCAGAGGACCCGAACAGACATCTCTCCCAAGAAGAGATACAAATGGCCAACAGATACATGAAACAATTAGCAAACTATGGCTCTGTGCTAAATCTAGGCTGGATTCTGGGCTAAAAAATTGTTTTTAATATTTAAATGCTTGTAAAAACAAAAATAAACAAGTAAAAAAGAACGTGTGACCTTATGTGCCCTGCCAACTCCAAAATATTTACTATATGGTCCTATAGAAAAAAAGTGCCAACTCTTGATTTAGAAAATCAAATTAGACACTTAACAATTATCAGACTGGGAGTATTAAAACTCAAGGCTCCTCAGTCTGTTAGTTAAATAGCATTAAAATTCACCAGAGATGATTGTAGGTTTCACAAGGTAAAACCTCGAATTAAAACTACCGGTATTTGTAACTTCAAAACAATGACTTGTGGATTCAAAATTATAAATTACTTATTTAAAATCACTGACACAAAAACTGGCTTCAGACTCATTGATATACAGAACAGAGTGATGGTGCCCAAGGGGAGGGGGTTGGGTGCTGGGTAAAAAGGTAAAGGGATTACATACAAATTGGTAGTTACAAAATAGTCTTGGGGGATGTAAAGTTCAGCTTTGGAAATACAGTCTACAATGTTGTAATAACTGTGTTTGGGGCCAGGTAGGTACTGGCAATATCTGGGGGAACACTTTGTAAAATACAACTGTCTAACAATTATGCTACACTCCTGAAATACAAAATAAAATTGAATGCATACTGTACAAAAAATTGCCTTCCTCCAAAATATAACAGGTTCTAGAACAGAATTCTATCATACAGAGATTTACAAATAACAAGATTGAAGTGGAGCCACCAACCTAAACCTGGCCCTTACTATCTGTTCAGTAAAGCAGTGGAAAGAGGACAGGATTTGGAGTTTGACCTACATACACATTCTAGCTGTATTACTTACTAGTGGTGTGGCTTTGGACAAATGATTAATTTGGTATCAATCTCCACATATGTAATATTAACTATCTCACAGGGACAAGCACAGAAAAAGGGCTCACATACACTATCATCATCATCATCACCATCATCATCATGATCATCAACCTCCCAGCCAACGGCCACAACTCTATTCCCATCTGATGCCAACCAACTCTAATTACCACTGTCAAACCAAAATAATAATTCTGTTGTCAGTCAGATTACTGCCCTGCAAGTAAATAGATTGCCCTGGCTTTCCTAGCACACTATTTAAACCCCCTTCCCTTTGGTCACCACCATACTGTTGTCCGTGTCTATGAGTTTCAGTTTTATATACCACATATGGGTGAAATTATATGGTTCTTAGCTTTTTTCTGAATGACTCCTTTTGCTCAGCATAATATTCTCAAGGTCCATCCATACTGTTGCAAATGGCAGTATTATGTCTTTTCTTACGACTGAGTACTACTCTATTGTATATACGTACCACATCTTCTCTATCCAATCATCTATCGAGGGTTGTTTCCATTGTTTCCATGCCTTGGTAACCGTGGATAATGTTGCAATGAACGTAGGGGTGCATATTTCTTTGTGAATACAAATTTGGTCCATTTTCAAATTTGAAAATATGTTTACAAATTTGGGGTACAGTTAATCAGAAGAGAGGTTGCCGGGTCACATGGCAATCAATTCTTAATTTTTGGAGGAGCCTCCATACTGTGTTCCATAGTGGCTGCACTAGTGGCAGTTTGTGATGGTTCCCTTTTCTCCACAGCCTCTCCCACACTTGTTAGTTTTTGTCTTACTGATAAAAGTTATTCTAACAGGTGTGAGGTGTGACCTAGCAATCCCTCTTCTGTGAATCTACCCCACTTCCCTCAATATTTTTCCTAACATACTTATTATTTTTTTTTATTTTTCAATTACAGCCAACATTCAATATTATATCAGTCACACGTGTATAGTACAGTGGTTAGACATTTCTATAACTTACAGAATGGTCCCCGTGATATTTCCAGTACCCACCTGACACCATACACAGTTATTAAAATATTATTCACTATATTCCCTTAGCTGTACTTTATATCACCATGACTACTTGGTAACTAGCAATCTGTACTTCTTAATCTCTTTGCCTACCCTAAAAATTTTAAAACACACATATATAATGGAATACTACTCAGCCATAAAAAAGATAAAATATTGTTATTTGTGACAGCATAGGTAACTCTTGAGAGTATCATCCTAAGTAAAATAAGCCATACAAAAAGAGTAAGAACAGTACGCTTTCACTCATATGTGGGCTATAAAACACAAAGCAACAGATGAACAAACAAAACAAATATAAAAATGAGAAAATGAACTGATAGACACAGACAACGGAATGGTGTTTCTTAGAGGGCAGGGGGTTCGGGGTGGACAAAGAGAGAAAAGGGCGTCAAACACACAGTGACGGAAGGAGTCTAGGTGGTGAGCACACAATAAAGATGTCATATTACAAAGTTGTACATGTGAAACTGATATAGTGTTATTAACCAGTGTTACCTATTAAATTTCATAAGGGAAAATTCCAGTATAATCTAATAAGACAAAAAAACCAGCAGAAGAGATCAGCACAGTACTTGTTCCTCAAGGGTGATTGTGTATCAGTGTTTTGCCATCATATCTGTTCAACAAGCTCTTGTATTTCAAGCTGTATGTAAATTTTTTCAGAGTTACCTAGCAGCCTTCAGGAACCATCTCTACCTTACTCTTCATATTGAACTCTGGGGCTTTGAAGTTAACACAGACCATGCTTTGGGTACCTTGGCTCACAGATGCTTCCTCAAGCCTAAGTCCCATGATCTGGACTCAGATCACGTGATTTCAGACGCAGGTCTACTGCACAGTACTGTGTGGGCAAGTTATTCAAGCTTTGTAAACCTGTTTCCGTATGTGTAAGATGTTGATAATAATGGTACCTGCTCACAGGGCCACAGTGAAACATAAATGAGAAACTTCACATAAAATGTTTAACAAAATGCTCAGCACAGTAAACACTCAATAACATAATAGCTGTGATTAGTCTTATTATTTTTTCTCTATGCTAGTTCTTGGTACATTTCCCCTTATGTCCAAATCCACTTCAAGTCTCCTTCTTTCCCCAGTTTAATTGAGACATAACTGACATATAGTATCTTGACTTTTTTAAATGAATAATTTACTACCCCTTCCTAAGATTTCTTTCTTTTCTTTCACCACAATACTTCTGTAAAGACTAATGCACACCATTCTTTCAGAAGGAGGTAATATAAGTGGAAAGATCATGGATTTTGGAGACAAATATATAGTGTGTTGGAACCTAGCTGTTTCACTTATGAGCTGTAATGACGTAAAGCAAGGACATTTTCTAAGCCTAAGTTTTTCCATATGTAAAAATGAGGATACGATCAATTTCTTAGGGTACCAAGAGAATTAAACTGAAGTAAGATATGTAAAGCAGCTGGCCAAAGTAGGTGATAAATCAATGCCAGTTTTCCACCCCTTATTGTTTTCTTAGCCCCGTACAATCTAGGCTCTCTGTGTACCATTTTACTTCCATCTGTTTATCTCACTGCAGCTCCCATTAGCATTATAAGTTTTGACAATTTCCTTACATTTTTTTAAATCTTCGTTTTTCATTTGTAAACTGATCATACACCCAGAACATAAAGTTATCTTGAAAATTAAGTAAAATAATATATGTAAAGAACTTAAACATAGTGCCAGGCTTTGTGATAAGCATGTGATACATGGTTGCTGATAGTGACTTATTAATGGTCAAATCAAAGGAGTGTTCACCTCTCTCCTTTTCTAGACTTCAGTGACAAGATACTGTTCTGGTTTGCTCCTGAGGCAAGTACTTACCTTGCTGTAAATGAGAGTTGTTTGTGTTACATGTTGCATCTTCACTGTTTAACTTAATGTCTTTTAGCTTCATTGTCTGTAGTTATTTATGTGGAATTTATTGAGTATCTGATACAAGTCATGCTTGTGTTATGTACTAAGGATGGAAACAATGTTATAATTAGCATCCTCAAATAGCTTATAGTCTAGAATGGTTGAACAGACAAGTAAATCATCTATTACTTGCAACGTGGTAAGTTGTTTGGTAAGAGTATGTCCAGGGTATTCTTGGAGCACAAAGTAAAGTTATTTAAATTAGATTGAAGAGGTTCAGGACACTATGTTTTTTTTTTTTATTCTATGTATTGATTTCATAGTGGGGGAGATAGACAGACAGACATTGACCTGTTGTTCCACTTATTTATGAATTCACTGATTACTTCTTGTATGTGCCCTGACCAGGGAACTGAACCTGCAAACTTGTAGTATTAGAGGATGATGCTCTAACTAACTGAGCTACCTGGCCAGGACCTAGGGTACTATGTTGAAAAAGGCATTTTGTTGTTAGTATGTATATGTATGGGCAACACAACTTTATCTGTTAAATCAACTGTGAACAGGAACTATGTAGATGAGGAAGGGAAATAGCACTTCAGGGCCATAGAAAGTGAAGGGGAAAGGGTCGGGAGTATAAATGTTAGGAGAGCTCCTCAGAAACAGGACATGGAGTGGTAAAGCCGGGGCAGGGTGTTCTAGACACAGGAGTCTGATGTAACACCAGATGGCAGATAATGGAGTGCTAATAGCAGATTTTATATAGGGGAGGGGCATAATCAGATCTGTGTACTAAGTATTAGTGTGGCACTGCACGGGGAAATAGACTGCTTGAGAGTCAAGCTGCAGATAGTGACTCCAGTTAAAAGGGTGTCGTTATAAGTCAAGTAAATCGTTACAGCAGGAATTGCAGAAATGGAGTGAGAACGGCGAGTCAAAACAGATACGGAGGCAATTTAAAACCTGAATGAACGGAATTACTCATCTGTGTATCTCCTGAAAGCAGTGTATTTAACAACTAAAATCCCGCGGTAAATATAGATATTTGTCGACTGTTTTTGAAATCTACTTAGGCAAGTGCAGCTAGCAGTCAGCTTAGTCACTTCCTATATACAAACTTCCAAAGAGTCACTCAAAACCAAAAGGCTTGTAATTCCAACCCGCAGATGAATGACAGAATGCAAAACCAGCGAACTGCAGAGACATTATAAGACGTGTCTATCCTGGTGTATTTCAACCGAAATAAAGTTTGAACAAAGTCCTTCAAAGGGTCATGAGGCCCGGTCCTGTACACCCTGGCAGATGCTCCTCTTTCAGTTCAACACCCAAACGTCTGCTGCCGCTTGTCGCCCAGTCCGGCATTTTCACCCAGAGGTTCCCACTTTGCACTGTGTCGCTGTGCAAAGAGTCAGTCGTAGGGAATTCAAGAGAGACTACAATCCCGGGCTGAGAAAACTCTTAACGGGAGAGGCGGGTGTGTTCAGGTTTCAAACAGTAAAGATTCCCTGGCCTTGCTAACTCTGTCACACGCTCACATCCACCCCGCCGACTGCTGTGGGTTCCTTTCTGGCAGTTCGGAGGTTCCCTTCCATAGATACTAGAACGCTATCCGCCCCTTGAAAATGTAAGCAAGCTTTTTTTTCCAACTTACCCTTACAGCCGCCATGTCCGTGACCCTCTCCACCAAAGTTTTCGTACGGAGAGCAAAGACGGACAAAAGAGTCCCTTGTAGCTCCGCTCACTACAGTTCCGCCCGGATACGCCCTCTGTTTGCTGGCTCCCGCCCTTCCTCCGCCCTCCTACAGCTTCTTGGGGAAGCTGCTACACGGTGTATCAGCTGTCTTCTGGAGAAAGGGCTTATCCTTTTGGTTGGCTGTCTCTATTCCCTATAAAGCCTTTCAAAATATTCCCCATAGTCCAGTTGAAAGTTACTTTCTCGGTGCAGAATATTTCATTATTTTCGTTGTGTCAGGCATATGCGATTTGGCTAAAGATTTAAAACTAAAGTCCGACTGCCTTAATAAATAACTAGATCGTCACAAAGCAAACGTTACTTCTGAGATAAATGGACAAGTTCACACATTCTAAAATTGTGTAAGTAACCACCTACTATATGCTAAGCACCTATCCAAGTTACAGAACGAAACATACTAGCTACCCCAATGAATCTTATGTTTCCAAGAGGAAAACAAACACAAATAAATGTTACAAAGTACCAGGTATTATGAAGGAAAATGAAACAATGTGGGTTTATACAGGTTAGGAAAAGTCTTTCTAGTAAGCTAACATTTCAGAAAAGTCCAGAAGGAACTTAGGGAACAGGGTTCCAAGCAGAAGGAAGAGCAGTGACATTACATTTGATTCTGAATAAGATGGCAAGTCAAAGAATGGTTTTCCGCAAAAAATGTGCCATGACCTACGCTAGATTTTATAAGGATCATATTGGTACTGTAAGGAAAATGTATTGTGCATAGATACAATATTCTTAACACGAGCAACATCCACACTACGCCTCCAGTAAATGATTCTAAGGAAAGATGCTCATAATCTGCCCACCAACATATCCAACATCGACTCACTCATTCAACAAATATTTATACTTTGTAGTTTATATATGTATCAGACATCATTGACATAACCAGCATATTTGACAACTGAAGCAGATAATTTCCAATATATTTTATTGTTTACACTATTACAGTTGTCCCTACTTGTTTCCCCATTGCACACCTCCATCCAGCACCCACAGACAAGTCCTACACTAGTCATTTTTTAAACAGCCTCCTCCTCTATTTGACATAACTATTTTAAGAAATAATGGTGAAATAAAACAATTCATGAAGGCCACAAAAGAAACAGGGTAGTCTTTTTTTAATGGGTCTCTCTCTCTCCCCCCTATCATGCCAGCATGAAAATAAAGTAGAAAATAAATAGTACAGTTTAAAAAAAAGTAATGTGCAATGTCCTAACAAAAAGCACCAAATTTTGGTGTTTTCTACTTTCATTAATGTATTTTTAAAGGAGGAAGAACTCACACCTACATATTGGTTTACTGTGATAATGAATAACACTAGTACAGTTTCTGATGTGAGCTTTAACATTTGGATATTTGTCAATGACTTCATAAAAATGTAATATTTTTACAGATTTAATAGATGATATAGGTAATTTGTGAAGCTTTGTTCATAGCTGATAGCGGAACACTCTTCATTAATTTTAGCATTACTAAACTTTATTTCATATTAAAAACGGATACACAAATATGAAAGATCTTAACATTGTGAATAAGTTTGGAAGACAATCACGAAAATCTGATTTCATAAGCTTCATGAATTACAGTACCTTCCATGTATGTTTGCTCAGGATTAAATCTGTAGGCATTCACATTTTTCACAATTCAAAATTTCAACTAAAATATCTTTTTTAAAAAGATTTTATTTATTTATTTTTAGAGAGAGGGGAAGGGAATGAGAGAGGGATAGAAACATCAATGTTTGATTGCCTCTCAAAAGCACCCCCTACTGGGGGCTTGGCCTGAAACCCAAGCATGTATGCTGACCAGGAATCAAACCAGCCACTCTTCAGTTCACAGGCTGGCACTCAATCCACTGATCCACACCATCCAGGGCGACACTAAAATATCTCCACCAGAAAACTTATCATAGATTTCTGTAATAGTTGAAAAAACTTCACAAGTTTTTCTTTTTTTTTTTTGTGAAAATGTCTGAATGAAAGGAAACTTTGGCATCATTTCATCCATTTCTTTAGAACAGGCCTTCACTGTTTAGTGCAAATTATCAAGGTATTAAGAAACTGCCTTTTTGGTTTCTCCTGGCAAGGTCAGATCAGCATTTTCTGTTTTTTCTCCTGCTTTGGGTTTTTATCCCGACATATAAATATTCTGTGTATGTAGGTATTCATTTCCTTATGTTGTATTGTTGTTGCTAAGGAAATGTCTTTCTCCACGATTTTCTGACCCAATCTTCAATGAACAATTTAAAACTCAGTTTTTTACTTTGCATCACTCAAGATTAATTTGGGTTGGTAGCACATTTTTTTAAGCCTGATTAATAGCCTTATCTAAAGTTTCACACCAGAGAAATTCAAACTTGGTAAAACATTTCATGTTTAAACTGGAAGTTATATTTTCATAACAAGAAATTACACCTGGAATTTTGCACTGTTTTAGTGTTTTACATTTTAAACACAAATAGAAACACAAAGCAGTCACACAGATGGCAGAGTTTAGAGTAACCCAGGCTCTCTTTCTGCCTTTGAGAATCATTGTGCTGTCATTATTCATTTCTAATCTACTTTTTAAGTGCAGATATGTGACACCACAGGGAATGGAGACAAACTGCACCAACACTGAGATGCAATCAATTTGTAAACTCTGCAAACTTATTCTCTAAAGAAATATGTGTAGTTCAGTTAACATGTTTTTGGGGACCAACTGCATAAGCATGAAATCTTCAAATTAACTTTCAGGAAGCAAACAATATTTGCGAAAGAATAAGTTACCAAAAAGTACTAGTTTGAAAGATTAAATGTATATTATGAATACTCAAGAATACCACAAAATTTGTTTAGAGCTTAGATAAATAAAAAGATACATGTACCCTTATGTTCATTCCAGCATTATTTACAATAGGGTAAAAAAGGGTATGAAAGCAACTGAGGTGTCCATCAATAAACGAATGGATAAATAAGAGGTGACACACAAACTTTATTCTCCATTATAGGAAACAAAATATTCCTATATTGTTACAGAACAGACCCAGGGGGGACGACATACTATTACCTAATGGACCCACCCTTGTGCTCCAGGCCCCCCGCCCCACATCCACCATACTAGGTTTGCATTGCCTGCTGCCAGGAAAAGACGTGTCTCAATGCCAGAGATTGGTGAAAAGGAAAGGGATTATTTATTTAAAGAGTTATACGAACTTATGGGTAATGACTTAATGTCTTCACTGAGATCCCAAAGTCCTTTAGAATAGCCACAAACAAACAGTCCTTCCTTCCCCCTCTGCCCAGTCCAGGGTACGATATCTCAGGAAAAGAAGTAGAAGTCTGTGGTTCTTCTCTGCCCAAGCTGCACAGTCCCAAAATGACGCCGCATAGCTGCCGTGCCTGGGTTTAAATCCCAGCACCAGTCTTCCTCTGCCACATCATTTCCAACTCCTCCCACAACTGGCCACAGCTGCCAGCATTCCCGTACTTTTCCAGCTTTTCTGGGCTGCCATAGTAAGTCTGGGCAGGTGTGGCCCTGTGGTGTGGAGCCAATCATCTCCATGGGCTCTGTGACCAGGGGGAGTTGCCTCCCAGTTTTGTCAGGGGGTTGAAGTCACTCCCATCCCCCTGGCTCAAAGCATGGCCACAGCTATTTAACATATCTATGAAACCAGTTAAAGGTTATAGATATGTTAAAGGCCCATTCTAGAGGTTATCTGCAAAACTGTTGCTATTCAAATCAACTGTCAATGGCCCGGCTCCAAGTGTTCCATCCCTCTTCTCAGACTTGTGGGGGTGAGGACATCCTATATATATATACATACACATGTTTTCTAATATTTCCTAGAACCAAGTTCTGGACCCCATTACAAATCCCTATTTGGCACTCCCCCTTGGCTACACCCTGTTACAATATTACTCAGCAATAAAAAAAGAATAAAATCTTGCCATTTGAGACAACTTTTACCAAGTGAAATAAGCAGTGAAAGACAAATACCAAATGGTTGCACTCATATGTGGAATCTAAAAACAAAACAAAAACAGACTCATAGAAACAGATTAAACTGATGGTTGCCAGAGGGGAGAAGGGGGTAGTGTTGGTAGAAAAGGTAAAGGGACATATAATCCATGATACTGTGATAAGTTTTCGGGGTGACAGATGATTACTAGACTTTGTGTGATCACATTTTAAAATATATAAACATCGAATTACTATATTGTACACCTGAAACTAATATAAGGTACACCAAATATACTCCAATTTTAAAAAATGTTATAGCTGGACATCCATGCATGATAGAATCCTGGCATGTAATAGAAGTTTGTTTTTCTCAGAAACCGCAAGGTTGTTTAATAAGGTTTTATTATTTTTACATATAACTAGGTTAAACAATCAAGTACTCAATACTTAAAGTAGTATCATCAAACTTGCCTGACATTTTTTTAAAGGATGGGATTGTTTTGTGTGGGGTATGGTTTAAGTTTTAGAGCAATCAAATAGTTAACTCCTTTAACCTGACTTACATTAAAGGTATCTGAATTAGGGATGCTTGTAACACAATGAAAAGTGTTCCTTTTTTTAAAATTTTATTTTAATTGTTGCTCAAGTACAATTTTCTATCTTTTACTCCCATCCCAGCCCACCCCCCAGCCATCCCCACCTCCCTCCCATTTCCACCCCACCCCAAGTTTTTGAAAAGTGTTTCTAAAAGAAACAAAAAATAAAACTCAATATTTGAATGCAGATGACACCATTTATTGGAATCTAAATTTACTAATGAAGTTCATAAAGCAAAAGACAGATTTCAATTTAGGAAGAAATATATTCCTTTCACTATTGTGCCAAATATATATCTATTAAGCAAGTTAACGTGTTAGAAATAATTAACATTTTTGCATTGCACCTTACACATCATTGCAATGTATTTGAAAATATATGCATTATGAGGATAACACAGTTAACCACGAATTAATTTTAGCAGACACAAAATATTAACAAGGCAATGTGGCAGAAATATGATAGGAACAATGGCATCAATTACAGTCAGTATCACAATTTACTTGAGGAGATAGAAGAGAAAAAAACATAAATCAGCTCATATAACATAGTGTGCAAGTCTTAACATGGTATAAATACAAAACTGAAAATATTTAGAAGAAACAATATTATCCAGGAGTTGAAATTTGGTCTTAAGTATATAAGAGGGGAAGGTAATTAATTTCTATTTCTGTAGCATCAAACCTTTCCAGTGTTGTAGTTTATAAAGTTTCTAATCAAGCTTGCATTTGTATAAAGGTTCACTATCTGAAAAAAGACAAACTGAACTTTTGATGAGATTTTGCATATAAATTAGGGACATAAAACACATGAAACCAACCATGATTTTCAATGAATAAGTCTGCAGATGAGCCATACTTTTTATTTTTATTCATAGTTGTTAGGATACAAAAGTCAACATTTGAAATATCTCTTCCCCTGCTTGCCAACTTAGCAGACCAAAGTTAAGAAACACAAGTTTATATTATGAATGCAGATGAAGTGATATAGGAAGATGAATAATTTGGGGGCAATTATTCTCTTGTAAAATATAAAATAATGCTTTTTAGGCGTTAAGAAAAATACATTGTGTTGTCAATACCATCGATGATTAAACAAAGGGCTAGTAATAGTGTATACATTTCTCTCCAAATCTGCCTTCTCTGTGACTCACACATGTGTGTGCATGTGCACATGCACACATACTCACAGAGAAAAATTAAAAAATTGAAAATGTCCGCATCATGGCACGACTCTTGGACACATGACCATAGAATAAAAGCAGCAGGTGGATTCACTGAGCATGTGCAGAAGTAATTTTGGTTTTGTCTGTTTTTGAAAACAACCATAATGAATGTTTGGTGACTTTTGCTACAGAAATAAAATTAATTTAGTAACTAAGTTTTTAAATTGTCATAACCCCTCTGTAATATTCTTTATTAAAATGTTAACTTAGTAATGTTGTAAGCTTTGCAAGCTTAGGATAATCTCATAGACTGAGCACCAGCAATTCTAGGTACTAGTGCTGTGATCATTCAACCCCTGAATAAATAAATGCATCACATCAATTACACCACACATTATTTAAAGAGGCAATATAAGCCAAGACACACATTACATATACACTAAAATTTCCCTTTGAATGGTACAACGTTTATACATATTATAGTAGATACTTCATAAATGAGACAGAATTCAACAATGGCCAGCAATTAATGGCAATACACATTTTTAACTATAATAAAGCATAAGCGTAAAATGGTAAGTGTTTCACACTACCAATGTGCTTTCTTTTTCTTTGAAAACAAAACCAAGTCAGATGCTCCATTTTCAAAAGGTGGAAATTTTTAATCCATGATGAATATTTAAAGCATAAAAGCTTTGCATCAGCTCTTGCTGATTTTCTTGGAGCAGTTGAGGGCTGTTATCTTTTTCCCCAAGTACAGACAGATTTGTTCTCTAATCACTGGTGACAAATGTAGCAAAGGAGAAATAAGGAATTTCTTGAACATACCAGACATAGTTACAACAAACTGAAACACTTCGTTTGAGAACTTCATGAGTTTAAAGGTTTGAGAAGCTGTAATGTGTAGAGGTGTTATTACCAAATTTTTACAATAATGGGTGTTTCCAAATCAATAACACGTTTAATTAGTTTTTCTTCTTCATGAACTTTTAAATGCCTCCAAGTACTGCACATGTATTAGCAATAACTCTTATTACATAGTACTTAAATGTTAGGTTTTTAAAAAAAGCTTTAGCCATTATAATTCTACAACTTTAAAATTATCCAATTTGTGTGTATTTTATTTTTGAATGACTAGATAAACTTCTGAACAAATTATGAAAGTTTGTGAATATCTTTAAGATTGTTAGGCTTTTGTAATAAATTGATAATAATAACTGCTGATATTTCTAACACTGTTTAGTATTGTATTAACTATAATTTTGAATGTCACTGCATTTGTAAAATGAATTTTTGAAGATAACTTTTTGTTTTATTCTAATATATGTATAAGAATAGGAAATTTGGTTTCTAGATAGATATTGGTTGCATAAGATAATAACATTTATTAGAGGTGAGTCAGCTTAAAAAATAAACTTTTTAAAATACTACTTTTTAATAGCAAAAATATGCTCTAGGTAAATCCACAAAGTGTATATTTTATCTTTTTTGATCAATGTATTTTACAATATAAATTAAGAAATTGGTGATATATTTTGGTTCATTTACTCAAAGAGCCTAAAATGAGTACTTCTTTAGGTGAGAGGTATTGTATAATAGTATATAAAAGATGGAAAAATCTGCAAGTCTTTTAAAAGTCATTTAAATTTTTTTTCAAAATAAAGCAAAACAGGTCTTCAAATCACATTTACATGTTTTTTAATAATCTTTGAAAGGCTGGCATAACCCAGTCTATTTTCTTTATTAAGGATTTCTTTTGGGGCTAAATGGTAACCGCTCTCTCATATTTTGATATTATGAATGTTATATTTGGGATATTTTGATATATTCTTAAAAAATACAACTTTGGAATTTGATTTTAATAATTAATAAACATGAAATAGATAGCCTTACTTTATTCTCGGTCTTCACATTAGCATTTATTCTATCCTTTTCTCTCAAGGTCAAGATTTGGGGTTTAAGATTAGTGGTGAGGGGTGAAGTTGAAAGGTCAAAGATGGGGTGAGGCTTGGAATGGGTGTGGTCAAAGTTTGAGTGAGGGTTAGAATGAGTCTCAGGAATAGGCTCAAGTAAATGGTGGTAATTAGGAATGCATAAGTGGGTACAGATTAGGGATAGGGTGACAGGGTGTGAGCTCAAAATGAGATGGAAAGAGGAAAAAAGTGGGGAATGGAGTGAGGGTAAGAGGTGGAGAAGATACCCAGAATAAAGTAAGGTAGGGTAAAGGCAAGGGAAGGATAAAGTATGGATGAGATATGAATGGTATGGAGAAGAGGTCAAGGATGGGATAGAGGTAGGGGGTTGAAAATAAGGCGAAGGATGGATTCAAGTAAAAGTTGTAATGAAGAACATGCATAAGGGGTGAATATTAATTAGGAGATCAAGGATAGTATAAAATTGAGAATAGTAAATGGGAAATTTGAAAAATTTTAAGGCTTATTTATTCATATTAATAAAGAAGAAAATGACAAATTTCAAAACAGCAAAAAAGGAAACAATTTCCTTCAAAATAATATTTTTAAGGAAACATCATTTACTTTAAATGCTACAGTTTTATTTTGGTGTTTGTGTTTCTCTTTTCTTCCTCTCACTTTTCACTAGATTGTCACTCACATTGTCACTCTCTGCTCTTGAAATATGAACAAGGCACATGTACTTTATACCTTATGACCTATTAAAAGCACTTTGTCATGTTTTGAATTTTCATTTCTAAAACATACTTAAAATATAGTCATTAGATAGAAAAATAACATGCAATTAATGAAGCTTTCTTATCAATTAATGGATTTTAGAATAAATATTACATATTGTATATATCTGCTTCATTCTTAAACAGAGATACCATTATACATTCATCTCCTATTAGACTCAGCAACAAAAAGGATTCCCTTGCCTGGCTTTTCTCTGGCTTAATTATTTTTCTATAGTTGTATGTTTGAATTTCATAATGACTCCTGATACTTGGTTTTGTAATATGAAAATTTCACTACATGTATTTCTACATTTATTCTTCAATTCTCCATGTTACTTTTTACTTATGGACATGGTAGTTTAAGGTAATTTTTCATTGTTAGTCAAAATTCAGTTTTCTTAGTTCTTAATATACAACTGATTCTATTTCTCAGTCAGTTCATTTTTGTGCACAAGTTGGCCACACTGCTGTGTTAGTTGGAAGCAGTAATTTTCTTATATACTATGCCTCACTTTTAGTAAACTTCAACTTTAAATAATAGAAGGTCAATCAATGTGAAAGTGAATATTTCTAATTTATATGAGCTTTATTATTTTTTTTTCTTTTTTAAAGATTTTATTTATTTATTTTTAGAGAGAGGGGAAGGGAAGGAGAAAGAGAGGGAGAGAAACATCCATGTGTGGTTGCCTCTGGCACACCCCCTACTGGGGACCTGGCCTGCAACCTAGGCATGTGCCCTACCCAGGAATCCAACTGGTGACCTTTGCTTTGCAGGCCAGCACTCAATCCACTGATCTACACCAGCCAGGGCTAAGTTTTAAATGTATTGTTTTTTTTTTTCAGTAAAAATGAAATTAGTTGTTAAGGATATTACAGCTTTCAACTATAGACAGACCACTTCAAAGATTTTTTTAAAATATATTTTACAAACTATGGAAGTTCCTTTGGTCTAAGGTTCTGGTTCTGGTTGTGGAGGGATGAACTGTCTGTCCACTCAGAATCGTTAAAAATATTTTATTAAATAACATAAGGAATATTTTTCTAGCATGAAACTGAGTGCAGTGGAGGTGACAGTTGTATGATTTTAAATATCATATTGTTGGTCGTTGTTAGAGGGGTGTTTTCATAATAATTTTGCCCTTAGCTTCATCCTACTAATTGTTGAAAATATTTTTTCATTTGGCTAATTTTAAAAAGAGTTAAATAGAGGTGAGTGAAACCTTATTTACTAAGAAAAACTTAAAAAAATTGTTCAAGTCAGAATCGCTAAGTGATTTGTGAATTAAAAATCATTTGGACTTGTCTGAATACACATTGTGCAATTTAATTTAAAAACAAAAATCAATTTGGTGTAATTCCATAATTAGGGGATTCAATGTAAAAACAATGGGTAAAGTTACAAGAAATTACTCACACTGAGTAGGGCACACTTTATTGTTTTCTAGAACCTTGAAAGGAAATGATTTGGTTGTTAAATTAACTCTATGTTTTCATTGTTTTCTGATTAAGTGTTCTTTCTTGCATAGTACAATATGCAGGAAAATTTTAAAATTATTTCTCCCACTTTAAGCCATTATTGATTTTAGCTAGTAATTTTCTTATTTTATAGGGACTATATATGTTAATATATAGAATTACATGTAGGTAAATTTAATCTTTTATTTGCTAAGAATAAGAGACTTGGAAGTGAGTCACCAATTTCATCACTATGCATTTAGATTTGCAATTTTAACTTGTTTTAATATAAACCTTAGATGCAATTTGTGTGAAATTGTGATGAAGTTTTCTTATTCAATACATTCAATGCTCTGCTCATTACTTTCTTTTCTATAGAACTGTGATGATTACTGAGTGGCTTTAGATAATTTACTTGACATAGATGACCCTAAGACAAGGCACAATCTTTGCAGGTAGATAACTATGTGTCACTGGACTAACACTATTTAGCAGAATACAAGCAATGTTATAAGTAACTTCCTTTACAAGATTGATAATTATTTTGTGAGACCATCTTCACAGTTGATTTTTTTTTTTTTTTTTACCAAACTTAGTTTCATTCGATTTTTCAAAATTTTACAATGAAGAAGTG
Organism: Trachops cirrhosus; assembly: GCA_028533065.1. Lineage (NCBI taxonomy): Eukaryota > Metazoa > Chordata > Mammalia > Chiroptera > Phyllostomidae > Trachops > Trachops cirrhosus. The sequence continues at coordinate 33,361,180 of CM052552.1, read as the reverse complement.
GCTGGCCATTTTACATATAATTTTCACATTTAAATTTTAAGCCATTAAGCACAATATCAAAAGTTATATGATTCATAAGCATGAAGAAAAACACTCACAAAGCAGGATTGGGTTTTTTTGTTATTCTTAATGATGGTGTTTTGTTTTAGTAACCATCTTTAATTATGTATCAGTGTTATGTATAGTTGAGTATACTTGTGTTTGCTGTCTTTTGTGTCCTTGTTGTGTAGTAAATATTAGTTCTTAGTAAGTCATCTCTCAGTTTTCACCATAATTTACTCTTTTTGCACTCACAAGGTGGTCCCCTTGGAAGGGTAGAAATGTTAGTAGTTCTGTTTCATAAAGTCACTGTTTCAGTAGAATGTATAGTGTAGACTATCCGTTGAACAAGATAAGCTGTCAGTTTGTTGTTTCTCACCCAGGGGTTGCAGTAACTGAAGTATGTATGGCAGCCTATATTCTTCCATTACTTCTGTGGGTTTTGCCACCCCATACAAGATTCAGGTTACTGTAGTCTGAAATGGTGCCCCACCTTCCGCACTGGTAAGAAGCAGGAGAAAGAAATTTCTCTGCATTTCTTTTCTTCTGAGGCCAAGGTCTTGGTTCAGTAACAACTCTGAACCATAGGGGAGTGAAAGAGGGAGGCTACGTAGCCTCTTTACCTCCTTTCTCATAGGTCAAATAGAACGTGTGAATGGGCAAGTGTTTTCACTCAGACCACAGATGACTACCCCTTGCACTATGTGCCAAGGCACACAATAAGGGGTTAAGTGGTACCCATAATTTAAGTTGCCCTTGATTTTGTAAAAATGACAGCTACCATATTCAGGAAAGTTGAAAATTTAAGTGTACAAATTGGTTAGTGGTCTATATGCCCTAAAACTTTGCACATGATTTATATTATATATGAATATAATATAATGAGATTATTTCACCATGTAATTTACAGAGTATATCTCATGACCTTATAGTCATACCTCATCAGTGTTAACAAATTTGTGAAATAATTGTTTTCAACAACCAAATTTTATAGATACCTATGTTTCTGGGATTTGAATACTTTACTAATCACTTGGGACAATGAAAAGTAGACTTCTTTTCTCTAATAAAGGCATCCTATTCTGTAATCTAGTAAAAATATGTCAATATTTTCTCCCTTCTATCTTGTATCTTTTCATGCCAAACTATTTTAGAAGTTGGGAAGAATAAACAAAATTAATTTCTTAAAGAAAAATATTGTTTAGCATGCAATATTTTAAGTATCCTGTGGTACTGTTTGTTTTTTCCTACCTATATATTTTTTGCATCACAACCACGTATATTATTTACAGTTCTACAGTTGTTGTCTCCTTGTATTTTTAAGGCTTCTAGTAAATATTTGTAATTTTGTCAGATATATGTCACAAAAAATATGTATCTTTTGTTAGTGAGCTTTCTTCAGATGTCCTCTCTGGACATTTCACAGAAGTATTATATTCAGCAATCTTCTGCCAAATCTTTTGGATTCATAACTTTTAGTCAATAAATTTCTTGAACACTAAGTGGGACTCTTGCAGTTAACTTACTAACTATAACATTGCTTTCATTTGCCCACAAATATATGCAAAGAAGCCTGAAGTTTTTGAAACTATGAGATGTACATTAGTTGGAAGCTAGTTGTTATTTTGCTTAATGATAAAGATACTGTATCTCTAATAAATACAAATCCAGTGTTGATGAATTAAGCATCTTACTTTCCCACAACTCACTACCCTCCCCCCAAAAAGTATCCTACAGATTAATGGAGGGTTGCCATTCATAGTAAACAAGGAAAGTGAACTAAAATCTAGTTTCAAAAATTCTGATAAGACATTCCTAATAAATGTATTTATATATTCATTTATGATTTTTCAATTTAGGTTTTCCACTGACTAGTTTGGATTGTAAGATTTTATACAGTCCTGTTTTTATGTTGAGTGTCTTGGTATATTCCTTTAACTATCAGGACTGCTATGTAAGGTGTCAGTTTTTACACTTGGTGCTCACCTATCTTTGAGAGCTCAGCGAGTGGAGAGAATACAACACGTGTGGAAGTTCCAACACTGTTACTGAGGCTTTCAACATAACCCATAGGAATTCTAGTACCATGGCTTCTGGGAGCTCCACCACTGCTTCTAGGAACTTCAAGATTGTGCATGGAGACTGTACCACTGCGAACTCCAAAATTATCCAAAGGTACTGCAGTGTTATTCATGAGAATAGCATCATTATCTATGGAACCCCCAACATTACCCATGGGAACTCCAACATTGACTGTGGGAATGATAACATTATTCATGGGAACTCTAACATTGCCCCTGGGATATCTACCATTATCTCTAGGAATTCCAAGTTTACCCCGCATTACAGAAGAATTTTCAAAGCTTGGATTGATAGGAGGATGTTCTCCAGAAGCTGACAAAATGGTCTTCTGTGAAGACTCCTCAATGATGTTTCTTTCTATTGCATTTTCTAAAATACATACATACATAAAAATAAATAAATAGAAGTTCCTTTTAAATTATTGGAGATTGACTTCTGTTTTGAAAAATTCTATAAATTAGAATAGCATTCATATACGTCTAAATTTGATCACAACTCAATCAGCTTAACGATTTAAACATCACATGGTAATTGCATCATAATGCATAACCTTTGGTTTAGCAAAATATCTTGATAAGCTGTTTTGGGTGTAAAAGATAAATGGAAAAAAACACAAAAATATGGCTAAATAGCTCCACACAATACCAGAATTTGGAGCTAATGGAACATGTAGAAGTGGGAGGAAGGAGAGGGAGAGAAAGGATGAGAAACATTTGGCAGGAGGGGGACTGCAGCAGGATGTTAGCCAATGGGAAATTATAGTGCTGATGGCTGCAGAGTATTCAATGTTATTTCTTTAGCTGTTTGAGAAATTAATGAGATTAAGAATTAAGTGATAACATGAAATCAGAGAGGCATTAACTATAAGAATGGAAACACCTGAAAACTTTCAGAAATCTTGAGGAAAGGATTAGAGGGGAGATAGGGGTTGAGCTAATTTTATAAAGGCTTTAAGGGATGAAGTCATCTTAGCTGGCTTTGGGTTATACTTGAATTTCAGTTGCTGATAAATAACTTCTCAATCCACTAAATAACTTCAGGGAAAGAAACAAACTACGAAATAGCCAGATTATGATTTTCAGACAAAGTGTGAGCTACATTCCAGATACTTGCCTCAAATTACCTTTAATAGTTTGGTAGGTTACTTGTAAGAAAAATTTCTAATTAATGATATCATTCTCAGGCAGTTATGGGGGCAGGCTATAAACATGAGTTAGAATTAAAAACTACTAATAATATTTGGAATCCATAGTGGCATTTTTATGTATGTTTAAAATAAACATGTGACCAAATAGAAACAGAGACATGGAAATAAAGAACAAACTGACAGTGACCAGAGGGGATGGGAAAGAGGTAATGGGGGAAAGAAGGTGAAGGGTCAAGTCAAGAAACCTGTGTAAAGGACCCATGGACATGGACAATGAGGGTAGGATCAAGGGTGAGGGGAGAGCAATGTGGGAAAAAATGTGGACAACTGTAACTGAAAGACAATTACTTTAAAAATCATAGAAAAATTAATGAATAGCTGTAATGATGAAAACAGAAATGTTGCCTTATAATCACTAGCAAATATCAATCTAGAATTTTAAAACACATTGTAAGCAAATTATGCAATACATTATAAACACTTCTACTAATATTAGTTTTAAGTAGGCATAGGCTATAATATTAATCATTCATTTGTCAAGTAATGTTTTTAGCCACTAGAAGAGAATATGTATTTATAGCCTCTGATGTTATAACAAGCCTGTATATTTTAAGGGTTTATATTCACATGATTATTACTGTGTCTAATTGGATTTACATAACTTAAAATCAGACAATAATCACCAAATAAAAGGCTTAAAATTGTAGGACAGCCAGCAATTCTCTTAGAATAAGGTCATTATTTTATGAGATAGAAAGAAGTAGATTTGTAGGTGGTCGGTTTGGAAATAAATTTACTGATGAATGCCTATTTGTCTTGAAAATTATATGTAATTTATTAAAGGAGTTCTAGCAAGTTCAAAATCTTACTTTGTGTATTTAGTTTTTGGCTTCCGGTATCACTATATTGTGACAAGCTGTGGCTGTGCTGCCTCTGCAGCTTCAGATGCTGAGGCAACAATGAAAAAGGGCCTTGGAAAGTATGGAGATGCTGACTGCTGCGTGAGGTCGCTGTTTGATTCTCTTCTTCTGGTGGCAGCAGAAGGTTGCCAATCTCTCTCTTTTCTGCAGTAACACTTTTGAGAATGTGGAGACCTTCACAGTTTAGTGTTACATCTAAGAGCGCTTCCCAGGAACGCCTGGTGATGGGCCTTTCTCTAAAAGGATACCTGTTTCTTGCTACTTCAAGGTCATCATTTCCTGGGGACTCGGCATTTACTGAAGATTCAAGCCACAGATTCTTTGGGGTTCGTGGGTGACTGTGTTCAGAGGATGGCAAATATTTATTTATTAAAGCCCCAAAGTGTATAAACCCAGTAATTTTCAAAGTTGGAATTTCTGTATCATCTAAACCCCATTTGCAGGCATACCAGCAATTAGTATTACGGTGCCTTTGCCCTTTTCCTCTGGACTGGCAATTCCTGTAACTTCTAAGCTGAGATTCTGGGACCCCCAGAAATTTAACTGCCGTGTTCTGTAGGTGAAAAACCCCTCAAGTTTTTGGACTTATGAGGGGGATTTATAATCCCGAAGGACCTAGAGAACATTATTCTAAATGAAATAAGGTAGTCACCCAAAGACAAATACCATATGATTTCAGTCATATGTGGGAGCTAATGAACAAACTGAACTAACAGGCAAAATAGAGGCAGAATGATAGAATGAGAGAGCAGGCAGACAGCTCTGGGTCGGATTTAGAGAGTGGAGGGATTCAGCAAAAAAGAAAAAAAGGAGAAAGAATTTATGAACCTGGACAACAGTGTGGTGATTGCAGGCAGAAGGTGTGGGTGGAGGTGGAAGTGGGTTAGGGGAAATAAATGGTGATAGAAAAAAATTAAATAAAAGAATAAACAATAATTCCCAAGTTCCTGTGATCAATACCTTCTCGAGTGTGTTGATGGAAGGTCATGGCTGGCTTCTGTTGGTATTGTCTTCTGATCTCTTCCTGAAATTCTGAACTGATAGGACGAAAATAGATGAACTTCTCAGGAACATCTTCATCATGTTTCTTTTGGAAGCTTGGAATCACAGAAACAATCTGAAAGAAAATTCAAGTTCAAAACATTACATAATATAGTAAAAAGCATACTATCACACTGTTAAATATTGTTGAAAAGCAGACTATAAACTTTTTTACTATCCAAAAATAGATACAGTTCATTGTATTATATCAACTCATTTAATACTCTTGTCTCGTTTTTTACACAATTTATCCTAGATCTATGAGTCTGGTGTAACACAAAAACAGATATTATAAACACACTCAGATTCACCCAAATCCAATCCCACTAATAATTAGTTTTTCTTCAAGGCCTACATTACTCCAATCTAGTATTTCCGAATGTGTATTTCTGAAAACCTTTGTCCTATGAAAGGCTCCAACACACACACATACACACACATACACACACACACAAGACTTCTTGGCAAATATTTTAGAATAATATAGATTCTGTCTTCATAGTGTACGGGAGTCTATTAAAGCTGAGAAGTCTCATTTATTGGCATGTAATTTACTGTATAAAGCATGTCTTCTAGTTTCTGTATTCTAATGCTTTGACATCTGGGGCTTTCCTAACAGCAGAGGAGTGCCACTCCCATGGGTTAACAAATTCCTAGAGATAGTAGCAAGCTTTTCACACGCAAACCAATCATTCAGAGCCCACACCCCAACCACGTCCTTGATCAGGCTCTCACACTTTGGGCCACTGTCTACCTACCTTAAGGCCACAAGGCATGGTACCAGACAACTAAGGACAGCTCCTAAACTCCAGAGCCCACTGAAATTATACAAAGTAGCTGATTTTAAACCTTCTTACCCTTCTTTGCCTGTTTCTTCCTATGCATACCACAGTGAAGCCTGTTTGCCAGTTTTCCCCTCCTCGTCTGCCTCCTGACCCACTCCAGCGATTTCTTGTGTGTATTCTCACAGGGAGGAGCATGACCCCTGCTCTTAGGATATGTGAGTATAGTAAACTATCTTCTCAATGGCAACCATCTCTTGATCTGTTTATCATGCCTAAATAATAAAGCTTATATTAAAATAATTGATATAGTAATTAGACAAGGGGAGCTAACTGTGAGGACACAAGAAGATGCTGTGATAGCTCTCTTGGTCCAAACCCCAATCCCTGGTGAGTGGACTGATGAATCTTGAAATGAGAAAAGACTGCCTAAAAGTCACTGAAGTCCTTCTCTCTCCCCTCTTCATTGGTAACCACCAAGAAGGTCCATACTATGAGTTATAAGCCAGAAACACAAAATAAAAATGACAGTTTTAGGCAACTAGAAGCACAGTTAAAAAAAAAAAAAAGAAAACAAACAATGGGAGAGTTCTGGCCAAGATGGAGGCATAGGTAGAAATGCTTCATTTCCTCACACAACCAAAAAAAAAAGAGATAATAACCAATCTACAAACAATAAACAATCAGAAGTGCCAGAAAATCAAATTGCATGGAACTCTGACAACCAAGGAGTTAAAGAAACATACACATAGGCTGACAGTGCCACAACGCAGCAAGGAGGGTTGCCCTGCCCTGGTGAATGCCTAAGATTCCACCCCCTTACAACTTAATAGGTGCCCCAAGACAAAGAAATATGGTCCAAATGAAAGAACATATCAAAACTCCAGAAAAAGAGCTAAGCAATGAGGAGATAGACAACCTATCGATGCAGAGTTCAAAATACTGGTAATCAGGATGTTTACATAACTGACTGAGCTCGGTGACAAAATGAAGGAAGAAATGAAGGCTACCAAAGTGAAATAAAGCAAAATTATACAGGGGACCAACAGTGAAGGGAAGGAAACCAAGACTCAAATCAATGATTTGAAACAAAACGAAGAAATAAACATCCAACCAGAACAGAATGAAGAAACAGGAATTCAAAAAAATGAGGAGAGGCTTAGGAACCTCCAGGACATCTTTAAACATCCCAACATCAGAATCATAGGGCTGCCAGAAGGAGAAGAACAAGAACAAGAATTTGAAAATTTATTTGAACAAATAATGAAGGAAAACACACCCAGATTGCGGAGAAAAATCTTGTTGAAATACACTTCCAGGAAGTCCAGGAAGCCCAGAGAGTCCCAAGAAATTGGACCCAAAGATGAACACATCAAGGCACATCATAACTCCATTAGCCAAGGTGAAAATGAAGGAGAGAATCCTAGAAGCAGCAAGAGATAAGGGGACAGTAACCTACAAAGGAGTTCCCATCAGTCTGTCAGCTGATTTCTCAAAAGAGACCTTGCAGGCAAGAAGGGGCTGGAAAGAAGTATTCCAAGTCATGAAAGACAAGGACCTACATCCCAGATTGCTCTATCCAGCAAAGCTTTCATTTAGAATGGAAGGGCAGATAAAGTGCTTCTGAGATAAGGTCAAGTTAAACGAGCTCATCATCACCCAGCCCTTTTTAAATGAAATGTTAAGGGCACTTATCTAGGCAAAAGAAGACCAAAATTATGAACAGTAAAATGACAACAAACTCACAACTATCAATAACTGAACCTAAAAAAATGAAAACAAAAACTAGGCAAATAGCCAGAACAGGAACAGAATCAGAGAAATGGAGATCACATGGGGTTTTTTCAGTGGGGAGGGGGCGGGGAAGAATTG
>CM052552.1:33333509-33352797 GCA_028533065.1 Trachops cirrhosus | reverse complement strand
TGCCTATGATTTTGTAATAAAAATTTTGTAACAAAGGGGTGTTATTTGTGCCTGACCATATATATATATATATATATATATATATATATATATATATATATATATATATATATAAAATTTAAATGGATGGAAAAAAAAATACCATGCTGACACTTATAAAAGAAATCATGAGTAGCTATGCTAATTTCAGGCAGAACATATTTCTAATGAAGGAAATTATTAGAGAAAAAGAGGGGCTCTCTATAATGATAAAGGGTCAATTATTGCAAGAAGACATCACAATCCTTAATAAGTAGGCACTTACCAACAGAATGTCAAACTGCATAAGGTGAAAACTAACAGAAGTGCAAGGAAAAATAAATGAATCTACTATTAGATTGGAGACTTCTAATCAAACCCTTCAATCAAAAATGGACAGATTCAGCCCTGATGGGTGTGATTCAGTTGGTTGGGCATTGTACTGCAGAGTGAAAGGTTGCAGGTTTGATTCCCCTTCAAGACATATGCCTAGGTTGTGGGTTCTGTCTCCAGCTGGGGTGCAAGCAAGAGGCAACCAATCAATGTTTCTTTCTTATATCTATATTTCTCTGCCTCTTTCTCCCTCTCTTCTCTTCTCTCAAAAATAAATAAAATAAAATAAGTGGACAGATAACAGCAGGTAGGCAATTAGTAGGAATATAGTTGAACTCGACAACACCATCGATCAATTGGACATAATGGACATGCATAGACTACTTCATACAACAACAGCAGAATACATAATCTTTTGAAACTCACATGGAATGGTCACCAAGAGAGACCATATTCTGGGTCATAAAATGCACCTTAACAAATTTAAAATGATAGAAATCAGACAATGTATGTTCTCAGATCCCAATGGAATTAAAGTAGAAATCAATAACAGAAAGATACCTGAAAAAATACTAAAATACTTGTACATTAAACAACACATAGGTCAAAGAAGAAATGGCAAGATAAAATTTTAAATATTTTGAACTAAATTGAAATGAAAACACAACTCATCAAAATTTGTGAAATACAGTAAAAACTGTGGTTAGAGTAATGTTTATATTATTAAATGCATATATTACAAATAAAGATGTAAATTAAGTCATTTAAGTTTTCAGTTTAGGAAACTAGACAAAGAAGAGCAACCGTAATGCAGAAGAAAAGAAATAATAAAATGTAGAGCAGAAATCAATGAAGAAAACAGGAAATCAATAGGTAAAATAAAAAAATCAAAAGTTGGTTCTTTAAAAAGATCAATAAAATCAATGAGCCTCTAGCTAGACTAACAAAAAAAAAAAAAAAGAAAAAGAACACACAGTATTAGTATTGCAAATAAGAGGGAGCACCACAACAGATCTTATGGACATTAATACGATAATACAGTAACATTATGAAGAACTCTATGCCCATAAATTTGGTAACCTAAATAATATTGACCACTTAATTGAAATATACAATTTCCTAAAACACATACACAAAGAAAGAGATAATGTACATAAGTCTATATCTGTTAAAGAAACTAAATCTATAATAAATATCTTTCCAAAAACTAAAAGCAGCAGACATAGATGGATTTACTGAATTATACCAAACATTTAAGAAAATAATTATACTAATTCTCTACAATTGCCTTCAGAGAATAGAAGCAGAATGAATAGTTCCTAACTTATTTTAGAAGGCCAACATTACCTTAATATCAAATTGAGGCAAAGACATTACAAGAGAAGAAATTTACAGACCAATGCCTTTCATGAAATAGATGCAAAAATCTTCAAGAAAATATTAGCAAATCAAATAAACAGTGTATATAATATTTACATACAACAACCAAGTATGACAGGCTGATTCAACATTCAAAAATCAATAAATGTAATCCATAACATTAACAGGCTAAAAAAGAAAAATCACATGATTATGTCAATTGATGCAGATAAAGCATTTGACAAAATGCAATACCCATTTATGATTTAACAACACTTCTCAACAAACTGGAAATAGAGAGGAGCTTCTTCAACTTAATAGAGAATATCTACAAAAAACCTACAGCTGACATCATACTTAATAGTGATAAACTTGAAGTTTTTAAGACCGCATACAATATCAGGTACAAAATCAAGTACAAGGCTTTTTATTGGTGTGAAACTCAAAACCCAAAGCTTTTAAAGGCAAGATATAAGGGAAGGCTATCCTTTCTCACCCCCTATTATCAACATCATACTAGATAATGAGACATGTATGAAGATTGGGAAGAAAGAGATAAAACTGTTTTTGTTCAACAAAATGATTGCCTACGTAGAAAATCTGAAAGAATTGACAAAAAAACTTCTGGAACCAATAAGCAATTATAGTAAGGTTGCAGAACATAAGGTTAATACACAAAAGTCAATCCCATTCTTATATGCCAAAAATGAACAAATTATTATTTATATTAGGACCCAACAAAAAAGACATATTTAGGTATAAACCTTGCAAAATATGTACAGGATTTGTATGAGGAAAACTACAAAACTGATGAATGATATCAAATAAATAGAGAACTATTCAATAGTTATGGGTAAAAAGACTCAATATTGCAAAGACTTCATTTATGCCCAACTTGATATATAGGGTTCAATGCAAGCCTACCCTCCCTCCCCAAATCCCAGCAAGTTATTTTTTATATATCAACAAACTGGTTGTCAAGTTCATATAGAGATGAAACACCCAGTGTAATACAATATAAATATAGCCAATACAATATAAAAAGAGAAGAACAAAATTGGAGGACAGACACTACCTGATTTTAAAATTTAGTCTATAAGCGTACAGTAATCAAGAAAGTGTGGTACTGGCAAAAGAAAAGACAAATAGATCATTTTAACAGAACAGAGAGCTTAGAAATACATCCACATACATATAGTCAGCTGATCTTTGACAAAATAGCAAAGGCATACAATGGGGAAGGGGTATTCTTTTTTTAAATTGTTTTTTAAGTACAGTTGTCTCCATTTTCCTTTCACCACTCCCACTGCCCCACCCATCTGTAGAAAGGGGATTCTTTTTAAGAAATGGTGTTGGGGCAAGTGGACATATGTCCACATGCAAAAAAAAATGAATCTAAAAACAGAGCTTACATGCTTCACCAAAATTAATTCAAAATGTGAAATACAAAACTATTCACCGAAGTTATTTCCAATGTGAAATGTAAAACTATTACGCGCCTAGAAGACAATATAGGAGAAAATCTAAATGACGTTGGGTATCGTGATGACTTTTTGTATATAACACCAAAGGCATGATCTATGAAATAAATAATTAATAAGCTGGACTTTGCAAAATGAAAAGCTTCTGCTCTGCAAAAGAAAATGTTAAGAGAATTAGAAGATAAGCCACAGACTGGGAGAAAATATTTCCTTTATCAGACACATCTGATAAAGGATTGTGATCCAAAATATATAAAGAACTCTTAAAACTCAACAATAAGAAAATGAACAACCTGATTTACTTTAAGACACTCCACCCAAATAAGTATGCAAATAGCAAATGAACATGAAAATATGCTCCATATCATAGGTCATCACACAAATTAAAATTGAAATAAGGAGGTACCACTACACGCTTTTAGAATGGCCAAAATCCAAAACACTGACACCACCAAATGCTGGTTAGGGTGTGAAGAATCCAAAATTGTCATTTATTGCTGGTGGGAATACAAAATAATAAAGCCGTCTTAGAAGAGAGTTCAGCAGTTTCCTGTAAAAAGAAACATAATCTTAGCATACAATCAAATAATTGTGCTCCTTGGTATTTCCTCAAAGGATTTGAAAAAAAACTTATGTTGACACAAAAACCTGCACACAAAAGTTTATAGCAGCTTTTTTCATAATTTCCAAAACTTGGAAACAACTAAGATGATCTACAGCAGGCGAATGTATAAATAAGCTATGGTACATCCAGACAATTAAATATTATTTAGCACTTAAAAGAAATGACAGTGACATCAGAAGGATGACAGCATGAGAGATCCCCTTGGTCTCTCCCCTTTAAGTTTCAACAATTTGAACAGTTATAACTCAACAAAGGATTACCCGCTCAATGTTGAAGCACACCTGAGAGATCCATGCATTGAAACACCTGAAGTTAGGCAGGTGGGAATGAACTGGGGAGGTGAGAAGGGATAAAAGCTGAGAAGAGCCAGAGATGCAGCCCTATAGCCAGGAGCTCATGGAGGGCCTCAGCAGGAAGAGGGGAGGAACCAGGCTCTGGCTGGCACTCCCTTCAGTGAGAAAGAGCAAAGGGATTTGGTGGGCTTTCCTGGAGGAGTGGGCAGTATGAGCTGGAGCTGATATTACCCAAAGCAATATACAGATTTAATGCAATCCCCATCAAAATTCCAATGTCATTTTTAAAAGAAACAAAAAAAATCATCAGATTCCTTTGGAATCACAAAAGACCCTGAAGAACCAAAGCAATCCTGAGAAAAAAAAGAATGAAGCCAGAGGTATCACATTATCTGACTTAAAATTATACTATAGAGCCACAATTATCAAAGCAGCATGGTATTGGCAGAAAAACAGACACAGATCAATGGAACAAAATTGAGAGCCCGGAAATAAACCCATATGTATATGAGAAAATCATTTTTGAAAAAGGATCCAAAAAATACAATTAAGAAAAGAAATCCTTTTTAGTAAATGGTGCTGAAAAACTGGACAGTGACACGCATTACTGTATCTGTATAATAATGAGTTATATTAAGACATTCATATAGTATTATCACCCTTTAAACTGTAAAATTCAGTGTTTTTAGTATATTTACAGAGTAATGCAACCACCTCCATGAACTATTTTCAGAAGATTTTCATCACCCCAAAAGAAACCCTAGGATACTGCAAAAAATGGTAGAGTAAGAACCTATGAACATTTTCTTCCCCATAAAAGCAATGAGAAAAAAGGTGGAAAATGTCAGAATCAACTTTTTCAGAACTCTAGAAATTAAATAAAGTTTTACAGCAATTTGGGGATTATTTATTCAAGAAAAACAGCTGAATCTCAGAAAGAGCTAGTTTGATTGCACTTTAATTTGTCCTATTCCCATGTCCCTCCTCTCCAGATCCACAGTAGCCTGGAACACCAATAGCCTGAAATCATGGTGAAATTCTGAGGCCTGACAGTTACTGGAAGAGGCAGAGCAGGGATGGTGCTCCTCTAAAGAGCTCATTCCCAGAGAATTGACAGGTCATTGATTGATGGTCTTTGGCAACTATTATTTTTTGTTTTTAAAATACATTTATTTATTTACTTATTTACTTATTTATTTATTTATAGAGAGAGGGGAAGGGAGGGACAAAGGGAAGGAGAGAAACATCAGTGTGTTGTTGCCCCTCACACCACTCCCAACGGGGACATGGCCCCCAACCTAGGCATGTGACTGACTGGGAATCAAATGGGGGACCCTTTGGTTCACAGGCTGGCACTCAAACCACTAAGTCACATCAGCTAGGGCTCTAAGAAGTCTTTTAAAATTGTGCTTAACTTCATTTTTTCATAAACATAGTTAATATGTAACATTTAATTAACCACTTGTTAACATTTGAGGGGATCATTGTGTAAGAAGGTCTGTTCTAATTGATTAGACAAGGACCTCCTATTTGTCACCCGAAATAGAATAAAAATAGAAAATTACTGAATTCACAGACTTTTGCCTCCTAAAATAATCTAATAATAAAAAAATTAGAAAAGGATTTTGTGATGATCTAATCTTATCTTCCAGTTGATAATGCAGCAGAAATGGGTAATTATTGGCCTGGAGTTTTCACTGTGATGCTGTGGCTTTAGGCACCCTTTCTTTGTTTCTGGTTATATAAGGATTATATCAGGGCCCTGGCTAGTGTGGCTCAGTGGATTGAGTGTTGGCCTGTGAACTAAAGGGTCACTGGTTCGATTCCCAGTCAGGGCAGGCCGGGTCCCCAGTAGGGGGCATGCCAGAGGCAACCACACATTGCTGTTTCTCTCCCTCTCTTTCCCCTGCTCTTTTCCTCTCCAAAAAGAAAGTCTTGAAAAAAGGACTATATTGTGAAAAATAGAGTACAAGTATTAAAGTAGTACTGTTTAGAATAATTTTTTAATTATTTTACTTTATTTTTACTTTTAGAGAGAGGGGGAGGGAGAGAGAAAGAAAAAGAGAAAAACATCAATATGTTGTTGCCTCTTGAGCACCCCCTACTGGGGACCTGACCTGCAACTCAGGCATGGGCCCTGACAAGGAATACAACTAGTGATCCTCCGTTTGCAGGCCTGTACTCAATCCACTGAGCCACACCAGCCAGGGTCTGTTTAGAGTCAAATTGTAACGATACTTAGCGCATATTTTGAATTTTTGTACAGCTTTTTCTAAACTCTGTATTTTATGCCCTTTCCAAATCTGAAGGAGATAAGCAAACACCTACCTGAAGCTTTAAATAAGATTCTGAGATGATTTTACAAGTTAATTTAACACATATGAATGAGACTTTTATTTCTTGAAGTTATTTATTCAGTCCAATTTATGCTGATACCATACACTCAATGTTCAAGGAAAGAAAAAATCTGCATGTGTTAAATGTCCCCCTAAAATGACAGTCTTGATTTTGCCAGCTAGTTTAGCAAAATAAAGGGAGAGTGAAATTATTGTCCTTCTTCTTTTGTTTTTTTTCCCCTCGCGGATTCTTTCATTCTATTTATGAAAATAATACTCATTTTCCACACTGAGTGGTTTTGGACAGAAACTGCTATGTGACATGAATATATTTTTATACATTGAAAATGTCAGTTTTCTATATTTGGCTATAACTGACCAACAGTGAAATGACAGTTTGTACTTAACAGTAGTTGGATGGTGGCAGATGTTATATCGAATCACAGGAAACTCTCTTATCAGGGCCTACATGCAGTTTGCATAAATGGTAGCACATATATGTCTGTATTCTGTAAGAAAAGATAGGGCTTTGGGTTTGAAGAGTCTATCAAAGGATAAATTGCAGGTTAGCGAGATTTTTGATAATTTAAAATATATGCTATAGCTTGAACATAGTTAAGAAGACAAAGAAAAAACCTCTTAGCCCTTCCTTCCCTTCTAGCACATAATAGCCTATTCAGTGATGACAGTGGCCACGGCCACTATCTTCAGTTAGTCTAGAAATTTAGGTTACATGGCTAGTGCTATTGTTGCATCCAGGATTTTGCTAAACAACTACAGACAGATATTATGCATTCTGAGGCATCCAATTAATTACCAGTCATAAGAAAACTGAAACTGCCCTGGCTGGTGTGGCTCAATGGATTGACTGCTGGCCTGTGAACCAAAGGGTCGCTGGCTTGATCCCCAGTCAGGGCACATGCCTGGGTTGCAGGCCAGGTCCCCAGTAGGGGGCACTGGAGAGGCAATCACACGTTGATGTTTCTCTCTCCCTCCCCTTCTAAAAATAAATAAATAAAATCTTTAAAAAAAAAAAAGAAAACTGAAACTGAGCAGACTGCACTTAACCACTCTGCATTATTGTGAATGTGTATGCTCTATGTTGGTGGAATATTTCAGTAAATATGTGGCTATTGGGAATAGATTCTTTTAAGTAATTTTCTTAGTTATTTTATCTATTCATACCCAGAACTGTATTCCAACTCTGCAATAAAGTTGCAATTTATCTTTTTGTCAGTAAAGATTGTAATTCAGTATCCCGCTTATACTTGCTTTTTGATGTATATACAAGTAAAATTTTATAAATATTTCTTTATAAGCCTTTTTTCTTTATTGTCTTTTTAAAAATTTCCATATTAGGTTACATACAAGATTTTTAAATTATTGGTAATAATAATGAGTATTTGATAATGTTTTATATAATAAGAACTTGTGTTTCCTTAGCATCAGAATCTCTTGATAAATTATCCTTCTATCAATGGAAGTGATCAACAAATTTATTGTCTTTTTTAGGAGGTACTGAGTAACCTTGGGACTATAAAAATTAGGTTAATCTAATCCTTTTTACTCTTCAGAAATTTTTCATCCAGGAGAATAAAAGTAATATATGCAGAATTACAAAACAGCATATAGATATATGATCCACTACCTTTAGGACTGTGTAGTCTATGATGACTAGGGCAGAAATTTGTCTGTGCTTTGAATTATAAACTAATTCAATAAGCAAATGATTAGCATATAAAAGGGTACTGTACCCATAAAATACTTGTTTCCTAATTTAACAAACTAATGATGTCTTCAAAAGATTATATAATATATAGCTGATATCTTAGTTTCAGCTCATATTTATAAATAAAACTATTTAGGCATAATTCAGTACTTTTTAAATATATTTTCAAAAAGGAATCCTTTTATGTTTCTTGAAAACATTATAGTAAAACTTCTGATAATCTTTAAAGGATAACATATATGAAAAGATGTGTTAATGTTGGAACTATATGAAAATCATGTTTCTGCATTTTTTAAAACTGCACAAAACTTTTAGACCAGAGAGACTTTAAAGCCCTTACCTTCATTTAACAGCTGCATCTCCAAAGGAGGAGCCATGTCCTAACTGTAACATTTGTTCAACCAAACTGGAAAAAATACCAAGGAGAAAAAAAGCAATAGTTATTACGAAGCAATCATAATCAACTGACTGATACGCAAGATACTTTGTCATTTAAAACTCACATGAAGAGGTAGGAGTTATTCACATGAAGAGGTAGGAATTACTGTTATTCCCATTTAACAGATGAGAAAAAATAAGATTCAGGAAGGTTAAAGAATATGTTTATGTTCACACAGCTAGTAAGTGGTGGTAAACTTAATCCAGGGGTTCTGGCTCCAGAACCCACAATCTTCACCACCACATCATATAGCTTCAAGCTGTCATTAGAAATATCTTAAAATTCAAAGGAATATAGCCTGACACCAAAAGACAAAGAGATGTGATGAAGTGGCAGAATGACAAAAGGAAGAATTTCTGCCATTCTTTAGGAAGATAAATTAATTAGACTAATTAATTAAACTAATTAATTAGACTAATTAGTAATAGACTAATAAGGACTGGTAAAGTTAAAACAAATGAAGATAGTGATTTCAGGCCCATATATAGTGTTTGTAAGAACCTTCTGTAACCATGAGATCAAAGAAAGCTGCATCATTGATGGTTTGATATTTTCTAAGCAAAATAATAGAGAATAATTAGTAACTATGAATTGGTGTATTACAAGGAAAATCATAATAACATGAGATCATTTTAATCTACAGCTTCTGGCTATCATTATTAATTATATATATATACATACACACACATACAATGTGTATGTATATATATGTGTGTGTATATACACACACACACACACACACACACACACACACACACACACAATCTTTACAAAACAAATTTCTGTTAGCTTCTTGGGAATAGACTGTAATACTGAACCTCTTCAGTAGAATTCATTAAGTGACAATGTTTCAACCCTCTACAAATAGTAAATAGAATCTTAGCATAGATCTCTTTTAAAGTAATGATCTTTAGTGATATGAACATAAATTCTATTCATTTTTTAGTCACATACCATAATGTAAGTATTTTGTAAAGACTTTTTTGGTGGCATAAAAAACAACTAAAAAACAAAGATGAAAAGGTATTTGGTTTGGCAAACCATGCAATAAAGAAAGCCTGAAAGTTCTTTTAGCCTGAACTAGGAAAAACAGGATTCTCTCTCTCTCTCAATTCCAAATGGTCAATAGCTATGTGTGGCTAATAGCTACTGTATTGCACAGTGTAGTTATAGATTATTTCTAGTATTGCAAAAAGTTCTGTTAGCCTTAATATGAGGGAAACATATATTTTCTGTTAAAGGGGTTAATATCTTTGACACAGAGATAAAAGATTTTCATATATTTACCTGATCATTTATTTCCCTTTTAAAATTGAATTTATTGTAGTGGCATTGGTTAAAGATCATATAGGTTTCAGGTGTACATTTCTATGATACATGATCTGTATATTTCATTGGGTGCTCACCACCCAAAGTCAAATCATTTTCCATCACCATAGATTTGATCCTCATTATCCATTACTACAACCCCATTTCCTTTCTCTCTGGTAACTATGACACTGTTGTCTGTGTCTATGACTTTTTGCTTGTTCTCTTATTTGTTCATTTGTTACTTTCAGTTTCATATCCCACATAGGAGTGAAACCATATGGTTCTTAACATTTTCTGTCTGACTTATTTGACTTAGCATGATATTCTGAAGATGCATCATGCATAACTATTTTAACCAGCACATAAAATCCTAAGCAATTAATACTATAATATCTTTAAAAATATAATCCCTCCATGTTCCCCTTAAAAGAGTATATTATAGGTAAGACAGTAAAATTCACTGTTAATTTTCCAAAAGAAAGTTAAAAACAGAAGTCTTATTTAGAAATTAAGAATTTTCTCAAGTCAAATTAGATTAATGTGATTTATAAGTTACTGCATTTAAGTAGAAATATTTTTTATGTTTTTCCTTCAGTGTTCCAGGGATATGAAAATCTGACATTTATAAAAATGTAATGTCAATAGCATTGTCAGCATTTAAAAATTATTTTTAAATGTACATAGAATCAATAAGAAACAGCATACATTTTCCCTGCTGAGCAGTGACTGATGTTCTTTTCCTGAAATGTTAAGAAATGGACCTTCTTGTTTAAAAAAATTACCATTGTTGGCCTTACTGGTGTTAGATAATGTAATAGATTACATTATAAAATTCATTTTATTTAAATATAGATGATATACAATATATTAATTTTGGATGTATAATATACTGATTCAAGAATTACATGTCTTACAATGTGATCACTACACTAAGTCTAGTAGTAGTCATCTGTTACTGCAAACCTCTCTAAAATATAGGTTAGAAACATTACGAAATACCTTACACACAATAAAAACAAAATCAATATCATGAGAACACATTGTGTTATTTTTCACTTGATATACCCTCAACGATAATTCAAAGCCACTTTAACTTTTATTTGAAAAAATGTAATGCTTCTCAGAGAGTTTAGTTATAAGGGCATATTGCTTTCTTCAGATACAGTTCCTATTACACATTCATTATAGATAATTAACTGACAAAATTTTCAGAATAAAAATGACACAAGCATATTTTCAATTGGGTATCCTGTTGAAACACATAATTCTGCAGACAGTCTTATCTCATTGCCCAAAGCATATGCTGTTAAGGCAAACCTGGCTCCACACTGTCTTCCTCGCAATTAATACTAAGCAAAGATCATTCAGAACCTTAGCATACAGCTTAAAAATGTGTGGTATGACATAGTTAATATCTGTCATCTGTTCTTCATTTTAGATCACTCTGGCTAGCATTCTATTTAGTTATCTAAGAAAAATCACAGTTCAGGAGGTAATTCTTTAATTTCCTGAGGCTGACTTCTGTCTTCCTCCTTATAAGCAGTTGACAAAATTTAGCATTTTCTTTGACTTTCATCATAAGAGTCATATGGACCAGTTTAATGAGGTTGTCGTGTCTAAAGTAGTGGTTCTAAAACTTGAGCTTCCATCAGGTTCATTGGGAGGAACTGTGAAAACAAAGATTGCCGGGCCTGTTCTGCAGACTATTTGATTCAGTGTCTGGGATGGGAACCCAGAATTTATATTTTTAACAAGTTGCAGGTAGTGCTGATGCTGCTGGCCAAGGCAGCACTCTTCGACAATAACTGGTCTAAGGTAAAGGATACAATTGGCAGCATATGCCAGAATTCTTGCTTTCAGGCACAGAATATGTCCTACATGTCCCTTATGCACTCTTAAGTTTTATTCATTTTTTTCTTTTTACATCTCTAACATAATGATATCAAAATACCTGTCTTCAAGTTCTCTGATTCTTTCTAATGCCTTATCAAGTCTGATATGGATGCGTCTAATAAATTTTTTTTCAATGATTGTATGGGTCAATTATTATATGTTTTAATTCCAGGTTTTCTGGTTTGTTCTTTTTTTACAGTTTCTATCTTTTTATTGATAATATACTTTTGTTCAAACATCATTTTCCTTATTTTATTTAATTGTCATATGTGTTGCATTTAATTCATTGCACATCTCAGTGCAAGTTATTATAAATTCTCTATTATGCATCCCACAGACCTACATTTCTTTAAGGTTGGTTTCTTAAGTATTCTTTGGTCTTTTGGGTGTACCATGTTTCCCAGTTTCTTTCTATGCCTTGTGAGTATTTGTTGAGGCTTGGGCATTTAATAAAAAAACCACCTCCTCCAGTCTTGACCCACTGGCTACATGCAATGGAAGACCTCTGCCAATCAGGCCATCCAGAGTTTCTAGGACCTCCCAAATTTTTCTGAGGATGTCTTTTCTTTAGGCTTATGTGTGTGCTTCCAGTCATCTCAAATTTCCACATCCATTTGCCCTTGCTTCTTCTCAGTGGTCTATATTCTCTTGATCCCCTGGAAGATTGTCTGTCAAACTGAAGCTCTAATGAGCCATAATTATCATCTTTTCAGCAGTGTCAAAACAAGTTTGTTAATCCTGTCAGTGCTCTGAGGCAAATGGGACAGATACCAGTCCCTCGGGGAGCCCTCAGTCTAGTCAGAACTTTGGATGCATTTTTCATCCTTTCTGTCCTTAGGGTGAATCCCCTGTCTAGGAAGTTTCCTTTAATCCTTTCTGGTGACTCTTTCTCCACCTTTGAGGTGTTTCCTCACAGGCACAAGCTGAAGAGTATTCTGCTGAATACTAGAGGGGAAACATATGCAGATCTACAGAACTCTCTATTTTTGCAGCTCTTTCCTCTCTACCATTCTTCTCTACATATTCTAGCTTTCTTGGTCTCCCCACACTCTTAACTCTGTCTGCCCAACTCAGGGAGTCTGCCATGTTTTCTTTGGGTTTCTCTTCCTTGTTCTTTAGCCTGGAAGCACTCTCAAGGCAGAAACTATGGTTAAAGTTCATTGTTTCCAGTGTCTCTGGCATTACTGTTATTTATTGCCTAATTTGCCATGTACTAAATATCTTTTTCCACATAGTTTGTACAGTTTTTTAGTTATTACAGACAGGAGGGTAAGTATTATACTTATTTTTCTATCTTATTGGATGTGAAACTTACCACATCCATGATTTTATATAACAGTCAATCAGATATGCCTTTGAAATTGTTAATCATATTGCCTTAGTTATAGATAATCATATTTTTGGATACCGAGGAAATCATAATGAGATTGAAATAAGTTAAAGTTAAACAATTTCTATATAGGTATAGGAACTTGAGTTTGAAACTGAGGAGAAAGGTAAGTTTTTGATGTTCCTAAATGAGACCATTGAATAAAATCTATTTAATATTTTAAAAAGAGATAAATGTAAAGTTGTTTAGCATATGTGCATGACCTTTGTTTTTATCAATACTTAATATTAAGAATAGTTTTTGTACTTGATGCCATAACTAAGATAACATGTGGTGTGAAGCAGAGTATTTCCTGGAACAGTTAATATAAACTTCCTTACAGAGAGGTATACAAGGAATTGAATAAACTAAATATGCCAATGTAAAAAAACTGCTAGATAAAGACAAACAACCAAGGCTATGTCTACAGATGCCAATAATTCTTCCACTTTGATTGAATTGATTGTTCGGGTAAGGTAACATCTAGTATATCTAAGTGATTTTTCATTTAGTTCACCAATTGCTAGACAACTTTGGGTCAATCTATCTATTTTGATGCTTATATAAAGTGAACAACATATTGGTAAAAAGCAACATTAATATTTCAATTTTATGAGTGACATACTGAGTATATAACAAGTTTCACTTATTTTGAAATAGGAATTCTAGTGACTGTACCTTTATAATTTTTATATTAATACTTGTAATATTCTTCTGTGATTTTATATTTTTATATACTCTTTCTACTTCCCTTTGCCATTCTGTTTTATATTTTAGTTAATACGTTAAAGAGCATTTTAATATTTTTTTTAAAAATTTTAAGATTTTATTTATTTATTTTTAAACAGAGGGGGAGGGAGGGAGAAAGAGAGGAAGGGAAACATCAATGTGTGGCTGCCTCTCACGTGCCCCCTACTGGGAACCTGGCCCACAACCCAGGCATGTGCCCTGACTGGGAATCCAACTGGCAATCCTTTGGTTCTCAGGCCAGTGCTCAATCCACTGAACCACACCAGCCGGGGCCATTTTAATATTTTTATATCTTGCCTCATTATATCCCCTTTTTCTGATTATTTATTTGTAAATAATCAAAAATAAAGGGAGATTCATTTAACTTGTGCTTAATTTTTATAAGTATATAAGAATTTTCTGAGTTGTTTTAGTCTATACCACTAACATAATAAGCTTTACTCACAGGTGAAAGTACTCGTAGATTTAGCTTTCAATCTGTCTATTTTCTGTTTTATTGAGAAGAAAATGATGGTTGACTTTCTAAACAGAAAAAAAATGGTATGCAGATTTTCTCAAATGACCTCATTTATCCCAATTCATCATATCTTAAGAGAAATTGTACTTGCTAAGGTTTCTGAGTCTTTAAATGTAATGCTGCTTACAGGATTAAGCATGTGCTCTGATGTGATTATTCACCATGATTGTGTTGATCACTTTTCATGTAATATCCACTCATATTTGTGAATTACAGATGAACTTGCACAGACATCCTGACCATTGACAACTGAACATTACAATTCATGTTTTCTTTATTGTTGTTCAATAACAATTGTCCCTATTTTCCCTATTACTCTCTCCTGCCCTCCCACCCTCCTTCCACATTCAGTCCTGCCCCCCCTCATTGCTTTGTTTATGGGTCCTTTATACATGTTCCTTGATGAACCTTCCCCTTCTTTAACCTGTTACCCACCTTCGCTCTCCGCTCTCCCCTCTGGTCACTGTCAGTTTGTTCTTTATTTCCATGTCTCTGGTTCTATTTTGCTTGTTCATTTGTTTTATTGATTAGGTTCCATTTATAGGTGAGATCATGTGGTATTAATCCATGTATTTTTTTAATGTGTGTGAATGTTCTCTTTCTATGTGGATGGTAATGGGACTAACAAAGTGATAATCCTGTGTCTTCTATACAGAGCACTGTTTCTTTAATTCTAAGATTAAATTGGCCCTGTGTAAATATATTCAGCCCTGATTGGTGTGGCTCAGTGGATTGAGTGCTGGCCTGTGAACCAAAGGGTTGCTGGTTTGATTCCCAGTCAGGGCACATGCCTGGGTTGTGGGCCGGGTCCCCAGCAGGGGGCGCATGAGAGGCAACCACACATTGATGCTTCTCTCCCTCTTTTCTCCTTCCCTTCCCCTCTCTCTAAAAATAAATAAATAAAATCTTTAAAACAACAACTAAGAGGCTTACTGGTGTCCTGCCGCTTACATTTAAAAAAATATATTCATAATACTGATAATTTTATACGATATAATATTTAAAGTAAACATACCATATTTTACATAAAATATAAATATTATATTACTTTATAAAAGAAAAGCTTACACACACTGAGTGGAGAATTAGGGATATACAAGGTCTCAAGTATAATTAAAGTTTAATTTGATCAGTGTCTCAGATTTCACATCTATGAAAATGAAGAGAAGCATAATCTGAACTTTATTTCAATACATATTAAACTTGCTTTAAGTGAAAATCATACTGGCAATAGATATTTTAGTTATGAACTTTTAAACTCAGTGTACTTTTTTAAATTTAGTTTTTATTGTTGTTCAATTACAGTTGTCCCACTTTTTCCCCATTGCTCTCTCCCACCAGCTCCCTCTGTCAATCTCCACCCCAGTGACTGTGCCCATGAATTCTCCATTCATGTTCCTTGACTTACCCTTTCCCTTAAATTCAGTATAGTTTTTAAAAAATAATTCCTTATGTATTTTTAACTTTTTTTCTATTGTTGACATTATTACAGATGTCCCCAATCCTCCCCTTTGCCGACCTCCACCCAGCCCCTGCCCCTGGTTCCCTCTGGCTGTCCCCACACTGCCGTCTGTGTCTGTGAGTCATGCATACATGTTCTCTGGCTGATCCCTTCACCTTCTTTCTTCCAGTCTTCCCTGCTTTCTCCCCTCTGACAGCTGTCAGTCTATTCCAAACTCAGTGTAGTTTTTATTCATCAATCATTACTAAATTTTCAAATTATGCAGTCTCCTTCACTTTAAAAAAACATGTAACAAATCATTCTATTGTCAATGATTTAATTTTCATTTTTCAGTTGTATATTTAAAATCAATTATTATATTTTTATGTAGCCATAGAAAATTTAATTAAAGCTATTCTATATTTCTCTTCTTTCACTTTTGCAATGAAATTAATCACCACAAATGCAGCTTTCTAATCAGAAAAAGTGATAGAATGTAACTATTATTTTAAACTAATATCCCATAAATTTTTAAATTACATGACATTTCTGGAAGAGCATTAAAAATGTATCTAGATTCTTGTTTTATAGTCAATATGTTAAGTTCAGTCAACAAAATTTATTGTAGATTTTTTCTAATATTTCTCTAACCAGAAGAGAAAATAATTTTGATGTAAAGAAGAAAGCAGACATTAAGATCCTTTGTCTGTCACAGTTTTACTATTGTTTTACGGATTTTGCAATACATTCACTTAGGCCGTGCTTGCACTTTGGAAGTTAAGAACTAGGCATCTGTAATAACCGCCCAGGGTAAGAACTGCTTTTACCTGGAAACATTTTATTGCTCTGAAAATGTTTATTACGGTTATTCACATGTTTCAGGCTGAGTATATTATTCACTTTTTGTGTAATGACACATTTAAACTTTTCTATGTATCACTTCAAATATCTTTAATGGATTTAACTTTTTTAGAGAACACAGCAGGAAACCAAGAGGCATGAAAAGCTTTTAATCCTACTCTTTCTACACACTTGTCTGCATCCCTATCAGTCCTCAGCTCTTTTACTCCTTTTTAAAATGTCATTCCTCACATAGGTCCTTGATGTAATCCTCTTTTGCCTCTTCACTGCATCAGTGATTTCCTTTAACATTATATTTTTAATCTTCCTTTTTATTGGTTCATTCCTTTAAACCTCTAAACGTATTCATATCTTTTCCTTTTTAAAGAACAATAACACTCTACCTTTAATCCTTGTCTCTTAGGAGCTAAACAATCTTCTACTTCACTTCTTGCCATGATAGAACAAACACATTATTGCTTTCATATTTGCATATTTTTCAATGTCTTTCCAGGGAGCTTATAGCTTCACTCATCTCTCTGCTCATTTCTGGGAATATTCACATAGCCTCTCTGATACTGTAAGAATTTTACTTTGGTTTTATAACAATTTACTACTTAAGTGCTATCAACATGAACATTACATTTTTTTGTCTCAAGACAATAAGAATTTTATTGTGCTTTGGTCTCAGAGACATAAATAATAGACCAGCAGTGTGACAGGATTAAATCCAACATAAAATTGATAGTGGGCTATAGACACTCACTAACAGAAGAACAATCTTTATTTCTGGCATGATGGGTATAAATATGAGCAATTTTCCTTTAAATTACAGGTAATTTAATTCTCTTTTAATCTAAATTTTTAAAAATATTTTATTTATTTATTTTTAGAGAGAGGGGAAGGGAGGGAGAAAGAGAGGGAGAGAAACATCAGTGTGTGGTTGCCTCTCATACGTCCTCTACTTGGGACCTGGCGTGCAACTGAGGCATGTGCCCTGACTGGGAATCGAACCAGTGACTCTTTGGTTCACAGGCCAGCACTCAATCCACTGCGCCACACCAGCCAGGGCCCTTTTAATCTAGATTTAACATGAACATAAGAACTTTTCATAGTCAAAGATTCATTGATGACATTAGTCAACACACTTTAAATCAGTAAGAAGTAATTTAAAATATCAATGATCTGCCGCTTTCCCTAATTGGAATTAATGTCTTATAGTTCATATTTTATTCATATGGAAATCTTTTCTTACAAAAGTAAAACTACATTGATCAACTTTCATTGGGACCATGCTTGATACAGAAACAGATAAAAAATGATTTCTTTGAAAAATGATGAGGTTTAAACTAATGTGTTACAGAGCTCTAATCAGCTCATAAATAGCAGAATAGTAGAGATAATCATACTCATAAAGTAACTTTTCAATTTTATTGCTCATTCTTTTAAAATTCAAGTAAATGTGTGTAAATCTTATCAAGGAAGACATATTCATTTTTTATCAAAGAATTTTCAGCCTACAAAAAGCAGCTCAACATCCACTTAAATTAAGCCAATTAATTTCAACCATTTCTCAAGGCTTTTCAACAACATAGGACTCTGGTATTAGAACACATTCTTGTTCACAGTATAGTCTTAAAGGTCAATCAAAGCGTAGTGGTTATTGATGAATGCTAATGAAACACAGTGTGCCAGCTATCCAAATTTATCCTGGTTTGTAGTTTTATGTTAATGAGCACAATAAAATGGATATTAAACAACTATAACTGAAAGTGGTCCATAAAATAAAGCACATTTTAAAACAGAAAATTTTAAGTTATGGGATATGGGCATATGTTTATATCTACAGATATTTACATATGTTTTGACCTCTGGGCCGAATGGCTTATATGCAAAATAAGTTATAGGTGTAAAAAATTACATTATTCAAGGGAAAATCCTGAATTTTCCTTCCTTAGGGAGAAATTATTACATGTTGGCTGTGGAGCATATCAAATAATTGTGCTACGCTGTCATTGCAATTTTTCCTACCTTTCTGGACTCTATTTCTGTAGGGTCTACTTATCTATTCGACACTGGAATTCTTTAGGTTTCTCTTCTCTCTCTTTTTACTCTTATTCCCTTGCCCTCGGTCAGTGGTTCTGAATCCTGGAACCACCAGTGTCAGTGTCATTGAGAATGTTTGTTAGATCCGTGAATTCTCAGCTCCCATACTAAAGCTAGTGAATCAGAAACTCTGGGGTAGCCCAGAACTGTGTTATAACAAGTGCCCCAGTTGATTCTGATATACACAAAAATTTGCAAACCATTGTCCTAGCTCCTCTCACCTGTGCCTATGGATTAAAATACTATTTCAGCGCAGATGACTTGCAAATTATAACTCTAGTCCACTCCTATTCTCTGAGCACCAGATTCATAGACACTGCCTATTTGAAACTCCATAGGATGTCTTAAAGATACTCCAAACTCTACATGTCCAAAGATGGAACTGACAATCCTATCTCTGAAATATGGTCCTCTTCCAGTGTTCCCTATTTCATTAGTAATAATAAAT
>CM052552.1:33312720-33333009 GCA_028533065.1 Trachops cirrhosus | reverse complement strand
TTAAGGATATATATATATATATATATCAGTTAAGTCCATTTGATCTAGAGCATTGTTCCATAACACAATATCCTTGTTGATCTTTTGTTTGTAAGATCTGCCCAATCTTGACAGTGGGGTGTTAAAATCCCCTAGTATCAGTGTGTTGCTGTCTATATGTTTCTTGAAGTCCTCCAAGATTTTTCTTATATATTTGGGTTCTCCTATGTTGGGTGCATATGTGTTGACAATGTTTATGTCTTCTTGATGTATTCTTTCCTTGAGTATTATGAAGTATCCTTCAGTGTCACTTTTTATGGTCTTTATTTTGAAGTTTATTTTGTCTGATATAAGTATCGCTACACCAGCTTTTCTTTTCCTGTCCATTTTCTTGAATATTTTTCCTCAACCCTTTACTTTCAATCTGTGTAGGTCTTTTTTTCTGAGGTGGTTCTCTTGGAGGCAGCATATGTGTGGGTCATGATTTCTTATCCATTCAGGTACTCTATTTCTTTTGATTGCAGCATTGAATCCATTTGCATTTAAGGTTATTATTGATAGGTACTTGTTCATTGACATTGTATTCCCTTTGCACCTGTGTTCCTCTCTCTCTCACTCTTTTTCTTCCTTTTTTAAAAAGCAGTCCCTTTAACATATCTTGCAGTGCTGGTTTAGTGAAGGTGTATTCTTTGAGTCTACTTTTGTCTGGGAAGCTCCTTATTTCACCTTCCATTTTAATTGAGAGCCTTGCTGGGTAGAGTGGCCTTGGTTGCCAGCATTTGCGTTTCATTACTTGTAATATTTCTTGCCCTTCTGGCTGGTAGTATTTCTCTTGAGAAGTCAGCTGGTAGCCTTATCAGGGCTCCCTTGTATGTTACTTCCTGTTTCTCCCTTGCTGCCTTTAACATTCTCTGTTTGTCTTTAAAATTTTGCCATTTTAATAATGATGTGTCTTGGAGTGGACCTCTTTCAGTGCCTCTTGACTGGGACCCTCTTGCTTACTGAACTTTCATGGCTTTTCCCCTTTCCTGGTTTCGGGATTTTCCTGTCATCATTTTTTTCAAACAGGGTTTTTATCCCTTGCTCCTTTTCTTCTCCTTCTGGTATTCCTATGATTCAAATGTGGTTGCATTGCATGTTGTCCTCTACTACCTTAAGTTATCTTCATATTTTTTGACTCCTTTTTCATGCAGCTGCTTTACCTGGGTGTTTCTTTGTACCTTGTCTTCCAGCTCACTAATTCAGTCCTCTGCTTCATCTAGCCTGCTTGTATTTCCTTCCAGTGTATTGTTTATTTCAGAAATTGTATTCTTCATTTCCTCCTGGTTCTTGTTTATAGTTTTTATTTCCTTTTTCATACTGTTGTAGTTCTCACTCAGTTGTTTGGAGTTGTCTGTGAGTTCCTTGAGCATCATTATCAGCATTCTTTTTAATTTTATATCTGATAGTTTGCTTGCCTCCATTTTATTTAGCTATTTTAGTGGGGAGTTTTCCATTCATTTTGACTGTGGGTTTTTTTCTTTGTGTCACCATTTTAGGCGACTCTCTTTGTTGGTTTCTGCAATTCCCAATGCTTTGCTTTGCCGTCGGTCTTCATAGGGTGAATTTTTATGGTAGGAGTTCTGTGGTACTCAATGGTATGGTCTCTTTGATTTCCTTGTCTGGATGCTCTAAGGTTACCCTTCTTTCTGTTTGTGTGGGCTCTCTTGTTGCAGTTGGGTTTTACCTGTTGGTGGCTCTTTTGTTGTTGGGTTCTCTCCTCCAGTGGGTTTACTGGTATTCACAACTCCTGCCTTGTCTTGTATGAGATCAGGGGCAAGGTAAAGGCAGAATAGATTATGAAAGCAGAGAATATTGTATGGGATTTAAAGTATGAACAAGTGGAGAAGAGATAGGAGATCCTTTGGTGAAGTATAGCAATAACCATGATATGGTTATTTCACCCAACTAGCCACTTTTTTAAAAAGGTGAAAAATAGATAAGACTCTTATTAGAAGGAAAAAGAATGTGAGCTGACTTTAGAAAGCAGAGTACGTATGCAAGGTTACATGGTGAGATATAGTGAGAGTAAGGGATATAAACTTGGTATAGTGTGCAAGAGAACAGAGTTAATCACAACAGTAATAAAGCTCAGGAAGATGGTGAAATGGATTAAGACCAGGGAAGGGTGCTCTGTGGGCTTTTAATAACAATAATATGATAAGAAATACCATATTATTTCTTATCATTATTTCTAATCACAATCTGAGTAGAAAGAATAAAAAGTAAAAGACCAAGAGTAGTATGTTACTGGAATATGAATGAAGTTTAAGAAGAAAAATTAGAATGCAATATGAAGGGGAAAATAAAGAAAACCAATAAAACAATGAAATCAAACTAAGCAACCAAAAAGAACTATGCAGAAAGAAGCGAAATCAACCATAAAAGTAAAATAAATATAACAAATATTTATTTAACAAAAAATAACAAAAGATAATAAAAATAACAAAAAAAATGCAAGTTCTGAAGTCTAGGAAAGTGACATTTGTCTCAGGTGTTGGTGTTCACCTTCTGACTTCTTTCTGGATCTGTCTTTGGTCTTCTCACAGCTCCAGGTCTTACTGCCTTACACTTAGGGGAAAAAAAGCCTTTTTCTGACTTTAAACCTGCCAAGAGGGTTTTGCTGGGTTTCCTGAGTGCTGCAGTCAAATGGGGGCTGCACTTCATTTTTTTTTTCTTTCCTGTGATTCTACGAGGATGGGGGCTCAGTCTGGGCTACAATATTCACTGGCGTCCAGTTTCCATTCCACACCCTTCGAATGTTGTGCTGCCCACACTTCCACCATACATATGTGTTAGCCTGGTGCCTATGGTCCACCTCATTGTGCGATCCTTTGATTAATCCATGAGGTGCATTGAGCGGGAGCAAATTGCATGCCTCCTTCTTCCTCTTCATTGGCCTGGGCCTGAGCATGAACAAGGTCCCTTCAGGGCAGTTTAGTTCCCCCATTGAATTAAGTCTCTCTGGGCGCTGCTACCTCTCTAAGCCCCTGCTGCTTCCCTTTGGTCAGTCCCAGAGGTACCCTGAGTGGGAGCAAATTGAGCCCCCCTCCCCCCTCTTTGTTGGCTCAGCTACTCTGCACAAGGATCCTTGCAACAGCAACTAAGAGCCTTTTTTGAGCCAATTTCCCTTGTTTGCAGGCAGGCCGTTCCTAACAAGTGCTGGGCTTTCCACACAGACCAACTCTCTGACCAGTCCAGAGACTATCTGGGTCATAGTCAGTCACAGTCCAACTCTTTTCTGATCTACAAGTATAACCTGGTTCCCCAATTTCTCTGGTACCATCCCAGCCAGCAACCATAGTCCCAGCCAGGGTACACTGCCAGCTGTGTGCCTTTTATGGTGTCTTTATTCCCCTAGCAACTTTAAGCATCCAGGCTCTCTCCTGGTGCAGGTCTGTGAACTCGACACTCTGGAAGGGGAGGGAGCCACCAAGTCACAATCACTGACCTGGGTCTCCTTCAGAACTGCTGCAGCCTTCACAGTCTCCAATGCAGGGCCTGGGGACCCTCCTGTCAGCCTGCAAAATCTCTTTACCATCTGTTTTTAAATGTCCTCTGCAACCTTTTGCTTCCAAACTTCATATCGGCTGGAATTCCATTGGCTGTTCACTCTGTTCCTTGGAAGATCAGCTAGGTGTCCCAGCTGGGTGCACAAGCAAGTGGGTTCAGCTCCCACCTACCTTGCCACCATCTTCCTATTCCATAGTCCATATGTATATTTTTAAAGTTTCCTGTAGCATGATGTAGAGGGAAGACCTCAAGCTTTGGAATCAACCAGACTTGAGTCAAATCCAGACTCTGCCAATTACTAGGTGAGTTACTATGGAAAGTTAATTTAACCTCTCAGTTTTTACATATGTAAAATTAGGATAATGCCCCACAGGGTCATTGTCAGTATTAAAGGAAACAGTATATTGGAAGTGCTTACTATACAGTACCTGGCAAAAAGTATGCGCTGAAAAGGTAGTAGGTGACAACAATTGGGGTTTTTAGAAGACAGAATTTTTCAAGTGCCTTTTAAGGAAAGAAACATTCTATAAATACCGTAATGTTCAAAAGGATCTAAGCACATGTGACACTCTGGTTTAAAATATTTGTACTTCTAAGTCCTTTGCCCATTTTTAAATTGGATTGTTTGTCACAAATGGTAAGGTTTTGTTTTTTTATGGCCTAATAATATTCCACTGTATATATGTACCACATCTTCTTTATCCAACCATCTATTGATGGGCACTTATGTTTCTTGCATATCTTGGCTATTGTGAATAATGCTCATTTTGTGTGCATTGGAAAAGAATGTATATTCTCCTGTTTTGTGGTGAAATGCTCTAAAATATCAATTAACTCCATCTGATCTAATGTGTCATTTAAGAAACTTTTAATTAGTACACACAAAATTTGAGAGATGTGATCCATATGATTGTATTGTTGTTAGCATTTAGTGAATTACTTCTAATGGTAAGTGACTTGGACTTTGAGTAGCTTAACTGTCTTTGAAAATAAAACCAGTTTTCTGTCCTCATCCCTGTTTCTGTTAGATAAATCATTCCTGTATATCGCACTTCAGGTGTGGAAAAATTATGCTGTTTTCCACAGTTATGCTTGATACACAGTTAAATACTATTTAGACAAATTCTCAAGTTCACAATAGAAAATTATGCAGTCTTGTAGCTGGAAAGCTACTTAAGAGAACAATTTCTTTCTACCTCTTACTTCCGGCTTGAGTACTTAAAGGCTCTGAGAGAGTTTAAGATATTAAACGGTGAAAACTGTATCATTTTCCTCAATAGCCAATTCTGATCATATGTTCCACCTTATAGATACGTCAAGCTCTCCTGCTTCAATGTAAACACATTTCTTTGCAATTTTCTTTTCAATTCTTCAACTGTCATGCCATATACTTTTAAAAAATTTTACATTATATAATGATATCAGTCTTTCTACCACTGAACAACAGTAATTTCTTTAAGGTTTCTTCATAGAATCTATTTTTGTATCCCATTGATTGGATTTATTTGTATTCCCTGAGTCTTCTCAAGTTTCATCATATCTGTTCTGAAGTGTGATAAAAAAAATATGAGCAATAATAAGAGTCTGACTAACACCATAGAGGAAGCATAGCATTCAGTAACTTATATGTATGCATCCTTTCAATATATCCTAGTTTTATACTAGCATTCCCCCTAACATCTTAATTTTATTGCTCTGATATAACAGCATGCATGGAGAACTTTGACTTCTAGATGGTTTTCCACTATTTTATTGGAAGTGGATTTGTCTTTAAGTTCTCAAATAGACTGAATTTTTTCAAGATTTGGTAGGCATTCTGAATTTTTTCAAAATTTGGTAGGCATTTTTAACCATTAACTAAATTATCAACTGTCTTCTAAGATATTAGCCACAGCAGATGCAAGAGTCACTGTTTCTTTTTGATCCTTTGCTTGATTTCCTATAAGCCCATGGTCAATATAACTAAGCCCGTGTATGTGACTTTATTAAACCATAATAAATAAACAAACCTCATGCTGATTGAATCACCTCCTCCTAAGCTTGCTAATGATTATATGTATATATTTTTGATTATAGAAATCATACTACAGGAATGACATTGTATCACTTGAAGAACATTGCAAAATACTAGGGATTATAATACAGTAAATTAAAGAGAGGAAGAATAAAAAGATTGTATATGATTCTTTCTACAAAGGAGAGTAGCAGATATTTTGGATATTTTCCAAATAAAGTGAAAGAAAGTGAGAAATGGGCTAAAGTAGTGTGCCAATTTAAAAGTGATAGAATTAATGTGTTAATCTTATGGAATCTGTTAACTATAACTTCTAATTAAAACATAATTCTGGAACACCAATATTCCAAAGGACCAGGAATATGGCTACTAAAAGCTTAAAATTACATATGTGGATCACATTATATTTCTGTTGTACAGTGCTGATCTGGACCTTGGACTTATGGATCTACTTCTACTTACTTGTTTTTTCTGCAATGTGCATCCAAGTTAATTCTGAATTCAGGTAGATATATAAAACCATCAGCTTTGACATCCTACAAAAAAATGGAAGAAGGCAAGGATAAGAGAATGTAAGGAAAAGACTTAACAGATAATGTTAAACCTTGAAATGAAGAGCCAAGAAGCAGGTCACCAAGGCAATAATGACCACATTTTCTAGTCAGCTTACTCAAGAATGCAGTTTGCTTAGCATGCACTTAAACAACTCTGTGTAAAGCAAATTAGCTGTGCATTCATTAAACCAGTGATGGTAACAACAAACTCTTTTGTTAATGATTATATAGAGTTACTTCAAAATATGCAAATAGCTTTCAACTTATTAGGACATTCAAAGCAAACAGTATTTCAGCAAAGACCAGCAAACACAGTGGTTGTAGCAACATATAACATATTTCTAAACCTTAAGTTGCCTAATAGAGAACAATAATCACACATACCTATTATTTCTATTTCAAAAGCTCTTTAAAAATATCTAATAATGAAATTACTCAGCATTAAATTGTTTAGTGTATGGGCATCAGAGACCAGTATCTGGAATATGACTATTACTCCTGTGTCTTTCTTATCCTATTTTTTCTCTACTGATCTCTGATATTACAGACAACCTATTAGCTTTCTAAGAAATTATCATAAAACAACACAAAGGTTAGTAACATTGTCTAACTAATTTATAGAGCTTAGTAAGGTCTAGTGATTGTAATTCTACCAATGTCTATCAAGTCACTTATTCTTTCTGAGTCACAATTTCTTCAAGGATAAGAAAGAGGAACAGAGGGTTGTTATATTGTAATGTTTATATCATGCATTGGAGTTCCTAAGGAAGGGTTCTATAGAAATGTTTAAGTTATATGAAAATATAAAGCCAGCAATCATAACTGAAGTAAAAAATCAAAATCTCATACATTTAATAACAACCTGACAAAGGACCACCTGGGAAAAATACTCACAAAAGTGGGTCCATTAAAAAAGGCACTGGAACTTTGATTCAGCTTGTATTAGTCTAATTAATTGTGAGAGTATTATGCCAATGAAATGAAAACATGGAGCTAGAATTTACTACTTCTTAATGTTTAATTTGGATAGGGATAAGGTAAATGATATTCATCATGTAGGGCTATGAAAACAACGTGAAATGATTTGATATTTCAAAATTGCACTTAAATTGTTTTATACTTGAAATAGAATATTCTGAACATTGGTTGGGGATGAGAAAATTAAAAATACAATGGAAAGTAATGCTTATTGAGGACCTATCATGTGACAGGCATTGTGCAATTGTACTTTATATACATTAATTCATTTAATCATCATAACTGTTCATTAATTCAACTAATATATATTGAACACATACATTATGCCACATGCTGAACACTTTGTTGATCTACTTGGGATGAATTTGAGAGAGAGAGAGCAAGAGAGGGAGAGAGAGAGAGAGAGTGAGTGTGTGTTTGGGAAAGATTATGATTCATGGGGATACATCCATTAATACAATAATTACAAATAAAAATGTAAACTTACAAGTATAATAAATGGTATGAAGGAGATATACATGAGAGCTAATAAGAATTGATCAAATTAGGGTGAGATTAGGAAGGCTTTCCTAAAGTAGTGATGTATTGAAGTGAAATCTGAAGGGAAATCAGGAGTTAATCAGGTGAGGGAGTCAAAAAGAAGTAATAGCATATGCAGAGTTCCTGTGAGTAGATGGAGCATAGCATATTAGAGGAAGTGAAAGAAGGCCAGTGTGACTAAAGTGTAAAAATTACAAAGGTGCATGGTACAAGATGTGATTTGAGAGGTATAAGATCCATATGAGGCATGGTACTCCATAATAATCATGTTAAATAATTTTCTCTAAGATTAATAGGAAGTTATTGATGGTTTTAAATAAGTGTAACAGATGAGTTGGGTGAATTTTGTTAGTGGTGATATGATCAAATTTTCATTTAAAAATCCCTCAGAGAAGAGTGGTAGACAGATTAGAGGGAGGCAAAAATAGATGTGGAGTGACAGGTTAAAAGGCTATTGAAATTGTTCAGGTGAAAGATGATGGTAGGTTATACTTGGTGAAGGCAGTGGCAATGGAGAGAAATTGATGGATTTGAAAGATATTTAGGAGATAATATTGGCCAGACTTATTATGAATAGCTATAGGAGTTGAAAGAGTGGAGGATTTGAGGTTGACTCCTCAGAGGGAAATCATTGGAAGAAAACATAGTTTGAGAATGTTGAGATCATAATTTTTGTTTTGTACACATTGAATAATAGGTGCTCTTGAGATATCCCAGTGGAGAGATAAAGTGAACTTATGAGTCTTCAAATTCAGAATAGCATTTGAGGGTGTAGATATAAGTATGTGGTGTGTATGCATGTGTTAAATTAAGTCATAGACACAGGCTAAATGATCTAGAATGAGCATAGAATGGAATGAAAGGCCAAAACTGATCCCTGAAGAACTCCATCATTTAATAGTCTGGGAGAGTAGGGAAATCCTGCCAAAGTGACAGATGAAGAGTGGTAGCAGTGGCAGAAGATGTAGGAGGAAAACCAGGAGAAGTTAAGATAAGGTTTGAAAATGTCTGCTAGATTTAGCCACATGGAGGCTCATGTTAACCTCATTAATGTTTTTCAATGGAGTAATGGGGGTGGAAGAAAGATTGGAGAGCACTGAGGAGAGACATAATAGAGACAGCAAGTGTGAAGATCACTATATTGAAATTGAGAATAGGCTGACAGTGACCAGAGGGGAGAGGGGAGGGAATTTCAGGGGAAGAGGGGAAGGGTTTGCAGGAACAACTATAAAGGACACATGGACAATAACAAGGTGGGCAGCAAATGGGAGGGAGGTGGAGAGGGCTGGGGAGTGGGGAGGAGTGGTGGGGAAACGCAGAAAACT
This sequence comes from Trachops cirrhosus, assembly GCA_028533065.1. Taxonomy (NCBI): domain Eukaryota; kingdom Metazoa; phylum Chordata; class Mammalia; order Chiroptera; family Phyllostomidae; genus Trachops; species Trachops cirrhosus. The sequence goes on along the minus strand of CM052552.1, from coordinate 33,324,067 downwards.
GTACTTGAACAACAATGAAAATTAAAAAAGTAAAATAAAATAAAGAAAAAAAAGAATTTTGGCTGTGAAAGACAGAGAGTTAGGGTCAAAGCTGGGTATTTATTTTCATCTCCAGACTTGTTTCCTCCACTGGGATAAATTTAAGGACACCTAACGCTCAACATGTCCAACAACAAAGTCATGATCTTGTCCATTCTCCACAAAAACAAACAAGCAAGCAAAACAGAACCAGACGCATTGAAATAAAGAACAAACTGATAGTAACCAGAGGCGATGGGGGAGAGGAATAATGGGGAAAAACAGAGGAAGGTCCATCAAGGAACATATGTAAAGGACACATGGACAAAGCCAAAGGGGGTAGTTTCAAGGGTGGGAGGTGGGGATGGGTGGGGCAGGGGGCCACGGAGGGGTGAAAATGGAGACAACTGTACTTGAACAACAAAACACACAAACAAACAAAAACAAAAAAACAATTTGGTCGTAGAGTGCTTTCAAAATCACTAAAATGTGTCGTCATATTTATCTGCTTTCTATTTAAACAAAAAAGACTGCAGCATGTTTAAAAGTGTATGAGATGAATCAGGTTGAGAGGGAGAAGATCAATATATATGAGAAGGATAAAAATAGTAGGCAAATATTACTTGCCTTGAGAAAAATGAAGAAAATGGGTCTCAGAGAAGTTAAGTAACATGATCAATCTCTTGAATCTAAGTAAAAGAACCTGGATAACAAACCAGGTATTTTTGGTTTCAAAACCATTAATTACAATGCCTTTCCCAAAAATTAGTTTCTAGCAAGAAGTGACATCAGTGGTCTATTTCCTAACGTTAGGTATTATGAGCATCCTTCTATTTGTCAGACATTCACTTCCCTAATACGAATTCAAAGATTAAGAACTATTCTAACTCAGTGGTAATAGATGGACTTTCTTCCTTCCTGGTGTACTTACATTCAGATGGGACAACCAGTAGAGAGTTGACTGTTCCAAAACAAACCGGTATCTTTTCCAACTAAAAAAGGAGATTCCTCTAGACTTCTTTTTTCCAAAGCCATCCCTTGCATTCCCCATGGCCCAATTCAGTACAGGCCATTGCATAAAATCGAGTTCTAGACCAAAAATATTGGTCTTCCTCAGAAAAAAATGAGGGTAAGACCCTTCTAAACAAAGACACTGAAAAAACAAATTGGAGTAAAGTTAATTTGTAAACCATCACAATGTTATCATAACATTTTCATAAGTTTACAATAATACAACAACCCATCAATATTAGACAAAATGTTCCTTCTAACTGCAAATAGCAATATCTTTATACTTTATTTACTGTGGCCATATGTAGTTCATATTTTAACCATCTTCTAGCCATTTACCTCTTATTGGTCTGTTAATCTTTATCTCACTGATATATAAGGATATTAACCTTTTGTCTGTCATGTATATAGCAAATATGTTCCCCCAAATATCTTGTATTTTACTTTTCTTATGGCATTTTATATGCACATATGTTTCTATTATTTGATCACATACATTAATATTTTATTTTCTGTTTTAGCATCATATTTAGAATTAATTATTTTTTATATTCAAGTCAATAATTCTGGAATTATTTTTTTGTATATGATATGATATAGTGATCTAGGTATAGTTCTCTTTTGTGTTTTTTTTCCAATCCTCACTTAAGAACATTTTTTTCATTGCTTTTAGAGCGGAAAGGTGACAGAGAAATATCAATGTTAGAGGGAAACATGGATCAATTGCCTGCTGTACGTGTTAAGACCAAGGATCACACTTGCAAACTAGATATGTGTTCTGACTGGGAATCAAACTTGCAACCTTAGGTTATGGGATAAAGCTCCAACCAACTGAGCCGTACCAGCCAGGGCCTCTTCCAATATTTTGACAGTTGCCCTAAACTATCTATTGAATAATCTATTTTGTCCTCATAAATTTTAAATATAATTACATATTAAAATATTTTATACTGGTCTGTTTCTGGGTTTTATAATTTGTTTTATTTAAATCTCTATATATTTTTGTTTTGTCAGTACAGTAGAATACTAATTATACATTTAGATTGCATTATGGGATTTATTAGGGTAGAGTCCCTCTTAATTAGCCTTAGAATTTTTTTCATGCATGTTTCTGATGTTTTTTTCCTCCCAGATAAACCTTTAGAGTTTAAGGTCAACTTCCAAACAAATTCAATTAAATTTTAATGAAAATAACAGTATATTTATAATTAATTTGGGAAATTTTGTCATATTACAAGATTGAGAACTCTAAGGCAGGGACATCACCACGTAACATTTTTTCAAGGCTTCCTTTGTTCCTCTCTGAATAAGTTTGCATTTTCTTCCAGGTATGACTTACATATGTCATATTAAGCTTATTCTATGTACTTTATAGTTGTTGGTATTTTGGAACTTTTTTTCTATTTCCTGGTTATGACTTTATTAGTATTACATAATGGATGCCATGGATGGTTTTAACCCAAATACTTTGGGTTATTCCCTTTATATGTAGATAGCCTAAAACCACAAAGACCTACTTAACATTTAAATAAATTATGGTTTAAGTGAAAATAATAGCTATTGAACACAAATCAACCTTTATCTGTGTTAAGTAAACAGGAGTAGGAACATGATTAAGAGCAGAATAGGGCTGTTTTTTTCATCCATTCAAAACATCTCAATATAATAAACATTTAAATTTTGTCTCCTAAATGGCAATGGAAAAAATGTAATAAAGATTACAAAAATTAAAAAAATAAATATGTGGTAAACATTATGAACTACAACTTTTTTGTCTCAAAGTACTTATATGTACTGAGTTCCTCCCCAATGCATATACTTCTTTTCCTTAAAATTCCAAAGTAAATTTATTCAAAATATTAAGCCTTTTCCTTTAAAAATTCAGTTTACATTACGCTAATTATAATTGCCTTACAACTGTATAACATTTAAATTTATAGTTGGATTTTTAAAAACTCTTCACTCCAGGGTATAGCTTGTAACTAACAGTTACACTTATTACCCAATTACTGTTGCTTTACCCTAGTCAGTTTTATAATATTCTATATTATCACAAGGTTCTATGGATATAAGTTCTCCAGCAGGTTTCAGTTGGCTAGCCCCTCAAATTAAGTTATTTTTATTTGAAGAGTTTATGCCCCAAATACAGGCATTTTCACAAAGCCAAATCTAGCTATATATTTTTTCTAAGTTACCTCTTCAGAGCATATTACTAAAAAGAACATTTTATCTTAGAATTTTAAGTTAAATTCTAATGTTTTAATGTTCTTTAGTAGTACCACTTCTTTCTTGTGTGTTTTCACACAAATATAGGTATTTGCAAAACTACTACATTAGATTATGACCACTACCATTTCCTTCTACTGTGGAATGAACATGTTTCCAGATAAACCCTTCTTTAGTACATTAGAACTGCAGAATTTTTAAGGTACAAGAGGCTTTAGAAATCATTAAGCTTAATTCTTTGCTTTATTTGTAGAAAAACAAACCCAACAGAAGTTCAGAGGCATGTGCAATGCAATTACTAGCTGGTGATAAAGCTTGACAGAGAATTTAGATCTCCTATTATATTTGCTGCCTATCCACAATGAAATTGCTTAGGGTTTTCTTTAAGAGTCTGTGCTGCTTTCAAATTAAGGATGAATGGCCTCGTGGTTTATTAAAATGTCACCTGTACAATGCAGGTCTTGCTCACTCAGGGCATATTGCTCAAAATTATCATGACAGCAAAAATATGTTCAGATATTAGGATTCACCAGAAGGTAGGCTTCTTATAAGAATGGTCTCATCACAATGTTATAGAAAAAAACTGTCTGAAAGACAGGTCTGTCTTTAATGAAATGAGAAAAAACACTGGGTTTTCTATGTGTGAATGATTACTCTGTGTTTTCTGGAAGATGAAAAGTAAAGGATTATGAAAAAAACACATAGGCATCTAACATGTACTCCTGTTAGATCTATTTCCCCTCCTACTTGGTTTTAAAAACTTAATTATCAATCACATTATTTTATTTTACCTGTCTTTATTTTTTAAACCTAATTTATTGGCCTACATAATTTACCTAAATTTATAATCTAATTGGCTGGTGCACATAGACCAGTTAGGCCAAATCATTTATCTGATGCTATCACTATAGATGATTAAGCCCAGGCAGAACACATAATAGCAGGTTTGGATAAATGGATAATTGTAGTGGATAGTAATTTCTTAAGCAGATTTAAATTGTTCAACTATAATTCCACTAAAATTACATTGGGAAACTGGGTAGTTTGAAAAATGACTGACAAAAGGAACATATATGCACTAAAGTTGGGGTCATGTCCAGTAGAACCTACATGTGTTCATTCCTTTCAATTAACCATTACTAACAGGATATTTTGATGTGACATCACATGTAAAAATAAACATCTGCTAATGCAACCATTTAAAAATGCTATAATATCTTTGAGACCAAGAATAAATGTCAATATTATGCTTTGGCTCCCGGATATAAGCAGCAGTTGAGAAAATCGTATTTCCAAGAAACAGAAGGGAACAAAGCCAACAAACAGAAACTTACAAATGAACCAGTTTTGGGCTTTTACCTTCATAAAAAATGTATAAACACCTACAAAGAAAAGGATAACATTAATCTATCGGGTTGAGTATATTCATAATGATTATGGTGCTATCTCTCACAGAGCAGACAATAACATTTTAATTTTAAAACTGTAGATGTATAACAATAGCTGAAAAATACAGAAGAGTTTTTATTTAAATCAGGACTTATTTGTTTTTTTAAAGATTTTATTTACTTACTTTTAGAGAGAGATGACAAAGGAGGGAGAAAGAGAGGGAGAGAAACATCAATGTGTGGTTGCCTCCCACCACCCCCCAACTGGGAATCCAGCCGGGGAGTCTTTGGTTTGCAGGCTGGCACTCAATCCACTGTGCCACACCAGCCAGAGTAAATCAGGAATTATTATTAAATGTATCAAATTTTCTGTATCTAAAGTTGTTCATATATATATGAATTTTCTTCTTTTACCTTAATGTGATGAATTAGATTTTTAATTTAATTTTTGAATTTCTGCACTAAACCTTTGGCATGCTGTCATTGTTCTTTTAATAAACTATTGGAATCAATTTGCTAATATATATTTCAAAATGTTACATTTATGTTCATAACTGACTATTCTGGTAGTTTCTTTCTTGTTTTGTTTTTGGTAAGGAAGGTAATGGTAGTTCAAAAAAGTTTATACAACATTAGAATGATATATTATATTAAAATTTGAGGAAATATTGTTCATAAAAGCTTTTGAGCTGGCATTCTTAATAGGAGATACTTTGAAATATTTTTTCCCCATTTCTTCTATGGTAATTGTTGTGCTAATAATTCCTGATTTTTCTTTTGTCATTTTTTGTTTGTTTGTTTTTTGTTTTGTTTTTGATGGAAGCTTTCCAGTTTATTGTATTTGACTTTTTATTAATGATAACAAGAATAATAAACATATCCATATAAAACCTAAAATTCTCCCACATCATGCCTATTACCAATGGTCACATTACATAAAAAATATTATCGACAGTTTCTGCTTTTAACTCTTTTTGTGGTTGTCTTCACACTCTAATATGCTTTTCCTTTAGCCTTTATCATTCAGCTTCATACAAGATGTATTTATTCTTAATTTTGAGATAGAAGAGAAGGAGCATGACATACATACATTACTTTCCATTGTTTCCCCTACATTTTTATAATCTCTTTTTATTGTTGTTCAAGTACAGTTGTCTTCATTTCCCCCTCACCACTCCCATGGTTGAGTTTCTTTCTTTCTTTTTTCTTTTCTTTTTTTTTTTGCATATAGCTGTTCATATCTTCCAACACCATTTGTTGAAGAGGCTATTTTTACTCCATTTTATCCTTCTGCTCCCTTCGTTGAATATTGATTGGCCATAGAAACCTGGGTTTATTTCTGGGGTCTCTATTCTGTTGCATTGGTCTATGTGTCTGTTCTTATGCCAGTACCAGACTATATTACTGTGGCCTTGTAATATAGTTTGATGTCAGGTATTGTGATCCCTCCTACTTTGTTCTACCAACTTACACCATACACAAAAATAAACTCATGATGGATAAAAGCCTTAAATATAATTCATGACACCATAAAAGTCATAGAGGAGAACATAGGCAGGAAAATCTCAGATATTCCACACAGCAATATTTTCACTGATATATCCCCTAGAACAAGGGACATAGAGGAAAGAATAAACAAGTGAGACTTCATCAAAATAAAAAGCTTCTGCATGGCTAAAGAAAACACCCCTGAATTTTTTATAGAGTTTGCATTTCCTCCTAAATTGTATTTAGACAGTTATCTATTCTGATTTTGAAGTTTTGTAAAGTTTTGGTATATTCGGGCTACACATTGAACCAGCAATTTTAGATAAATAATAAAAATGATTTACCACTAATGTTAAAATAATAAAAAACAAAACTATAGTTTAAAATTCATCATTATCATCCTTATCATTAATGACAGTATATTTATCTTGCAACACCACCAAAATATTCATATGTGACATAATAACTCATAGCCTGAGCTGCATATCAAGGTAGACATTCAGCTTACTAGATAAAGTGAAAAATTTTGTTTATGTATATGAAGTTAAATTTACCTGTATTTAATAAAAAAAAGAGGATATTTAGCTACACAGCACTTAATATTGCATAAAATTTTGGTGGCTAAATCTAAAATTTCATATTTGAGATTAAGGTTTTACCATTTTTAAGGAAATAATAGAAAGTATACTTTTTAAAGATGAAACAGACAAATACATTATGATATCTACTTTCCTTTTTTTAGATATTTCTGCATATACATGTTAGCAAAGCCAATTTCTTTTTATTTTTGGAAGAATAAAATTTATTGATATAAAATTTTAAAATATCAACTATTAAATACTTGTAAAGTATTCATAGTGTGTCATACATTACACTTCTGTATTTATTGTCTAAGTTGATCATTCAAAAAGCCTACAAAGTAGGTATAACATATAATCATTCCCACTTTACAGGTAAAGAAATAATTTCAGAATAATATAGAGATTGGTCCAAGACCACAGTTTGTGGCAAAGTAGAGAGAGAACTATGTCTCTTGGATCAATATTTTTTCACCCATAACCCAAGGATCTGTACATATTAACCCATTATAGCAAATGATATTCATATTGTATTTACCTAGTATTATGCCTGGCACAGAGCTGGCGCTCAATAAACAATAGCAGTTATTGTTATTATTTTTCAAAACTATAGCAGTCAATAATATAACAAACTGAAATCAAAACAGAAATATATCAAGATGAAAACCCAAAGATAGAATTGATATTTTTAAATGATTACCAAGTCTTTAAACAACATGAATGTATAGATTTCATTATACCACTATTCAGATATTTTGAGAGCTCTCAGACTAAGCTTCAGCTCTTCATGCCTCCTGGAATGTCTAAATCAGGATATCTGTGCCATGGAACTCTTCAGAGTCTGTTCTGATTTGTGAACTCATTTTCAGAAAAATATCTTTAAATGCATAAAATAAAATACATATGATTACAAAGGAAATCAGCTATATTGAAACACAGTTCTCAAAATTTATGATTAGGTAAAAAAGAAGCAGTCTAATAATTACTGTAAGTCTGAACTAGTTATGAGTAGAAAGTTTTTGCATTCAATGTGGTAAGAATTTCACAAGGAAGAAGTAGAAAACCTCATTTAGGACTCCAGTCATAAGTAGTACTCCAGCACAGTTTACCAGTTAGAATAAAGGTACAAAGTGGAGATAATACTAGAGACTTGCCCATTATTAATAAAATAATGCTTTTTTTCCCATTTGGGATTTCTTTTTTGTACATAAAGCTCCTTTAATCCAGTCATTCTCCGTGGGGGTGATTTGTTTTTCTTTTGGGGCATTTTGCAATATCCAGAGACATGTTTCGTCATCACAACTTGAGTGGCATCTAGGTAGAGGTGAAGGATGCTGCTAAAACACATCACTATGCGCAGGACAGCTCCTCACAACAAGGCTGAGAAATTTCGCTTTAGTTGAGGACTATACAATGCAGGACACAGTGGTAGAATTGCTCAAACACATTCAAATTCTTAGTAACAGACACTTTGCATTTTATACTTAGCTTAAAATGACACATCTACTTCTACTCCCTATTCTGTGAGAAGTCCAGCAATAAATTTTTAGTGCGGTAGACTGCACACAATTATTTCTATGAAAGATTTTAAAGTACCATGGATGTTTCTCTTCCCAAATTGTACAGCCTGTTTAAGAGAAAACAAAGCAATTATTTGATTAAATTTTTCATTATTTCCCTTCTGGCCAAGATGGAGGCAGAGGTCGATACACTTTCCCTCCTTGCACAACCAAAAGAAGTACAACAGCAAATTTAAAAACAAAAAAATAAACAGAACTGCCAAAAAATTGAACACTATACAAGTCCAACAACCAAGGAGTTAAAGAAGAAATATTCATTCAGACTGGTAGGAAGGGTGGAGACCGGCAGCTGTGGTGGAGAGGTCGTGCAGCAAGGCGGTGGCAAGGCTGTAGCTGGTGGATTGAGTGGGCGAGGTGGCAGCTGGTGAACCGGAAGATCATACATTTGCCTGAGGAAAACTGGAAAGAACAACTGGGGAGCAAGTCAGACCGTGCAATTAAGGGTTCTGGCACAAGGAAATAAAGCTTTGAAATCTCTGGTAGTAAAAACCTGTGGGGGTTGTGCCAGAGGGAGACACTTCCAGCATTACAGGAGAGTTTATTTGAGAGACCCACAGGGTCCTAGTATGTTCACAAACCCACGCACCTTGGAATCAGCGCCAAAAGGACCCAATTTGCTTGTGGGTAGTGGAGGAAGTGACTGAAAGTCAGCAGAGAGCAGAGCAGGCGGCATTGTTCCCTCCTGGACCCCTCTCCCACATACAACACCACAGTGCAGTTGCCCCTCTCTGGCAAATATATAAGGCTCCATCCCTTACAACAAAACAGGTATGCCAAGACCAAAAAAAAATGGCCCAAAAGAAAGAACAGATCAAAGCTACAGAAAAAATACAACTAAGTGATAAAGAGATAGCCAACTTATCAGATACACAATTCAAAACACTGGTAATCAGGGTGTTCACAGAAATGGTTTAGTATGGTCACAAAATAGAGGGAAAAGTAAAATAAAGAAAAATAGACAGGGAACAAACAGTGAATTGAAGGAAATCAGGACTCACATCAACAGTTTGGAACAGAAGAAAGAAATGTGCATTCAACCAGAACCAAATGAAGAAACAAGAACTCAGAAAAATGAGGAGAGGCATAGGAACTTCCAGGACAACTTTAAATGATCCAATATCCAAATCATAGGGGTGCCAGAAGGAGAAGAGGAAGAACAGGAAATTGAAAACTTATTTGAAAAAATAATGGAGAACTTCTCCAATCTGGCAAAGGAAATAGACTTCTAGTAAGTCAAGGAAGCCCAGAGAATCCCAAGGAAGTTGGATTCAAGGAAGCACACACCAAAGCACATCATAATTACATTACCCAAGAATACAGGTAAGGAAAGAATCTTAAAAGCAGCAAGAGAAAAGGAGACAGTTACCTACAAAGGAGTTCCCTATCAACTGATTTCTCAAAAGAAACCTTGCAGGCAAGAAGGGGCTGGAAATAAGTATTCAAAGTCATTAAACACAAGGACCTACAAAGGAGTTCCCATAAGACTATCAACTGATTTCTCAAAAGAAACCTTGCAGGCAAGAAGGGGCTAGAAAGAAGTATTCAAAGTCATTAAAGGCAAGGACCTATATCCAAGATGACTGTATCCAGCAAAGCTATCGTTTAGAATGGACAGATCAAGTGCTTCCCAAATAAGGTCAAGTTAAAGGAGTCATCATCACCAAGCCCTTATTCTATGAAACATTAAAGGGACTTATCTAAGAAAAAGAAGTTGATAAAACATATGACCAGAAAAATGACAACAAACTTACAACTATCAACAACTGAGCCTAGGGGAGATTCCAAGATGGCGGTGTGGTAGGATGCAGCAGATTCTACTCTCCCACAACCAGGGAAAAAAAATCCTAGCCATTCTAGGTAGGAACAGAGCAAAGAGCCAACATTATCACCACATAAATGAAAATAGGAGATCACAAACTGTAGTGGACACTGAAAAACCCAAAGGTAAGGAGACTACGTGGATCAGCGCGGGGACCAGGGAAGTTGCAGCTCCAGATCCAGCATGCCAGGGTCGGCCACGGGGCTCCTGGGAGAAAGCTGAGTCCTCTGCTCCCTCCCAGGCCAAACAAGGACTGAGCAGCACCAGGGGAGGCCAGTTTACCAGAGGGCACAGAGAGAGGAGTGAGAGAGGAGTGAGGACAAAGAGTCAACAACACAGGGTCTGTAAGCACCCATGCAAAGCCCTGGTGAAAGTGTGCAACCCACCCGGTGCATCCAAAGGCACCCACCTCTATGCCCATGCCCCCAATGCAGAGAGAGTGTGGTTTGGTGAAAGTCTTGGAAACTACAGCGTTGAAAAAGGAAAAGGCACAGGCGCTCCCCGGGACCTATGAGACCCAGGCTATGAATTTGGGGGAAGTGGGCACCCCTCGGGATCCACAGAGTGCGAACACGCATGAACACAGAAAAGGCGCGGGCGCTCAGTGGGACCTGTGAGGCCCAGGCCCACAAGGTAGGAGAAGTGGGCGCTCCTCGGGATCTAGAGAGTGTGCACCCGTGAACCCGGAAAAGGCGCGGGTGCTCTGTGGGACATCGGAACACACGGCGGTGAACTCCCAAGGACGCACATTCTTGCACCCAGCTGCCACACACAGATCCCTTCTGGGAAGCACCAGATGGGCTTGGGGGATAACGCGTGCCTACACTACGAACAGTACGCCAGAGGCTGACTGAGTCCTGGACAGGAACAGAGAAAAACTGTCTCCAGTCGCCCCTCAGTGTGCTGAAGCCAGTTAGAAAACCGGTTTGGCCAGTCTGAAACCAACAATAGGTGGTTTTGTTTTGTTTTGTTTGTTTTTTTGTGTGTTTGTTTTTGTTTTCTTTTAATTATTTTAAAGTAACCTTTCATCTTTTAATTCATATTATGTTTTGATCTATCAATTCTTTATGCTTCTCTTTCTGTCACCCTGGTCTTGACCCTGCTCCCTTGCTTTCCAAATTTATCTCTTCTTCTTCCTTCCATCGTCTGCTTGGTTCCTTTCCTTTTTTTATTTTTTGACCTGCAAGTAATTGCATAATTGTATTATCATTATTTCATATTTGTACACCTTTTCTTTTT
>CM052552.1:33300903-33312220 GCA_028533065.1 Trachops cirrhosus | reverse complement strand
AACCTATGCACCCCAATATTCATGCTAGAAACAGCCTAAGTGACCATCAGTAAATGAGTGGATCAAAAAACTGTGGTACATTTACACAATGGAACACTACCCAACAGAAAGAAAGAAGGAGATCCTACCTTTCATGACAGCATGGATGGAACTGGAGAGAATTATGCTAAGTAAAATAAGCCAGGTGGTCAAAAGACAAATACAGTATGATCTCACCTATAAGTGGAAACTAATCAACAAAACAAACAAATAAGTAAAATAGAACCAGAGACTTGGAAATAAAGAACAAAGTGACAGTGACCAGAAGGGAGGAGGTGCAGGATAGGGGGAAAGAAGGGGAAGGAACAAGCAAAGGAACATGAATAGAGGACTCATGGGCACAGACAATGAGGAGCACTGACTGGGAGTAGGGGGTATGGGGTAGGGGTGAGCAATGGAGAAAAGGGTGGGACAACTGTAACTGAAAAAAAATAAATAAATAAAGGAAACTTCATTCTTTAGAAAAATCCATGACTAATATTCAGAATACTATCTGCAATTAGAATAGTCTATTTTTAGCACTCACCTTTCATCCTATTGCTTTATTCACTTATGCTGTATTAACGACAGACACTGAATTGCTTTTAAGTAAATATCATAAACTTCATAGATATGTATTGATGATTCCTACTAAATATATGCCCTGGCTGGTGTAGCTCAGTGGACTGACTGTGAGCTGCGAACCAAAGGGTCACTGGTACAATTCCCAGCCAGGGCACATGCTTAGGTTGCAGGCCAGGTCCCCAGTGGGGGGCACATAAGAAGAAGCCACACACTGATATTTCTCTCCCTTTCTTTTTCCTTCCATTCCCTTCTCTCTAAAATTGAATAAATAAAAATTAAAAAAATAAATATATTTTAAGACAGTGTTTTCAGGAAATGGTTGGAGGGTTGCAAATATGAAAGTCTGTATGTGAGTAGGAGGAAATATTTTAATATTAAAACTGGAGTGCTTAGGATTCTGTGCGCAGTTGTGTACTGATAAGCTCAAAATTTATGGTAGGTATCTGGCTATATTTTGGGTTGGATATACACACCTATGCAGTAGAAACATTGGCCATTCACTCAGTACCTATTTCTTGATCATTGATTATATATTTTGTAATGTTCTAAGTGTTAAAATTATAATAGTACATAAAAATAGACATGGCCCATGCCCTTGAGCAGATTATAGTTAGTTTAATGGGAGAGAAAGGTATTAATTTAAAAAACAAGTAAATGTGAAGATAACTATCAGTTTCCTGTCAATATTCCTTCCATAGCCTCTCTGTCTAATGATCTGATGACATTAAGGGAATCTTATTCTGATGATCCTTTTCCTATTATCCTTAGAGATCAATGACCAAGTTCATGAAAATAGCATTTTTCTTAACACATATAACTATTTTTATATTGTTTCCTTGAAGTTCTGTTTCTAAATTTGTGAGAATGCTTATACTGATATGACCCCCCCTTGATTTAATATAGCAACTTTAACATAATTAAAATACTCAATCCTTGAAGAGGCTCAAAATAAATGAAAATCTTAAGCATTAAGGCAATCTGTTGAGGGAGGTTGGAGAGACTCAGGTGATGTCTCAGATAAATAACTTCTACTACCTAAGAGGTATTGTGTAGTGAGAAGAATGTGAACTGTGGAACCACTGAGATCTGAGTTACCCTTTAACTTAAGCCACTTATATATATAAGCTATGTGATCTTATCTAAGTAATAATACATGTTTGAACCTCAATTTCTTTATCTGTAAACTGTTAATAATATTTCCATTTCACAACATTCTAATGAAAATAGTGTCTTGTTCTTATTAGGCATTTAATAAATGTTAGTATTTTTTTACCCATTTGTTTAGGTTGTCTCTAACTATAGATTTAGATTATTTAGGGCAAACAAATGAAGTATTCAAACTATGGTAATAATAGTGTATTACCAATATGTATCTGTTCCTTGTTACATTTGCCCTGCCCCCTACAATGCAAATTTCTTTCAAAGTGGTATTTCTTCCTGATAAAAATTTAATTAATTAAAAAGTTGAATCGCATTACACAGTTTCTAATTTTATTTTAAACTTTAGCTTTGGCATTTATTATAATATGCATTTGGACAAATCATGCTCAATAAGCTGACGACCTATTTTACTAACCTATTAAAATTGATTAAACCAGGGTTTTACTTCATACAAGGATATAAAGGCAAAATATGTGGAGGACATTGTGACTTCATCTTAAAGATAACTATCCATATTATTTGCCTAAATTTAAAAATGTTTTCATTAGGAAGTTAATTGCAGATCAAAGCATCTAATCCAAATTATTTTTCTAAAATGTTAAATTTAACTTCAACTAAGATAATATAAATTGTTATTTAATGGAAGCAATTCTTGTCAGCAATTGGATATAACTTAGGGGATGGAGTTTTGAATATTACTTATAACAACAAGTTTTTGGTTTTTAATTTGTACTGAAGATATCATTTTCATAAATTACCAAGAAGACAAGTTTTTTTTTTTTAAGTTTCATATATTAAGGCAAGGGACAAGATGGTAAGAGTTCCACCTGCCTGTAAGGCTTACTCCATTCTCTTCAATGAAATCTTTTAAATTCAAATTAAATATCACTACATGAAGAACTGTTTTTTTGCCTGTACACTTTTTGAAGCTTAATATTTATTGCCTTATATTAATAGTCTATCAGTCCAATCTGATTCTAAATTTGTTATATTAAGCTGGTACAATCTTTTAAAAATATTTGAATTTAAATTCAGTTAAGCATATCTATGCTTCCTGGTCAATACCTTTCCAAACTACTTCTGATTTTTAAGTATCTGGCCTGCTCCAATCATTTAAGATACCTTCCAGGATGCTGAAGTTTTCTGATTATAACCCCTGAGTTCAAGTTTTGATTTCTATCCATAATGTAAGTAACTAGGAAGGAAAAACCCATAATTTTAACTCTCAATTTTTAAAATCAATGCCTTCAAATAATAGCCAAAACTAAGTAGGAGGATCTACATATAGTTAACTGGGAATGAGTGAATTAATATAGCAAAGCTAAGGAAACAATAATAGTTATATCTCTATTACTTTTGTTTCACATTATTGATTTGCTGACAAATTCCCAAGTCATTGATATAATTCAGAGGAATGAGAAAAAAAATGATTTCTATAGATCAATTAATGAATCAACCTTTTAATTATTAGTTTGTTAAACTTATAGTGCAATACTTCATTGCAGCCTTGGTGACTATTGATTGTATAAGAAATTGCTGAGCTGCAACAAGTACATTATTTTTCTTTGCTAATGAAAATTTTAGTAATTACAAGGATCAGATTGATTTATGGCAAATCAAAAACTCTGGCAGCAGTACTAGGGAAATATATGTGACTTATGAATGTAGAAAAGTCCTAGATAATAGGTCAGTTCTTCATTTTGATCTTTTTTTACTAGTCATAATTAAACTTCCAGTTACAGCATTAAAGATGTATTTGTGCAAATTAGATAAGAACAAGCTATTATTTGTTATTTAAAAATAAGAATGGGTTGAATTTCATTTTTTAGCATGTAGCTGTCCAGATCTTCCAACATCATTTGTTGAAGAGGTTATTTTTACTCCATTTTATGTTCCTGCCCCCATTGTCAGTATTAA
The DNA here is from genome assembly GCA_028533065.1 of Trachops cirrhosus. Classification (NCBI taxonomy): domain Eukaryota; kingdom Metazoa; phylum Chordata; class Mammalia; order Chiroptera; family Phyllostomidae; genus Trachops; species Trachops cirrhosus. Next base: position 33,308,539 of record CM052552.1, on the reverse strand, counting down.
CTGACCATAGAGACATGGGTTTGTTTCTCGGGTCTCTATTCTGTTCCATTGATCGATGGGGTCTGATCTTATGCCAGTACAACACTGCTTTGATTACTGTGGGAAAAAGTATGGAATTTCCTAAAAAACTAAAAATGGAACTGCCTTTTGGCCTGGAAATTCCACTGCAGGGATTATACTCTAAGAATCCTGAAACACCAATTCAAAAGAACCTATGGATCCCAATGTTCATACAAGTGCAATTTACAATAGACACAACAGCTATGTGCTGGAAGCACCTAAGTGTCCACCAGGAAATCAGTGGATCAAAAAACTGTGGTACATTTATACAATGGAATACTACACAGCAGAAATAAAGAGTTCCCACCTTTTGCAGCAGCATGGATGGAACTGGAGAGCATTATGTTAAGTGAAATAAGCCAGGAAGTGAAAGACAAATACCACATGATCTCACTTATAAGTGAAACCTAATCAACAACACAAACAAGCAAACAAAATACAACCAGAAGCATAGGAATCAAGAACAAAGTGACAGTGACCAGAGGGGAGGAGGGAGGGGAATAATGGGGGAAAGAAGGGGAAGGGTCAAGGAATATATATAAAGGATCCATGGACAAAGACAATGGCAGGGGGAGGATTGAATGTGGAAGGTGGCAGTGGGTAGGGCAGGGAAAAGTAATAGGGGAAGATGGGGACAACTGTAATTGAACAATAAAAAAATTAAAAAATAAGAATAGGTATTGAAAAATTTAAAAATAGGAATGAATTTAAGGAGGTTAAAGATCTGTACACTAAAATCTTATAAAACACAGATAAAATAAAGATATTCCATGCTCATTGATTGAAAGAAATCACATTGTTAAAGTGTCTATAAAACCCAAAATGATTACATGTACAAGGCAATCCTTATCAAAATTCCAATTGCATTTTCATTGAAAAAGAAAACCTGAAATTCACATGGAACCACAAAATACCCTAAATAGCTAAAGAAACCTGGAACAAGAACAAAGCTGAAGGTGTCATGCTTATTGATTTCAAACTATATTAAAAAGTTATAGTAATCACAACAGTATAGGACTGGCATAAAACCAGATACATAGTTCAATGGAATGGAATTGCAAACTCAGAAATAAACCCATGCACATATGTAGAACTATTTTTGACAAGGGCACCAAGAATAAAATAAATGGGGAAAATACAGTCTTTTCAACAATGGTGCTAAGACAACTGGATAGACACATGAAAAAGTATGAAATTGAACCACTATACTGTATACAAACATTGAATCAAAATGGATTAAAGATTTTAGTGTAAGACTTGAAACCATAAAACACCTAAAAGAAAAATAGGGAAAAGTTTCTTCACATTAGATTTTCACTGTTATTTTGAATATGACATGAAAACATGGGTTACAAAAGCAAAAATAAAAAAGGAAGATTATACCAAACTGAAACATTTCTGCACAGGAAAAGAACAATCAACAAAATGAAAAGGCAATATATGGAATGGCAGAAAATATTTGCAAACATGTATCTGATAAGGGCTAAATATAAAAAAATAAAGTAATTCATATAATGCAATAGTAAAAAACCCAACTAATCTGTGGAAGAGAGGGTTGAGGGGTGATTTATTTGTTTCCAGATCATAAAGGACAGTGTAATGTAGCAAAAAACAGTACAGCTTCTGGAATGATTTATTCATTCATCAAATAAGTATGCTGAGAATAACTTGTCTTAAAATGGTAGCTTTCAAACTTACCATCTATCTTTTAGCTTCTTTATCTGTAAATAGGGCTATTGCTATGCACTGTTTAGTGTTATTATGTGTATTAAAGGAGACAGGATATGTAAAGTGGCCACCAAAGTACTGTCCCAAGTAGTCCATTGCCACAAATGCTACAGGGCCCAAGGGAATAACTTATATAAAAAATACAAACTTGGAATTTCAGGGGGAAAGGAGAAGGGTTTGCAGGAATAAGTATAAAGGACACATGGGCAATAACAAGTGGGGGTGGAAATGGGAGGGAGGTGGGGAAGGATGGGGGGTTGGGCTGGGATGGAGGTAAAAGGCAGAAAACTGTACTTGAACAGCAATTCAAATAAAAATTTAAAAAATACAAATGATATAGTAAAAGAGGGAATGGTAGGGACTGTGGCACACTAAAGAATTTATGCTCCATTTTTTAATGGGCAGGCAATATTTAAAAAGATTGCTACCATGCATAAATGAGAGACTAGTGTTTCCAGTTGTTGATTTTCAAAGACATTTTAAACCCAGAATTTAATTAAAATTTTCTTCATTAAAAATGTTGACAACTAGAGTTCCAGCCAAGATGGAGGTGTAGGTAGAAATGCTTCACTTCCTCACACAACCAAAAGGAGGATAACAACCAATTTAAAAAAAATAACCAGAACTTCCAGAATATCAAACTGCATGGAACTCCAACAACCAAGGAGTTAAAAAAACATTCATCCAGACTGGTAGGAGGGGCACAGATGGGCAGCTGGGCAGGTGGAGAGGACCTGCAGCAAGGCAGCAGAGCACATGGGTGAGGAGGGGCTGGTGGAATGGGAAACTAAAGACTCAAAATGTATAGCTGTAAAATACTGTAGAGGTTATGAAGGCAGGAGAAAATCCCAGTGTCACAAGTGAGACTTTGTAAAGTGGGGCTAGAGCCCAGCTAGCAAGCAGCATTGTTCCCTTTCTGAACCCTCCCCCACAGAAGTGCCACAATGCAGCAACAGGGGTTGCACCACCCTGGTGAATACCTAAGACTCTGCCCCTTACTATGTAACAGGTGTGTCAAGACAAAAAAATCTGGCCTAAGTGAAAGAACAGATCAAAACTCCAGAAAAAGAACTAAGTGATGACGAGACAGACAACCTATCAGATGCAGAGTTCAAAACACTGGTAATCAGGATGATCATAGAAGTGATTGGGCTTGGTTGCAAAATGAAGGAAGAAATGAAAGCTACCCAAAGTGAAATAAAGCAAAATATACAGGGAACCAACAGTGAAGGGAAGGAAACCGGGACTCAAATCAACAATTTGGAACAAAAGGAAGAAATAAACATCCAATTGGAACAGAATGAAGAAACAAGAATTCAAAAAATGAGGAGATGCTTAGGAACCTCTTGGACAACTTTAAACATTCTGACATCTGAATCATAGGGTTGCCAGAAGAAGAAGAGGAAGAGCAAGAATTAAAAACTTATTTGAAAAAATGGTGGAGGAAATAGACTTCCAGGAAGTCCAGGAAGCTCAGAGAGTCCCAAAGAAGTTGGATCCAAGGAAGCACACACCAAGGCGCATCGTAATTACATTACCCAAGAATGAAAGGAGAGAACCTTAAAAGCAGCAAGAGAAAAGTGACAGATACCTACAAAAGAGTTCCCATAAGACTATCAGCTGATTTCTCAAAAGAACCCTTATAGGCAAGAAGGGCTGGAAAGAAGTATTCCAAGTCATGACAGGCAAGGACCTACATTCAAGATTACTCTATCCAGCAAAGCTGTCATTTAGAATGGAATGGCAGATAAAGTGCTTCCCAGATAAGGTCAAGTTAAAGAAGTTCATCATCACCAAGCCCTTATTATATGAAATGTTAAAGGGATTTATCTAAGAAAAGAAAGATCAAAATTTTGACCAGTAAAATGACAACAAACTCATAACTATCAACAACTGAACCTTAAAAAAAACCCTCAAAACAAACTAAGCAAACAACTAGAACAGGAACATAATCACAGAAATGGAGATTGCACAGAGTGTTATCAGTGGGGAGGGGGCGAGAGATGAGGGAAAAGGTACAGGGAATAAGAAGCATAAATTGTAGGTACAAAATAGGCAGGTGGAGGTTAATAGTACAGGAAATGGAGAAGCCAAAGAAATTATATATACAACCCACAGATGTGAACTAAGGGGAGGGGGTAGCTGGAGGGTGGGAGGTGCAGGGCAGAGAGGGTATAAAGGGGAGAAAAAAATTGAGACAACTGTAATATCATAATCAATAAAATATAATTAAAAAAGAAAAAAATGTTGACAAGTGATTCAAATGGAAAAATTATGATGAGTGTGACCAGTAGCTTGTCAAACTATACTCTAATTTTTAATCCTCACCCAAGGATATGTTAATTGATTTGAGAGAGAGAGAGAGAGAGAGAGAGAGATGAGAGAGAAATACCAATAGGTTGCCTCCCATAAGCATCCCAATCAGGGAACAAACCCACAACCTATGTATGTACCCTGACCAGGGATTGAACATGCAAACTTTTGGTGCATGGGATGACACTGCAACCAACTGAACCATGTAGCCAGGGCCAAATTACACATTTTGATACAGGCATTCAACACAGATTCACTGAGACTGGTCAAACTATTCTAAACCCATTCAAAAACAGGCTTGGGTCAACAGCTTTGACCTGTTTCACCTGTTCCATTAAGGCTTGATTCATATATAAATTTTTATAAATGAAGACCCCTGCTTGATAAAATTGACTCTTTCTTTTCCCTCTTAGATAAACACTTCAAGTATGTACAACTGCCAGATTATTAAATCATTTGCCCTCCACATTATGGTGTGGTCCACACTGAAAACAGACAAATTCAAGAATGGTTTGGGGTCTTAAGCAATATAAAGAAATCATAAAATAATTATGTCTAATTCAGATAGTATGTAGCTAAAGTAAGTGTCTATGGAGTGATACATTCACTAAGAGTAACATCTATGACAGTTGAACTCTTACCAAGATTTTTGCAATATTTATTTGTTAAATATGATTTACTCTGTGTTCTTTCTATACATAATTTCACTACATCTCTCTGGTCTTTTAATCGGATACCCATTCTTTAGTTTACTATAGACTTCAGAACATAATTCATTTGGAAAACAAGTGGAAAACAAAATGTTGATATTCTGCTTGCATTGTAGGGAAATTCTTTTAATACAGATTCTGCCATGCCCTGCCCTTATGCCATTACTAATTCTTGCAGACTCAGCTCACTCAAGACTTTAATTCTCAACTTATAGTAAAATTAATTATGTTATATAGATAAAATATTATAAATATATCTATACGAAATTTGGTATATGATTATGCCTTTCTTGCTTTGTGGTTACTAGTGGATAAGAAAAAGCCTTGTATTGAGATTTTCCAAAATCCCATATTTCTTCTTCAGTATTGCTACTTTGAGAAAATTTGTTTGTTATAAAGGATTCTTAAGTGTTCTTATTTACAACATCAGCCACATTTTGATTAGTATCATAGAGGCCACTAACAATACAGCCTAATGAAAAAATAATGAAAATTCTGTGTTCATCAGGAAGAAACACAACACATAAAAGTAGAATTTTAAAGGTCATTCTTTTTTCCCCCAGTGAAGAGATTATACAATCTTTCTCAATGCAAATCGTCTCTTAAAAGGAGGTATTTAATGTTTTACCACTGCACTGTGGCCATTCAGAAACTGAGCTAACTCTAACATCACTAACAATACCATGGTCCTGCCTTGATTTAAGATAGGTCAATCTCTAAAGCCTTTTGGGCAGAAGAGTAAGAAAACCAAACGAAACTTTGTTTTGGAGTGTGGTCATTGTAGCAATTCTGTAGGCAAATGATAGGCAATGTAGAAACAGTATAGCATATTGAAAAAGGGCATGAGCTCTGGAGTCAGATTGCCTGTCATTTAATAGCTAATTGACTTTAGGCATTTTATTTAGATTATGTGGTTCAGTTTCTTCAACTGTAAAATGGGGAAAACATTTTAATAGTGCTTTAAATTATTAAATTAAATGATCTAATTCAATAGGTTGGTAAAAAAGTAAACAAATCATTACTTATAAAGTGATTATTATAATCTTCAGTACATAGTAAATACTCCATGAATGATAGCTATTATTACTATTTAAGCCTATATTTGATTGTTTCTGATGTCCTTCCATGTAACTACACTGAAAAAGCATGTGGAAAAGAGATTTTAAGTGTTTCTTGAAAGTAAAAAATTACTTCCATTGTTCTAGTGATAGGCTTAGTGATTACATCAATTATTCCTCTTCATATACCCTTAAGTTTACATCTCTTATAAAGATTGTAAAAAGACAGACAACTGAATCATCATTATCACAATGTGTATGGACTTTTACTTTCATACTCATTTAGGCACATATATCAGTCTCCAAGCAAAAAGCACTTGTACAATGTGTGGAACACTGAAGATGACTTAGCATAAATGAAACAATGACAATACTTTCTGAATTAGATGTTAATTAGCACCCCTTTCAGTCCTCATAACTTAGCTTTTAAAGATTACTAAACTAAATGAGGACTACTTTATCCACATTTTCCCCTTCAAGGTGGCTGCTTGGCACTCCAAAACCCCCAATTTCCAAGAAGAATTTAGGATTAATTTCTACTTTTTAAATATTTTATAACACTTAAAAGATATGGGTCTTATGCAAATATAGTCAACTATGTGTTTTACTTTGTAAATCAATATTATAGATTATATAATGAGAAACTTGTCAATATGTGTTTATGTGACTCTTAATTAAAGATTGAGTTTGTTACACAGAATCATTTATTATTGTTAAATATGTTATATTTCAATTCAGGTTTCATGACAGCAAAAGGGAATAATTTATGAATATCACCTGTGTAGCTACTTCTTTTTTATTTTAATTGTTGTTAAAGTACAGTTTCTGTCCTTTACCCTCATCCCAGTCCACCCCCACAGTGTAGTTACTTCTATTAAAGTAGCTAAATAATCTTATTTTTACTGTACTTATATATTGTGTGATAAACATGTTTCCAAAATGCATTTGTACCCTGGAAAAGTAAATGATACCATAATATTAGGACTAGGTTTTAAGGTTTCCTTTCCTTGGGTAGAAGGAATGGATATAGCTGACTGAACAACAGAACTCACTGTGTTTGTCAGAATTTGCTTGAACTTTTGTTTTCCTATTCTCTGAACCTATTGGATGAAATAGTACCTTTGGTTTACTTACACTTACTTGTTCATGGTTTTCTGACCTGGCTTTACTATGGGACCAAACCATCTATGCATCCATCCATCCATCCATCCATCCATCCATCTACCAATTCACCCATTATTGAATACATTTAATCATACATTCATTCATTCAAACAAATATTAAATTCATTCTATGTTCAAGGTACTGCATTTCTTGCAATAACAAAAATCAGTTTAAAAAAATATGGCACAGACTGACTAAAAGAGAGTGTGATATTTTGTTTGTCAGTATTATTGTAAAGCGACATATGGTCACAAAGCATAAACTGATTAATTCTACCTGAGGGTATTAGGCAAGACACCACAAGAGAAGTAATGTTTGACCTGAATGTTGAAGAATAAATAAGAATTACTCAGGCAGAGAAGGAAGAGAAAGGAAATATGAGCACTGAGAAAAATATAAGCAAAAGGGACCAAGAGTGACAGAACATGGAGTATTTGCAGATGTAGTAGTCTAGTATGGCTAGTAGAATCCAGGATAGGGAGTTGTACCATTCTAAGGAATAAAAGCTGGTAAAAACAATTGAGAATTAGAGAAATAAGGAAAAAATAAGAAGGGTACAAAAAATAATTGTTAAATGAAGTTCCACAGAAGGATGAGTCAACC
>CM052552.1:33241421-33300803 GCA_028533065.1 Trachops cirrhosus | reverse complement strand
TCCCTAAATTCAAGATATATGTGGGACGTCATTGAAGTGGTGAAACATATGCATCTTCCCTCAACAGTTACCTTCTAAATGATCACAAAAGAAAATTCAGCCCACTCACCACTGATGAATTTCCAGTTGGAAGCACATAGCCAGGTCCATCTTCCACTGAGAAACTCATTAATTCAGGGTCAATGGCAATTGGCTAAAAGCAAAAGTAAAAAGTCCATTAAATATCAAGCTTAATGTGCTATAAAAAGGAAACCATGGCTATTTATAAAAGGGTCAGACATCCTAATTAGCCTGTTAATATTTCTAGGAAAAAACAGATCATAAACCATGCACATGTACAGTGGGAGTATATAAACAGTTTACAGCTATTGAGCACTTCCTATATGTCTGTCATTATTCCATGTTAACTCTTAATTCTCACGACGACCTTATGAGTTAAGTACTATTTAACAGATGAAAAAATGAAGGGCTGGAAAATCAAATTGAGTTGACCAAAGTCACACAGTCAGTAAGGAATGGAGTTGGGATGTGAACTCAAGTAGTCTGGTGCTGTAGCTAACACTTTGAATCATTAAGCCAGCCTAATAAATATGGAAGCTTAAATTTATATTATAATGATATAAATATATTTACTTAATCCTTAAATAGCACTTATATATGGCAGGCTGTATTTTTAGTGCTTTATAAATATTAACTCATACTTTATGGCTTAGTACCCTATTGATATTGCCTCAATATGGACATTTGGAGAAATATAATATGTATTTATACATTGGATCATCTGAAATTCTCTTCTATTCCTGGAAAAATAAAATATTAGTACACTTTAATAAGTAGATATAAATGGAAAGAAAATGTCAAAAAAAGGGGCCATTCATGTATATGAAAATTCAACTAGAGGGTACAAAGTTAGATTAGATTATTTCTACTATCAATTTAAAGCTGACTTTAAGTTATTAGAATCTAAGATTGTATGAAAAGTATTCACCTTAGCACAGTCTAAGTCAGTCAGCTCATATCAAAATTAACAGCACTAAAACTATTCAATGATGATATTATTAAGTAGATAATATTTCTCTCAGGTAGTTTTAGGTTGCTTTTTGTATTTACTTTTTCTAAACATGAGTGTACTGATTATGTAAATGAATACATCCTTTATATTAGAGAAGGAACTTTGATTCATGAACCTAGTTCACTTACAAATATGGTCAAAGAGCAACAGTTGCTTTATGTTACATTTTACAATCAATTATTTTACTATAACAGCAGTTAAGTATAAAGATTAGCAGCATAGTATTTGGACCCAGTGGTTTTGAATACTGATTCTGACATTTATAAGCTGTATACCTTTCGCAAGTTAAGCTCTTTAGGTCTGTTTTTTTTTTTCATCTGTAAAATAGGGATACTATTAATACCTTCCTGACATGGTTCTTCTTTAAATAGAGTAAAATAATGAATAAAGTGCTTTTCACGCGGGACCATGAGCTAATACTTATTAGTATTTGTCTTCAGAATATGAAAATTAGCAGTGAATTAATGAGTCTATACATTACTTATGAAGGATAGTCATTCATTAGTAACCAGAGGGGAGGTGTGAGGGGATAATGGGGGGAGGAGGAAAGGGTGAAGGGTTTTCAGGAACAACTATAAAGGACACATGGACAAAACCAATGAGGGGTGGAATCAGGGAAGGGAGGTGGGGATGGCTGGGGTGGGGAAGAGTGGTGGGGGTAGTAAATGCAGACAACTGTACTTGAACAACAATAAAATAAAAAAAGAAAAGGCCTTAAAATTGTGACATGTCACATCATAAAAACGTTTGTGGGGCCTCTACTGTGAAAACTGAGGGGTAAAATTCAAAGATACTTTTAGGAATTCAAGTCCATTTTCCCTGATGAGTGAGTACTCACGCCATTCTTTAGAGTATTTCAATTAACACTAACACAAATAAAACATATGTGTAAAAAAGAATTCACAGATGTGTTGATTCTTTCCTGCTATCGACATTAGCTAGTATTGTGCTATTTTTCAACTCAGTTGTTAAAACTATCCTCACCCATTTAGCATACTGACAGTTAAATTCAATCATACTTGTTGACTTTGATAGTTACAGTGATCTAGTAATATCATATTTTACGTTTTTAGCAGAGTTTCTCAAAAGAAATCCCAAGTGTTGATTAATTAGAGATAACTTGATAGATAAAAATACCCTTTAATCAGAAGTGAAATTAAAGTTGATGGGTTATAGCTATGACAAAGAAATCTCAGAAGACTGTATTTCAACCACCTTTTTATCATTTTTGTTAAAAGTGAAGCCATGTACTGATTACCTCACTAAAATATAGTGTGAGAATTGAAAATAGCAACTCAAGGTCTTTACTAATCTAAGGCTGAGCACTGAAAACAGTACAGGTGAATGCAAGAAAGGAGTAACACTTTTTAATGTTAGAGTGTGTGACATTTTATCTTATTTCAGCTTTATACAATGGAGTCTTTCTGCTCTTTCATTCTTTGTCTAACTTACCCCATGTTTAAATAATTGGTATGGTTTGAAATTAAATGTTAGGTCTATGAATGAATTGGAAAAAGTCAGTAAGAATATGTATTAAATGGTTAACAGTGACTAACTCTGGAGGAGGAATTTTCACTTTTATTTTACTCAATTTTAAAATGTGGTGGTAAACCAATATAATCAATAAATTTTTTGAAAAAAAACTCTGAAGTCTAATTTTATTTGATAAAAAAATAATTCATTTTCAGGCTATAAATAAAGTGCTGTGAATCATGTTTAGTGCACCACATATAAATGTATACTCATATATATTATGATATATAATATTGTATGTTATACATTAACCCCATATTTTAAAATAGTTTCATATTATATATTTATAATATATGTTATATCATATAATATACACAATAGATTGAATAGCCATATATGTTTTCCCTTATATTAGCAACATGATTTCATTAGTGACAAAAGTTTCTGTGACAAATTTTTCCTTTTAAAATTATATAAGAAATTTAAAGAAATACATTTTCCCTATTTGCTTTAAATGTGTTATGTTAACTAATAAATACACTATGCTACATAAGAGGAAAACAATTTTTTCTTAAAAGTTTGCTACAAAGTTAGCTTCTTAATCTTAACAGGTGTGTAATAAAATCAGTTACCAAAGACATACTTAAAATTGACAGTTATGAATTAATTTGCACCTGATGATATTTGTCATAAGTGAAAAGATGCAGAAACCATTTTTAAAAGAACCAGCTATTTTCTGAGACTAGGCATTAGCCAAGTTTTCACAAATCAACCACTAATTATATTGCCAGCATCTCAAGGGCAGAAACTACATCATATTTATTTTTGATTCTTATTTCTAGCACATTAGTAGGGTCTCAATAAATGTTTGTTCAACTAAACTGAATAATAAAGTCAAAGAACTGAATATGCACTGATATAAAAGAAATGCATTATAAGATTCAGGAATACTGTAAGAAATTTGTAATGGGAGCACAGGAAAAAATAATCTGTCAATGAAGTTTGGAACAGGACTCTAATGCCACGTGGGCCCACAAAAAGTGCCAAACGTTAATGTATGTGAATATGAGTATGAGACCCAAATAAAATTTATGAGCTGAAGACCTTGGAGAAACAACCTAAATTTTTCTCTTTGCAGATAAGAACATTAAGACACAGAGATTGTAAACAAATCACTCAAGATAATACAGCAAATGAAATTACAGAGATCAGAACTTTAATTACTACATTTTTCTGAACCAAATATAATACGTGGTTTAACAAGGAATAAATGAATACTACACATAAGGCATAATGTGGGGAATATACACATATATACTAATAAAGTGTTATAGGTGTCAAATAAAAAACAAGTTCTTTTCAGAGTACAAATGTAGTTTAGTAATTAAGAATAAAGAACCTAGCCCTGGCTGGTGTGGTTCAATGGATTGAGCACCAGCCTGCAAACCAAAGCATCACTGGTTCGATTCCCAGTCAGGGCACATGCCTGGGTTGCACGAGAGGTCCCCAGTAGGGGGCACATGAGAGGCAACCACACATTGATGTTTCTCTCCCTTTCTTTCTCTCTCCCCTCCCCTCTCTAAAAATAAATAAATAAAACCTAAAAAAGAACAATTTAAATAAAAATAAAACAGGGATAATAATAGCAGATATTGATGTGAATTAAATTGGTTAATATAGGTAGAGGATATAGAACAGTTCTTGGTCTATGGTAAATATAGCCTGTTCTGCTACAAGGTTTATTTCTTTACTGAAAATTAGCTCAGATGAAATTGGTAAAAATATATTTGCAGTGGTAATGCAGTCTAAGAGATTTCTAATTTTATATAATTCTTTTACCTACCTTGGATATGTAATTAGATTTCATTGTTAGAAAAAATTAGAAGTAAATTTCATCAAACATGAGCATCTTTGCTTTGTTGTAAAATATTTGGGAAAAAAATCAGTATTTACCAAAGAGTACACAGCTATCAAATAGCTTTATTGATCCCTTACTCAAATCTTGGGAAAGGAATATAAATTAAGCAAACTAAGTTTCAAACACCCATAGAGTAAATTAGTTGCCAAAAAAAAATGGCATGAAACTTGAATGTTGATATTTTTTAAATTACTTTTACATTAAACATCAAGTGATTTGAAGTATTAAATGATGGATTAATTTGTGTTTTAAAGTCTACCTGAAACTTGCATATTTCAAATTTGAGATGGTGTATTATCAGGGCAAAGTACAAAATTTAAAAATCCCCATCTCTGATGAAATATTGCCACTTGCAACAACATAGATGGATCTTGAGACATCATGTTAAGTGACATAAGTCAGATGGAACAGGACAAAAAAACATATGATTTCACTCATAAATTGTATATAAAACAGAAAGCAACAAACAAAATGAACAAACTCATAGACACAGACAATGTGGTTACCAGAGAGGAATGGGGTACTTGTTTAAACATTATCAGTGGTAGCATTCCTGTTATTAGCAAGATGCATTTCAATGAAATATTTTTAAGACTCAGTCTTTGAAATTTAAATGGAATGGTGTAAAATATTATATCATATTAAATATTCATCTTATACATAAAACTTATTAGAAAGGTTTCTATAGATGAAAGCAGTAAATAGATACATTTGAAAACCCATCTCACAGATTTGGTATTATAACGTAGACACTCATTGGGTTTAAGTCCTGATTCTTATTGTCTCCATTACTTAGGGAATTAACTTAATATACTTAATATCTAAAATGGAAGTGATAACAATTCCCTTATAGAATTAGTTATTGACTTATTTGACTTACACAATCTGACTCAGAGTGGGCAATGACATATTTTTGAAAATAAGTTTGAATTGCTCAATACAGACTTTCATACGTGGACTCTGCTTAAAATAGGTTTAACTGAAAAGAAACAAGGCTATATTTTCAGTATAGATAAGTTATTTAGACAAGATGATTCATTTATAAAATGTAAGCGTTAAATTAAATGATTTCCCAGGGCACTAATTTATTATTCTAAATAGTTGCTATAAGAAATTCCCAATTTAACTGATATTAAGATTCTGTAGCCAATAAATTACCCTAAAGGTAGCTAAGAAATGTTTAAAGGCTGTGGCTGTCAACCCTGACTGTATATTAGAACTGAGTGACTTAAAAAATTACAATGGTCAGAGGGAAGGGGTGTTGTGGAGCTGGGTGAAAAGGTGAAGTAATTAAGCAAAATAAATAATCAAACAAACAAACAAAAACTTGTAGACACAGACAACAGCATGGTAATGACCAGAGGGAAAGGAGGTTGGAGAGGTAGAAGAGGTTAAAGGGGGATAAATGATGATGGAAAATGACTAGACTTGGGGTGGTAAATACACAATACAATATATAGATGATGTATTGTACAATTTTGTACACTCAAAACCTGTACAATTTTATTAACCAATATCATCCCAATAAATTCAATAAAATTAAAAAAATAAAAATACTAAAACCCAAAAATTAAATTAGAATCTTTGTAGAGTACGGCCTGAGCATCAATGTTTCTTTAAAGCTGCAGGATCATTCAGATTATAGTCAGGGTTGTGAATGACCACCTTAAAGGAAAGTTAGAAGTAATTTAAGTGTAAAGGAAGTTAAGAGCAGATTCAGTATGAGTCTCATTTCATTTCCCAGGCTAAGGATTCTCTGATACAGGAGTGCCTCTCAAAATTCTTCATCCAATTTTTAAAAAGATTTTATTCATTTATTTTTTTAGAGAGAGAGGAAGGGAGGGAGAAAGAGAGGAAGAGAAACATCAATGTGTGGTTGCCTCTCACAGGCCCCCAATTGGGCACCTGGCCTGCAACCCAGGCATGTATCCTGACTGGAATTGAACCAGTGACTCTTTGGTTCACAGGCCTGTGCTCAATCCACTGAGCTACACTAGCCAGAGCCCAACTTCTTTACTCAAAATCTATTCTCTTATTTCCATTAGTCTGGATATCATATGACCTTTTAAAACTCTGTTAAATATTGAATTAATTTATATTCATCAATACCTGCACTTTAGCATGACTTTCATAATTTTGTTAAGGAAACCTCCAATTTCTCATGATGAAAATCACAGTATAAAATTTATTATTTTTATTTTTTCCATGTCCATGAGTCATTTTCTTTTTTTGCTCAATCCCTGCATCCCCCAAGCCCCCAGAGCTGTCAGACTTTCTATTTTATTACACAATATCTGCACGTTCCTTTTCTTTTTCCCTCTCTCATTATCTTTGGAATCACTGTTATATTCAGTAAACACTGATAAGTACTTAAGCTAAATCTTTTTCACTGACAGATTTCTGAAAATTTCAAGTTTACTCAAGAGAAGTGAAGCTCAAAATAATATAACAATAAAGTTGTTGTAACAATAAATCTTGTAATTTATTATTTCTGATAATTCCCTATAAAAACCTGGCACACTCTATTAGCATATTCCATATTATTATATTATAGAGGATACTTAGTAGCATATTAGATTATTATTTGTCCAAAATCTTTGATAGCTGAAAAACTGGAGATATGTAGGCTGCCTCAAAATTATGAGTACTTAATATGTTGGTAAATTATAAGAGAAATATTTTAAAGAAAATGCATGTTGGCTGGCTTGTTGGGCTGTAGAACAAGGTGGTGTACTGAGATTGTATAAAAAAGACTGTAAATCTAAATATTAAAGTCAAAATGAAAAGTTCATTTACTTTAAATTCCATCTGAAGTATCTGGTAATTATAGCCTGTAAAAAACTTCTTGATGTGTTACTCACACTTTAATCCCTTTTCATTTGACTAAATACCCTAGGGAAAAGTAGGTTTTAGAGGGGGGTGGAAATTAGCAGTACATGGTATCTTTTAAAAAATATTCTATTGGATTTCTACAAATGCAGAAAAAGTAAAAAAGGGAAAAACACTCAATCTTTGTTTTATATCTATGAAGAAAAGAAAATTGCATATACTTATGTATATGTTTTGTTTGTTTTTCTAAAAAGTAAAAAACAATAAAAGTGTCCACTGTTAGTTTCAAAATATGTAAAACCAACTTTCTCTCTTGCACCAGGAAGAAAGGTCCTGCTCACAACCCCCACTTTAAAATGGCTCAGAATCGATGTTGGTTGTAGGTTTTTCATATATGGCCTTTATTATGTTGAGGTATGCTCCCTCTAATCCCACTTTGCTGAGCGTTTTTATCATAAATGGGTGCTGTACCTTATCAAATGATTTTTTCACATCTATTGATATGATCATGTGATTTTTGTCTTTTGTTTATGCAATGTATTACATGTATTGATTTACAACACCAAAGTGCTGGAAGCAGCCTTGATGCCCATCAGTAAATGAGTGGGTCAAAAAACTGTGGTACATTTACACAATGGAATACTACACAGCAGAAAGAAAGAAAGAAGGAGCTCCTACCCTACATGACAACATAGATGATACTGAAGAGCATTATGCTAAGTGAAATAAGTCAGGTGGTAAAAGACAAATACCATATCAAATACCAATGATCTCACCTATAAGTGGAGCCTAATAAACAAAACAAACAAGCAAGCAAAATAGAACCAGAGACATTGAAATTAAGAACAAACTGACAGTAACCAGAGAGGAGGGAGGAGGGAAATCATGTGGGAAAGGAAAGGGCCATAAATGAACAAGTATAAAGGACCCATGGGCAAAGCCAAAGGAGGGTAAGATTGAGGGTGGGAGGTGGGGGTGGGTAGGGTGGGGGAAAGTGGTGGTGGGAAAATGGAGACAACTGTATTCAAACATTAATACAAATATTTTAAAAAGGCTCAGAATTGTAAAGGCATTTGTTAATTTTATTTAAAATAAAATTATCAGCTCTGGCTGCTGTGGCTCAGTGGATTGAGCATGGGCCTGTGAACCAAAGGGTCACCAGTTTGATTCCCAGTCAGAGCACATGTTTGGATTGCCACCTAGGCCCCCAGTAGGGGACGTGTGAGAGGCAATCACACACTGATGTTCTTCTCCCTCTCTTGCTCCCTCCCTTCCCCTCTGTCTAAAAATAAGTAAAATAAAATTATCAGACAAAATTAACTGCTTTGGAATTAAACATTTCTAGTTAACTAGAAGCACTTTTGAAAAAGTTATCTTAGAGTATAGGAACATAACTTCATTACTGAGATTTACTGAAACTTTTTGGTTGTTGTTAGTAAACATTTATTAATTCTGGACAAACAGTGGAGCTACCATGACATCACATCATAAGTCAGATAAACTATCATAACTACATGAAATGTTATCTTGTACAAACTACTAATAATTTTGCATTTTGAGATGAATTATTGGGCACTAATTTGGTTCATCCAGCCTCAAAAGAATGCTTTCATTTTCTATTATAATTTTTACCATTCAAAAGAAAATTTTGAAGGGATTCATTTAGAATGGCCACATGATCAAGGCATTAGAGGCTGACTTTTTTGCCTGTTAAAATAACAACTCTTTTTGTTCACAATCCTTTGTTAGACTGTGAACTCTGAGAGATGGGGTACATTCTCATTACCAAGCAGAATGCCTGGCATATAATTACAAAACAGGATTACTGAATGAATCATTGAATAAGTGAATGAGTAAAAAGGTTTCTCTACTCCTACTCTGGTGTACATTAATTTGAGGCAAAATATTACTTTCTTTGAAATTTCATCTGACAATTTTTTACTTCTGCAAAAGATCATCATGCTTGTTTATCAAATCTAACTATTTATAGATTTACAGAAAATTTCTATTTCAAAGGTAGTCAAATCACACTAAATGACATTTTCCTACAAAAAATAATTATGCCTCTAGAATATTTGCACATTTAAAAATCAACTTTTAAAACTGACACGTGTAATTTCATTTATATTTCTGCTTTTAAAGAGGAAGTAAGCAGGTATATAATTTGTTGAAATGCACTATCAACAATAGCCTTTTAACAGATGAAACATTAGAATATTGACTAGGATTCTTTTTGTAATAATAGCGTGCTCTCTCATTCTCATTGAGCACTTCCTACATGTTAAATATATTTCAATTTATCTTCACAATAACCTTATTGGGTATGATTAACTCCTTTATAGATCTGAGAAAACTAAGAACAGTTAAATAACTTCTCTAATGTTACATGGCTTAAAGATGAACTATTATAATCCTTTTATTTTTACAAATGAGGATTTGAAGTTGTGTGGAGTTCAGTTAATTGAAAGGTCACATAATTAGTAAATAATAGAACCAAGACTTAAAACTGTTTCATGACTCCTAGTGCAGTATTCTGCAGTTTGAATAATCATGTTTCATATTAAGCTATTGGAGAACAGATTTTAGCTAAATCCCTCCTCTGCCTTCTTTCTCTACACAAAAGGTTTAATCATAGTTAAGTTTTGACTTGGGGGAGAAGTCTTGGTGAAATATAGATTAGATGTTTATCAGCATATAAGTAATAGTTTAAAAAACATGGTACTTTCTTTAGGTAAAAGGAAAAAGAGTGCTTCTCAAACATTGGCCTGCATTAGAATTACTGAGAGTTTGTAAAAAAAAAAAAAAAAAGCAACTGCACATTCTTGAACCCTATCCCTACAGATTCTGATTCAGAAGGTGTGGGAGTACAGTTTACAAATTTGCATTTTTAACAAGCACCTCTAAGTAATTCTCATTTATGTGATTAAAAGATTGAGAAACACTGAGTCAGAGGGACCTAAGGAAAAAACCCCTCAGGATAAATTATGGAAAAATTGCAACATTTATGGAATAAAAAATCTGAATCCAATCAAGGAGACAGAAAAATGGCCAGATAGTTGGGAGAAGAATTCAGAGAGCAAGGTGTCTCAAAAGCCAATGGAAGAAAGAGGTTCAAAGAAGTAGTGATCCACTTAGTTAAAAGTTGCAGATAAGTAAAATTAGATGAGGATTGAAGTTTCAGTAGAGCAATGAGTGCAGAAGCATGGTATCTGTTGATTAAGCAGTGAATGTGAGATAAGAGATTGATAGCATAGATTGTCTTTTTAGGAAACTTTGCTTAACAGTAAAAGAAAAAGTCAATGAAATATTTAAAGGATGAAATAATAAAGGACTATTTTATTTGGGGGGATGAGAGAGATTTGGGTATGAATGTAGATAGAATGAAAGGAACAGGTGAGAGGAAAAGTTAAGAGGTCAATAAAAATGAAAAGAAATAGGGTGCTGAAATAAATGAGAAGACCATACTTAGAAAGAAGAAACATGTTCTCCTCTGCACCTGGAGGAGTGGAAATAAGGTTGCCTGTGAATAAGAATCACTTTGAAGGTGGGAGTGCAGGAAGATGAAGAAGTTCACATTTTTGCTTTAATTATTTTGAGATTATAGTAAAATTATATGCATACAAATTTAAAATTGTTTTACCTTTCTGATGAAACACCTTTTAACTTATGAAACATCCACCTTTAGCTTCAGTAATGTTTTCCACCTTAAAATCTACTTAGTTTAATATGTCAAATTTCTTTTGGTAATTGCATGGTGTATCTTTTTCCATCATTTTACTCTCAAATATTCCATTTTTTACATTGTAGGCATGTCTTTTGTAAGCAGCTTATAGATGAGATTTTTCTACCTAGTGTAACATTCTTTTCTCTTTTACATTGAGCATTTAGTTTGTTTGCATCGAATATTATTACTGATGTATTTGAGTTTAAATCTACCATGTTGCCACCTGATATATACTTTTTATGCCCATTTTTCCTTTACTTTTGTTTCTCCTTCCTTGTTTTCTTTTGGACTTCCATTTTCAATTTTTTCCTATATTGCTTGATAGTTATACATTAATTTATTATTCTTTTAGTGGCTACTATGAGCACCCATGGATTATCAAAGTATAGTACTTTTTCACTTCTTGAATAGTGCAAGGATCTTAGCATACTTTATTTGCCCTCCTCCCACCTTATCTGCTACCATTGTAATGATTTTCAATTCTACGTATTGAAAACCCCATATTGTAATTGCTATTATTACCATTTTACCCAGTCAATAATCACTCATATTTATACATATATATTTACCATTTTTGTTGCTCTTCATTCCTTCCTTGAGTTTCCATCTGGGATCATCTTTCTTCTTCTGAAGAGCACCTTTTAGTTGGGTGTGCTGGTAACACATTCTCAGCTCAGTTTATCCAAAAGTTTTGATTTCACTCTCGTTTTTGAAGGATATTGTTATGGGTAATTGAAGTCTAAATTGGCAGTTATTTTCTTTCAGCTTTTTCAATTCATTTTAGAAATGGCATTCCATTTTCTTCTGGCTTGCATTGCATTTTCTTCTTCTCCCAGATCCTGGCCCCATATTTTTCACTGATTGGTTTTCTTTATAATGATTTTAAAATTTGTCAAGCTTTTCTGATTGTTTTCAGCCAGAACGTTAAAAATAACC
Organism: Trachops cirrhosus; assembly: GCA_028533065.1. Taxonomy (NCBI): domain Eukaryota; kingdom Metazoa; phylum Chordata; class Mammalia; order Chiroptera; family Phyllostomidae; genus Trachops; species Trachops cirrhosus. Next base: position 33,288,851 of record CM052552.1, on the reverse strand, counting down.
AAGTCCACACAAAATACAAAGTCCACCATTACTGGAGGTATTTCCAGGATGTTCATGACTGATTGGCCCAGTATTTTTGCTGAAAGGGGTGGTGAGGCCAAAGCTGAGATTCAAAGGAAGCTGAAGTTGGATAGGGGGCCTTTTTTGGAATGAGAAAATTTTGGATTTGCTTCTGAGAAAAGACAGCTGATCATAGATGATTAAATAAGTAAGTGATATTGACCATCCAGCTGAACTTGATAGCAGTGACAAGCAGGCGTAGAGAGTGGTAAAACGTATTTGAGCCTCCATTTCTTAGTTTTAAAAATGAGTATGAAGATAGGTCCTATCCTGTCTATCACAGTCTTTTTGAGGACCAAATGAGGTGATGGTATTAAAAAAACAGTGGATATACAAGTAAACTGTGAGGTGGCATAAATATTGGCTATTTATAAACATGCAGATTTTGCCCTGATTGGGTAGCTCATTTGGTTAGAGTGTTTTCCCAATAGGCCAAGGTTGTGGGTTCAATCCCCGGTCAGGGCACATATAAGAATCAACCAACAAACAAATGCATAAATGAGTGGAACAGGAACAACGATCCTCTCTCTCTTTCTCCCCATTTCTCTCTCTAAAAATCAATAAATAAAATTTTAAAAACATGCAAATAAAAAAATTGAAATGGTGCTTTCTTATTCAAAAGGATGAGGTATGTAGAATTGTGTCTTCCAGGGCTTGTTTTTAGCATCATGGACATCACTTAAATTTTCATTCATAGAATTGATATTTACTGACACTAATACTAGGGGATATATACTCATGGAAGAAAGCTGTGAGTAGGTAAGTAAGTGATCATATCACGCTTAGAGCAAGTGAGAAAGAGGACAAAAGAAGTGAGATGGAATGGGAGAAAGAAGGGGATCAAATAGACAGGCAGGAACTTTGAGTTTCTAATCTATACTTACTTCTTTTATATGAGAGCTACTGCAAAACATCTCCCTGATGAGGATAATTTAGTACAGCTATCTCACCCAGACTAGCTACTGCTACTAAGAAGCCTATCAAGGTCATTGGTCAAAGGATTACTACAGAAAGGTCCATCAAGTACACACGGCCTGCCTAGTGTCTGATTGCTGGCTCCTGGTTTTAATCTCCTGGGTCCTGACACTTGAATGGAAACAAGATACTAGTCAAGTGGTTCTAGGCTTCTCCTGAGCAGAGATGAGCCATTTAAGTTGGGGAATTTTGTTCATTATTTGCCATGGTCACATGTGAATACATGGAATCTGAAACTTTGCTTGTATAAGTAGAAGGACAGAGACACTTTTTTGAAGTAAACGATAGATTTTTCAGAATGTATGCTAATGACACATTTTGGAAACACAGAGCACTCCTTTTAGACATGCATCTTTACAATGAAAATACCTGGTAGCCATGCAATATTTCAACACACAGACATGTATTTTTAATGTTGTCATAACTTTTCTCACACTTAGAAATAATTCTACTATTGATTTATTTTAAGACAGAAAGCCCATAAAGTAGCCTGTTAGATTTTTCAATGTTGACAAAAATCCTAGATAAACTTTCCATTTATTTAGTTAAGTGCCTTTACTTCTTAGCTTTATCCTTTTGTAGAGCATTAAGGTTGATTTTTTCTGCCATCTGATCATTCTGGGTAGATTTCTTCTACTGCTAATCAGTTTTCTCAATTTTATACCCATATTTATTAATTAGAATATTGTATATTTCAAAAGTACAATTAAATTTTGTGTCTTTCATTTTGGTTTTGGATTGCAGATGTTGATAACCAAGACTTGCCATAGATGTCACAATTTCCTGAAACATGATAGATCTCAAAATTAAGTGTGGTATCATTGACTACAGAGAGCCTTGCAATGTTGCAAAGACTGTATTTCAGGTGATTGCAAAAAGAAAAGAGGAAACTGTGAATGAAAAATCATAGCATAAAATACAAATATTAGATTATAAAGAATGCATGGACTATTTCAATGAAAACATATTGGGTCTTCACAATCATTGATCAGATCAATGATTATAACTATCCACAAACCAAGTGCACAGAAAGCATACAGAGCCAGGCATATTAGATGAAAGATGAGTATGACAAGATGTTGGTAGAGATGATGCCAATGTGCCAGTACCCTTCCCTAGATATGAAATAATGGTCCCAGATTGAAAACTTATTACTTATTCTTATTGTGGTTGGTATAGGCTCACATTTGTGGGTAGGTTTCTTTAGCCATCTGAGTGAAAGCATCTCATAAAATTTTCACTCATCCCCCAGCAGATTGCAACTTTGTGGCTAGTGTTTAATATAATATAGCAAGAATAATTCAGGCAGTGCTCATAGAGGGAAGGATACTGACTTTGTATATTTCTTGCTGACACAAAAGTTGTATCTATATATTTCCTGTTTGGCCTCCAATGTAGTTTTCTTCTTTCATGTTACTTGTGTCCACAGAGTTAGAAGGACTGTTAAAGATACGGAGTGGCCAGAGAGAAGTATGCAAAGGAAAAAACATGCCCAATTCCAGACATGAATTTACCATGAAGCCAATGAAGCTTATGTTTTAGGGCCTCTCACTTGTATAAGCCCCTTCCAATGCCCCAAGAATATTTTATGTTTATAATAGTTGTCATATTTTTAAAATTTATAATTCATTGTGATTTTTCTCATTCTGTATTTCAATTTGTTTATATTTCTTCAGCAATTGTAGGTTGGGAGAATTTCATTTCCTGTCCTTCAAACTCTTAACAACCTCTCCTCTCAATACATCAAAATCTGTAGCTACAAAACTAACATTTTGAGGAAAATCAATAATACTTTATCCATTTCTGTGTTAGGAATTAATTAATTACTAGGGAAAATATAAGCACAAGTTAATCATTTCTTTGAGAAAACACTGTGGGAAGGAAGAAATAGTGGGCCAGTGAAACCACATTAGATTCACAGAGCTATAAGTGACCACAGTTGTAATTCACTCAAACCTTGCACTTTACATAGGAGAAACTGAGGTTCAAAGAGGAAATATGACTTCTTTAAGCTCACATGTAGCTTTATTAGTGGTAAAGTCAGACTTCAAGAAAACTAAAACCTATACTAAATTTTAATATTGCTCCAACTTATTTCCTCCTTCATTTATAAAATTTATTTCCTAACACATTTTAGATTTCTGTATTTTACATAATAAAGTTAATATTCTATCTTACTCTACAACTGAGAACCAAATTATTATTAAATATTTTAAATAATTACTTTGTGCATGTCATCATTAGCATAAAATGTCACATTCTTTTTGCATGCAGTTTACAGTTTAATGACATCCCATCCTTACTATATTTGAACAATAAGATAATAGCCTATTTATTTTTTAGGTCATTAACTATTTCAACCCAAACAATTCTATATTAAAGGTCTCTGCCACCTTTCTTTCATTAAATCAGTATGCTAAGATTAGGTTTTCCATATGGGCAACTATAATAACTATTTCATTATGTTTTCATAGAAACAATAAACTAATATTTGGCAGTGGATTAAAATGATTTTAAAAATACAAGTGTGACATCTGAATGGTTACTTAAATAAGAGCTTTAAATATTTTTCATATTAAATAATATTTTGTGTTTGAGCAAGTGTTGTTTATTTTCCCTCTGTTTAAAGAGAAGTAAATCATAACTACATTCCTTTTTAAAAGTACTAGAAACTCACATATATACTAAGATAAATAGAATCATATCATGATTGGGTTAAAATAATGCACTTAAACTATGTAACTGACTTCACTGGTAATTAATTTCCAGGCTTAATTCTGGATTAAAAAATTCCTTATTTCAAAGCACTGTGAAAATCTTTACAATAAATTTGGAACATATACATATGAGTAATATAAAATACATGTAAATCATCACTAAGACTCTAGTAGTTAAATGGACAGAGGTTATGAGCAGGCAATTCAGGCAAAAATAAAATAAAAATGGCTTGTAAATATAATGGAAAACTTTAATCTCATTAATTGTGAGAAATAAAATATGACAAGGGTTATGATTATGACTACTTTTCACCTAGATAATTAAATAGTAAATGTATAATGAAATGGTTATGCACATATGCTGCTGATGTAGTATCTTTAGCATAAACTGATATAACCCTTTATGAAAGAAATTTTTCAGTTATATTAAAAATCTTAAACATGTTCATAGTCCTTGAACCAGTAATTCCATGTCTAAGCAACTAAGTCTGAGAAAAATTAATGTATGAAGATGTACAGTTATATATATTAAAGTATTATGTATAATAATAATAGCAAGAACCTGAAATAATTTGAATGCCAACAATAAAAGATATCAAATGAATTATGTTTATATGATCAAATTATGCATGTATTTATGAATAAAAATGAATATATGTACTTTTATATAAGTATACAAAATGAATATATATACTTATATATGTAATACGTATGCCACAATAATTTAAGTAAAATGTGAAGAGAAGAAACACTGGAAGAAAATATATAAATATTGTTAATGGGTAAAACAATTCAAATGCTTTTCTGTATTTTCTACATTTTATATGAGTTATTACTTTTAAATTAGAAAAAAATTGTTTTAATAATAAAGATAAAGAAATGGAGAAAAATGTACAAACATATATATCATATAAGAACAATGTCCAAGCAATTAAATACAACCTAAAACACAAATTAGTTTTGATTTTATAATTATAGCAGGAATAAGAAAAAGAGATAAAGCCTAATACTGGTGAAAATGAAGGCTTAATTTGGTAGAATTCTTCTGCAAGATAATTTGATAATCTTAAAATAATTGTATACTCTATCACTATAATCATCAGAATCATAGGAATATATTCAAGGATATTAATTCAATGGTCAAAGATAAATATACCTAGAAAGATAACTATATCAGCTTTACTTTTATTACCTGAAGACTGGAGGCAATCAAAATAATCCAAAATAATTAAATAATGAAATTAATTATGGGTTATAAATTCACTTGTATATAATGTAGTCACTCAAAATTAATATAATGACTATATAAAAAAGCAATATATGATTACATCATCTTATATACTGAATATATTGAGCAACATTGAAAGGAACCCCCTCAAAACCCCTAAATGATTATGTGTTAAATTAGGATTTGATTGACATTTAAACATTTTTTAATGTATTATATTAATGAGAAATATTTTTAAAAATTTGCTTACCACTTGCACCCTCGGTGACATCTCTTCTGGTCCAGTGACTTCAGGTGGCAGATCCATTATGTAATTACACATTTTAGTCACACCCTTGCACTAGAAAAGAACAGAGAAAAGATTCATGAAACTTACATCAATGTCATTTCTAATAGGTAATTTTCATAACTTTGTTTTCAAAAATTGAATATGTACTTATATTTATATTTACATTCAGAAAAACACACTAAAGACATACATAACTCATAAACAGGAAGAAATATATATATTTTTGTTTGCAGAGTGAGTCAAGTATTTAATATCAAGGTACAAAATTGTAAAGTGTGTAATTTTTTAGGTAGTCTCAATTGTTGTGTAGGCAACATGCAGATGAGTGAAAAGAAGTAAAAAATTTTTGAATATATATATACACATATATACACAAACATAAATTCACATATATATACACATATATATATACACATACATATACATATGGCATGAAACTTTCAGAAAAGGCAGAAGAGCCTAAGAACTTAAGTATCACCCAGAATCCAATCCACAGAGAAAGAGGTTAAATATTAAAATTACCTATCATGAACTCCATAAGCATCTATTTACTGTATTTTTGGTGGGAATATTTGTATATTCCTGCACATATGCACTCAGGGAACATATTGTCATTGCCTTTAAATGTACCAAACTCTCTAAAGGAAATTTGACCTGTTGATTTTAATATTTTGATACCACAAAATTTGATTCTAAAGTGCCAGTAAAAGTTTAGGAAGGGAAATTAAAACATTAAATAAAAGGAAAGAGTTATAAATAATGGCCCAATAAACCACCCACTTAGCAATCAGTAAATCTCATATGGCGGGAGTTGTAGCTTATACATAATTCTAAATCCCCACCACATAGTTCAATTTCAAATATACAATAGAACTACATAAATATGTATTGTTGATGAGTATGAGGGAATAAAAACAATTCTTAAATATTTCCAAGACATACGTAAAATGATTAACATTGACTTTGAGTAAGGGGATCATGGGAAAACACAGAGATTTAAATGGATAAAGAGCAACCACTATGCTGTACACCTGAAACCAATACAAAACAATATTGAAAACAAATGTAAATTTTTAAAAAGTAAGGTGTCCCATCATATTTAGAAAATTTATATGGACTACTAATAAAAACAAATAAAACATTAAAGAACAAAATACTTTATGATCTAAACAACTTGAAAAAAATTAGATAAAAATCCATGTTTCTGCTGGTACCAAATGCATATATTATCCCTGGTAAATATTTTAATTTGATATGTACATTTACAATTTTGAGGAAAAAGGACAAAGTAGGAGGGATCACAGTACTTGATATCAAACAATATTACAAGGTCACTGTAATCAAAACAGTCTGGTACTGGTATGACAACCCAAATATAGAGCAGTCAAACAGAATAGAGAGTCCAGAAATAAACCTATGTCCCTGTGGTCAATTGATATATGACAAAGGGGGCAGAAAATATAAAATGGAATAAAAAACAAATTGTGTTGGGAGATCTGGACAGCTATATGCAAAAAAAAAAAAAAATGAAACTTGACCACCACCTTAAACCATACACCAAAATAAATTCAAGATGGATAAAAGATTTAAATATAAGTCATAACAATATAAAAGTCCTACAGGAAAACATAGGGAGAAAAATCTCAGATATTCCATGCAGCAATATTTTCACCAATATGTCCCCTAGAGCAAGGGTCACAAAGGAAAGAATAAACAAATGGGACTATATCAAATTAAAAAGCTTCTGCACAGCTAAATAAACCATTATCAAAATGAAAAAAGAACCCACTGTATGAGAGAATATATTTGCCAATGATATATCAGACAAGCGTTTGATCTCCAAAATATATAAAGAACACATACAACTCCACACCAGGAAGACGAATAATCCAATTAAAAAATGGGCAAAGGACATGAACAGACACTTCTCCAAAGAGGACAGAGGGCCCAAATGAAAGGATGCTCAGCATCACTGACCAGCAGAGAGATGCAAATTAAAACCACAATGAGATACTACTTCATACCAATCAGGATGGCTATCATTAATAAATCAACAAACAACAAGTGCTGGTGAGGTTGTGGAGAAAAGGAAACCCTAGTACATTGTTGGTGAGAATGTAGACTGGTGCAGCCACTGTGGAAAATAGTATGGAATTTCCTCAAAAAACTAAAGACAGAATTGCCTTTTTATCCAGTTAACCTACTGCTGGGATTATACCCTAAGAACCATGAATCACCAATTCAAAAGGACCTATGCACCCCTATGTTCACAGCAGTGCTATTTACTATAGTCTAGTGCTGGAAACAGCCTAAGTGTCCATCAGTAAATGAGTGGATCAAAAAACGGTGGTACATTTATCCAATGGAATACTACCCAGCAGAAAGAAAGAAGGAGCTCGTACCCTTCACAACAGCATGGATGGAGCTGGAGAGCATTATGCTAAGTGAAATAAGCCAGGAAGTGAAAGGCAAATACTATATAATCTCACCTATAAGTGGAACCTTTCAACAAAACAAAGAAGCAAGCAAAATAGAACCAGAGACACTGAAATAAACAACAAGCTGACAGTGACCAGAGAGGTTCAGGGAGGGGGATAATAGGGGAAAGAAGGGGAACAGGTACAAAGGGCCCATGGACAAGGACAATGAGGTGGGGATTATCTTTGGGAGCAGGGGTTGGATGGGATAGGGGAGAGCAGTGAGGGGTGGAAATGGGGACAACTATAACTGAACAACAATGAAAAATAAATTAAAAATGAATAAATAAATATAATAAAGTATAAAGTTATAAATGTGATATCTGTCTGGATAAAGTCCAACTATTTTTATTATGAGAATGGTTTGTATGATATCGGTGTAAACTTGAAGCCAGAGAGTGACTGGAATGTGCACGTGTGAACAATGATGACTTCACTGCACTAGTCAGTGGGGGCAGTAGATGCCTTTGAGTGAGTATGTGTACTCTGTGGCTGTTGCATTCAAAATGGCTAAGTGAGTAGAGCAATGTATGTGCATCAAACTTTGTGTTAAGCTTTGTGTTAAGTTTGATATATCAAACGCTTGTCTGATATATCATTCTGCAAAAACTATTTGGATAATTCAGAAAGCCACAGCTATGGGCAACTGGTGATTGGCAGCTTCATCGTGACAACACACCCACTCGTGCATCCTGTCTAATGCAGAATTGTTTTGTGAAACATCAAATCACCCAGGTGATTCAGCCCTCTTAAAGTCCAGATTTGGTGCCCTGCAACTTCTGGCTTTTTCCAAAGCTAAAATCACTTTTGAAAGGGAAGAGATTTCAGACCATCGATGAGATTCAGGAAAATACGATGGGGCAGCTGATGGTGATTGGGAGAACTGTGTGAGGTCCCAGGGTGCCGACTTTGAGGGGCACTGAGGCGTCATTGTCCTACATACAATGTTTCTTGCATCTTGTATCTTCTTCAATAAATGTCTCTATTTTTCATATTTCATGGCTGGATACCTTCCTGACAGACCTTGTACTCTGACAATAATTAAAGAGTAGTAAGCTCCTTCCTCATCTACCACGCCCTTTGATGCACTTCAAAACAAAGAACCTGGGAAATTACAGAGTTGAGGATGGAAAGAACCTTCCAATTTTGGTAGAAACCTCACCTCATAGTTTTTCTTCCACTATGTTTTTCTTTCCCAAACTAGGCACTATTTCAAAATAGACTAGAACCCCAGGACTGGCTTCAGGCTACACCTGTCTCCTATCTACTTCTCTGCTACATTCTATTTCAAGTCCAAACAAACAAAACAAGAAAAAGTCTTGTCTGAATGGTACTGATATGTCTGCAGGAAATAATATGTTAATGCATCACTGTGCACTGTATAATGAATTAACATATATAGTTTCAATTGGGTCCTTCTAAAGATCTCATATTTGAATTCACGTGTGTGACTGTAAGGTAGAAATGTATTCATTATCTGACTTCTGGCCTTATTACAAATGTTCAATAATAAAAATAGTGTGGTGTTAGCATAAAAACTGACTAATAGGTAATGAAATATGTACTGTCCATAAACAGACCTTCATTTATATAATCATTAAATTTTTGACAAAGACACTAAAAGAATCCAATGGAAAAAGCAAACTATTTTCCATAATGGTACAAGAACAATTTAATATCCATGGAAAATACAATAATCTATAACCTCTATATTAAAGCATACTTTGTAAAGGATCATTAATCTAAATATAAGAACTAAAATTACAAAGCATGTAGATGAAAACAGAAAAGAGCATCTTTACAACTTAGGGTAGACAAAGACACAAGAAAAAAATGACACTTTGGACTTCATTAAAATTAAAAACTATTACTCAACGAGAAGCTCCATTGAGAAAATGAATAGGCAAACCTACACTGGGAGAAAATACTCATAAATTAAATGTCTGACAAAAGACTGGTATCCAGGTTACATGAAGAACCCCAATAATTCAATAATAAAAATGCAAGCAACTAATTTTTTAAAAAATATGGACAAAAGTTTTGAGCAGACACTATACACACAAAAGGGATTTATGTAAGGGCATAAAAAGCATGTTTAAAAGCACTTAACACCAAAATGCAAATAAAAGCTATAATAAGATACCACTGCACATCTACCAGAATGGCTAAAATTGAAAAATCTGAGAATACCAAAATATTTTGAGGATGTGGAGCAACTGAAATTTGTTTTTACATTTTTCTTGTAGTGTAAAATGATATAACTGCTTTGGGGATAGTTCTGGAAGTTTCTTATAAATCTAAACATGAATCTTCCCCCAGCAACCTCTTTCCTAGGTGCTTATAGGGAGAAATAGAAGCATACATCCACAAAAAGACTAAACAATATTCACAGAAGACAGGTCTTTTAGGACAATGAAAATACTCTATGATACTATAATGATGGATACATGTCATTGCACATTTGTTCAAACCCATACAATGTGCAACACCGAGTCCAGGCCCATAATGTAAACTACAGACTTTGGATGATTAAGATGTGTCAATGTAGGTTCATCAATTATAACAAATGTACCACTCTGGTGGGGCTCACTGATAATGGGGGAGTTTATACATATGTAGAGTTGTAAAGTATACAGGAAATTGTGTCTTCCTGTAAATCTTGCTGTGAACCTAAGACTGCTCTAAAAATAGTCTCTAAAAATCCTTACATGAAATATAGTCATAGAAACTTTATTCATAATAGCCTTCATTGTGATAATAGAAACCTCCATCTACATAATAAAAAGATAAATTGGGGTATATGTGTATGTATGCAATGGAATAGTATATAACAAAAAGAAAAGTCAACTGATAGTAAAAATTGATATGAAATACTTTGAGTGAGAAAGTCCTTACATTAAACAGCACATAGTGTATAATTTCATTTATATAAATTTTCAGAAATGTCTGAAAACTAATCTAAGGTTTTGAAAAATCAGAAATGTAGTTACCTCCTAGTGAGAGGGTGGGAAAGCAGGTGAAGGGCATCAGGTATGACTCAGAATGAACATGAGGGAAATTCCTGGGGTGACAGTAATGTTCTGTATCTTCACCACAGTTTGGGTTAAACAGGTGTGCATATTTGTAAAAACCCACAAAAAGGACGCCTTTAAGATTTATACATTTTGTTTTTTTGTAAATTTTACCTATAAAATTGAACTGAAAACCAGCATTGAAGTTCCATTAATAATATGCATGCTGAAGTATTTGGGGCAAAGTGTACTGATTTCTGCAACTTAACTGGCAGTGCACCATACAAAATAAGATGACTTGGTGGGTAGGTAGAGGGATGGATAGATGATGAATATTTGATAAAGCAAACACAGAAATGTTATATGTTGAATCTATGTGGTATGGATATGAGTGTTTATGGTATAATTTTTACAACTTTTCTATATGTTTGAAAATTTAAATAATAAAATGTTGGGGGAAACTTAAGTCTTTTTTAAATATTTTATTTATTTATTTTTAGAGAGAGGAGAAGGGAGGGAGAAGAGAGGGAAAGAAACACCAGTGTGTGGTTACCTCTTGCTCACCCCTTACTAAGGACCTGGCCTGCAACCTAGGCATGTGCCCCGATGGGGAATTGAACTGGTGACCCTGTGATTCACAGGCTGGCACTGAATCCACTGAGCCACACCAGTCAGGGCAAAAAAAAAAAACCCTTAAGTCTTGAGAGTGGCCCACTATAAAATCTGCCACTCAACTCATTTGCTCTTAGGCCTCAGCTTTGTTTTCTGTACTCCCCATTCCCTCCCCACTTGACATCTTATTCAAGCCACCTTGGCCTTCTGGTTATTCTTGGAATACATCAGACATGCACCTGCTTCACATGCTTTGATTTTTATGTATCCTCTTAGAACACACTTCTTCCAGATAGCCACAGCTTTTGGGGGGATTCTCCTCTTGTATAGGAGGTTATTCAAGTATTAGAATGGGTGGTTAGACCAAAACTAAAGTGCTTTCCAAGTTTAAAAATACACAGGGTATGTCAGAAGTAACACCTTCTTGAGTGTGGTTGGTAGGATAATATGGGTGTAGTAATTCATATTTTTTTTCTTTTTTTATTGTTGTTCAAGTACAATTGTCTCCATTTCCAGCCCACCACACCTTCCCTACCCCCTCTTCCCGCCTCCCACCCTGGAACCCACTCCCTTTGGCTTTGTTCATGTGTCCTTCATACCTGTTCCTTGATGACCCCCCTTTAGTATCCCCTGTTATCCCTCTCCCCCCTCCTCTCTGGTTACTGTCAGATTGTTCTTTATTTCAATGACTCTGGTTGTATTTTCCTTGCTTGTTTGTTTTGTTGATTAGGTTCCACTTATAGGTTAGATCATATGGTATTTCTCTTTCACTGCCTAGCCTATAATTTATAGTTTTAATTTGAACATTTCACATAAAATGTCATATGGTGTGCATGAGTGTGATATTGCTATGTTACAGAATTATATGCTCATGATTTTGTAATAAAATATTTTGTAATGAAAAGGGGTATCATTGTGCCTGACCCTGTATATTTGGATATTATTTATTTTAATTGAGGTATACCAAAAATTGGATCCCTGATCTGACATTGAACCAATATATAATTAATTTGTGAGATTCTGAGGAGAGTTTAATATTAGTACCAGGTATTAGGCACTTAGGAATTATTTAAACAGATTACTCTAAAGAGAAAGACAATATTTTTTCTTTTTTCTGCATGTTCATACATCACTTTAATGTCAATATAATTTCTGATGAAGAAGCATGTCTTAGAAGAGATAGCTGTAATTGTATATCTCAAGCAATGTGGACAAAGTCATATAACAATCCTTTAGACTTTAGGTTAGGTGGTTCTTTAATTAGTTTCTGAAGGTTGAAATATGTTAACATCATATACATTCTCAAAGTCTATGAATATTTCCTGAACTTCACCCCAATACTTTATTTTCAGGTCCCATATGGAGCAGTAAGAGAAAAAAAAGCAAAAGAAAATAGAAAGAGAAAATCTTAAGAATAAAGAAAAATAAAATGGAAGGTAAGGGCAAGGGCAAGGGTTTGGAGAAACCAGGGTGAAAAATAAAATATTAAGTAACATATATTATATACTCATTAAATTATTACTAAGAAAAAAGATTTAAAATTTATTTTTCTATATTTAAAAAGCAGGATCTATTAGAAATCTTAAAATTCATTCCATTTATATAACATATAGTCATTATAACCTTTGAATCTACAAAAGAATAAATAATGTAATGAAATAAGTCTTTTTCATGATTTCCTAAATAGGATAATCTCAAACAAAAGGCCTCCTCTAAGTTCATGTGATGATGATTTATGACAGATACAGAATGCAGAGCCACTTCATTTTTAACTATATCCTTGGTGGTTCTTAGTTTGTTACTGAAGTTAAAATAGGTTGATATTTAACTAAAACAAATGCTTCAAGAGCAAAGTTTCCTATCCCTAGGAAAACTGTCAAGTAGCCTATTTTCCTCCTATTCCTTACTTCTCCAGTTTTACATCTATGAACTGAATGTCCTCATGCTTTATTTCACCTTGCCCTTATCAAAAACTGTTTTTGAAAAAGGACCCCAAAACTTTCTTGCACTTAAAAAGAAAGCATGAATTATATTTCCTATGCTGTACTTTACATCCCCATGACTATTTTGTAACTAACAAAGTGTGCATCTCAATCCCTTCATCTTTTTCACCCAGTCTGCCAAACCTCCTCTCCTCTGGCAACCATCACTCTGTTCTCTATATTTATGAGTCTGTTTCTGTTTTTTTTTATTCACTTATACTTTTCTTTAGATTCCACATATAAGTGAAATCATATGGTATTGATCTTTTTCTGACTGACTTATTTTACTTAACACTATATCCTCTAGGTCGATCCATGCTGTCACAAATTATTAGGTTTCATCGTTTTTATTGGGCGAGTAATACTGTAACAACCATGTATGGTGCCAGTTGGGAACTGGAAATATCAGTGGGACCAGTTTGGAAAGTATATAATTGTCTAATCACCATGCCGTGCAACTGAAATTAATATAAAATAATATTGAGTGCAAACTGTAAATTTAAAAAATTTTAAAAAATAAAATTTATTTTGGAGATCAAACCCTTCTTTGAGGTATCATTAGCAATTATGTTTTCCAATATAGTTTATGCCCTTTTCATTTTGTTGATGTTTTCTTTAGCCATGCAGAGGTTTTCTAATTTGATGTAGTCCCATTTGTTTATTCTTTCCTTTATATCTCTTGTCTTAGGGGATGTATAGGTGAAAATATTGCTGTGTGGGATATCTGAAATTTTCCTGCCTGTGTTCTCGAGAACTTTCATGATGTTATGACTTATACTGAATTCTTTTCTCTTTCTTGAGTTTATTTTGGTATATGGTGTAAGTTGGTAGTCAAATTTCATTTTTTTGCATATACTTGTCCAGACCTCCCAATACTATTTATTGAAGAGATTATTTTTACTCCATTTTATATTCCTGTCCCCTTTGTCAAATATTAACTGGCCATACTGATGTGGGTTTATTTCTGAACTCCCTATTTTGTTCCATTGGTCTATGTGTCTGTTCTTATACTAGTACCAAACTGTTTTGATTACAGTGGCCTTGTAATACAGTTTAATATCAGGTACTGTGATCCCTCCTTCTTTGTTCTTCTTTCTCAAAATATATAAAGAACTCACTTGACTTCAACCAGGAAGACAAACAATGCAATTTTAAAATGGGCAAAGGACCTGAACAGACACTCTCCAACGAGGACATGCAGAGGGCCCATAGACATATGAAAGGATGCTCAGCATCACTAGCCAGCAGAGAGATGCAAATTAAAACCACAATGAGATGCCACTTCATACCAGGTCCCAACTGCCATCATTAACAAATCAACAAACAATAAGTACTGGTGAGGTTGTGGAGAAAAGGGAACCCTAGTGCACTGTTGGTGGGAATGTAGACTGCTGCAGCCACTGTGGAAAACAGCATGGAATTTCCTTACTAAAGATGGAACTGCCTTTTTATCCAGTTAACCCACTGCTGAGATTATACCCTAAGAATCCTGAAACACCAATTCAAAAGAACCTATGTACCCCAATGCCCATAGCAGCATTATTTACAATGGCCAAAGTACTGGAAACAACATAAGTGCCCATCAATAAATGAGTGGATCAAAAAATTGTGCTACATTTACACAATGGAATTTTACGTAGCAGAAAGAAAGAAGGAGTTCCTACCCTTCACAACAGCATTGATGGAACTGGAGAGCATTATGCTAAGTGAAATAAGCCAGGCAGTAAGAGACAAATACCTTATGATTTCATCTATAAGTGGAATCTAATTAACAAAGCAAACAAGCGAGCAAAATAGAACCAGAGACATTGAAATAAACAACAAACTGACAGTGACCAGAGAGGAGGGAGGAAGGAGATAATGGGGAAAGAAGGGAAAGGGGCAAGTCAAAGAATATGAAGAGAGGACTCAGGGACATGGAAAATGGGGGATTCACTGTGGGAATGGGGGGGATGGGGCAGGAAAGAGCTAGGGGGCTAAAGGCAGGACAAGTGTAAATAAACAACAATAAAAAATTTTTCTCAAAAAATAAATAGAAAATAAAAATTTAAAAAATATAAAGCATGAACTTGTTTAACATACTGTATGCCCCACAGGAAAATTTTCATTTTGACAAGAAATAAGTTTTGAAGTCAAAATAATTACATTCAACCATTAGCAAACTGTAAAAAGAAGGCAGTTTCTGAGGCAGAAGCATTTTATCTTTTGTTCCAGATATTATATGAAAAATGGAAGTAGTATTAGATACTTTGTTTTGCCTTGAAACAAGTTCTAAAGAATGGTCAAAACAAAACAAACAAACAAAAAAAAACACAGCTAACCGCTACCTAAATGATTCATACTTATAGGGAGTGTTTGACCCTCTTAAATTTCCTCAAATGAACACTAGATTGATCTAGAAAGGAAAAAATATAATTAATTAATTCTAATTGTTTCAGGCACATCTAAAATACTTCGTGCAACCTGTAATTATAAAGAATACTGTCAGATTTTTTTATTATTATTTAATCAGAAAGAAAGAATGAACAGAGGTCCCCAAGGCAACAAGTACAGGTTCAAGAGGGGGTTTTTTGTTGGAAATTATTAAGAAAAATATATTTACCAAACAATGGGATTTTATGAAAATAACTTTCTCTACACCAATATCTGATATACATAATTTCAAAAAACTTTGTCTTATATAATGTATTAAGGTCTGTTATCTTGAGTAATTAATTATCTTGAGTAAGTTCCAATGTATAGTTATAGTTTCTGACCAAAGAAAGCTGCACACAAGCAAATTATTTCTCAGGGAAAAAGTGTACCAAATCAGTAATGTGAACAAAGGAACTATTTTTATTTTTGCTTTAGAATATGCTGAAAATATACTCATGTTTGCTCATTGTAAATTATACCTTTTCAATTAATTTATGGTTTATTTCTGTCTCACAGTTTAGAATATTACCTTCTATAAGAAACATTAGAGTTTTCCTTTTTTAAAAACAATTTCATTTGTGTGACAGAAAACATAAACCACTATATGCTTTAAAAATTTACTATATATTTATATTTATCTATACTTGTATATAGAGTACTAAAAGAAATATAATTATTTAGTATTCTAGCATCAAAAATATACAGTATGTGTGAAATATTTTATTTTATATAACAAGATCTTAGAAGGCCACTTACCACATCTATCATATCAGATTCCATTTCATTGTTGAGATCAGACTACAAGAGAAGAAAATATAATTGTTGCTATATAATCTATAATTTCTTTAGTTAAAGCCCCAAAATAAATATTAAATAATAATACTAGTGTGTTTGAAATAGATTATTTCAAAGTTGTAGAAAGGAATCCTTCAGAATGGGAGGAAACAGCACTCTCTAATGAGAGTCTCTGTCTTTTAACAGATGCCTTTCATCTTTTTTATATTTATCTCTATTATGATACATGTGTATTCATTCTACCATCTAATTTTGTCTTCTATGTATCATATTTCTTTTGGCTCATTTCCTGTCTTCTCTGCATTTTAATAAAACACACTTTCTTCATTCTCTTTGTTTTCCACTCTACTAGTAAAGATATTACATGTTCTGTTTATGTATTTTTCTTTTTTAAAAAGATTTTCTTTATTTTTATATTTTATAGTTTTTTTTATTGTTGTTCAACTTCAGTTGTCTCCATTTTCTCGCCACCACTCTCCCCTGTCCCACTCACCCTCACCTCCCACCCTTAATCCTTCCCTGCTTTGGCTTTCTCCATAGGTCCTTTTTACATGCCCCTTGATGACCCTTCCTCTTCTTTTCCCCATTACCCACCTCCCACCTGGTTACTGTCAGTTTGTTTTTTATCTCAATGTCTCTGGTTATATTTTGCTTGCTTGTTTGTTTTGTTGATTAGGTTCTACTTATAGGTGAGATGTATTTTTTAAAGATTTTATTTATTTATTTCTAGACAGAGGGGAAGGGAGGGAGAAAGAGAGGGAAAGAAACATCAATGTGTGGTTGCCTCTTGATGCCCCCAACTGGGTACCTGGCCCGCAACCCAGGTATGTGACCTGATTAGGAATCGAACCAGTTACCCTTGGGTTCACAGGCCCAAATTCAGTCCACTGAGCCACACCAGACAGGGCACTGTTAATGTCTTTTTAACCCCCAAATTTTAACATGTATAGCAGAACTAATTTGTTTAAGTAATACTTACATTCTATTCTGATCAACACAATGACCTTAAAACTCTATACTCCAATTTCTTTTCTTCTATGTTTTGTGTTATCATTGTCTACTATCTGAGTTTTATCGTTTCCTCTGCTGACAGAATTAACCTTGTTTTACAGTCAAAGCTTATAAAGATCAATCGCATGTTTAATGATTCTTTTTCCCACCACAGTTTTTTTTTTAAAGATATTATTTATTCATTTTTAGAGAGAGGGAAAGGGAGGGAGAAGGAGAAAGAGAGAAACATCAATGTGTGGTTACCTCTCACATGCCCCCCTACTGGGGACCTGACCCACAACCCAGGCATGTACCCTGACTGGATATCAAACCAGTGACCCTGTGGTTCATAGCCCATGCTCAATCCACTGAGCTACACCAGCCAGGGCTACAGTTTTGTTTTAGGAAATTTATTTTATAGTAAATAAAATACAAGTGCACTAATCATAAATATATAGCTTGACTACAATATATTTGCATATACTTTTATATACCTAATAAATATATGCACATATTTATATATGTATAATAACAACACAAGTAAGACTATGAAAATTTTCTAGTGCCCCATAAAGTTCTCCCATGCTCTTTCACAGTCTATTCTCCAAGTGGTAACCAATTTTCTATTTTATAATAAATTATTCTTGTATGCTTTGAACTTCACAGAAATGAAAAAATATAGTACATATTCTTTTATCTCTGGATTTTTTTCAGTCACCACATTATCAGTTAAGAGTCACCCAGGTTGTTGAAATACCACTTAGTTTTAGTTTTACATGATACACCTCTTCCTGTCCTTCCAGTTTCAATGTGTCCTTATATATAAAGTATAATTCTGAGAAAAACCACTTAGACCTATTTAATACAGCATCAAAATCCTTGCCTTTTAAATTGAGTGTTATTTACACTTAAAGTAATTGTTGGTATAGTTGCATCTGTATTATTTTTTTAATTAAATTATTTTATTTATTTTTTAAATTTATTTTTATTTTAATCATTATTCAAGTAGTTTGTATCCTTTACTCCCATTCCAACCAACCCACCCTTCCCTCCCCTCCTCCCTCCCATTTCCAACCCCTCTAGTTTTTGTCCATGTTTCCTTTGTATTTGTTCCTGTAAATCCTTCCCATTCTCCCCTGAAATTCCCTCCCCTCTCCCCTCTGTATTATTTTTTACAGATTTTTTAAAAATATTTTATTTATTTATTTTTAGAGAGAGGGGAAGAGAGGGAGAAAAATAGGAAGAGAACCATCAATTTGTGGTTGCCTCTCACATAACCCCACTGGGGACATGGCCCACAACCCAGGCATGTGGCCTGACTGGGAATTGAACTGGTAACCCCTTTGGTTTACAAGCCAGAGCTCAATCCACTGAGCCACACCAGCCAGGGCTATATCTGTATTATTTCTATAGCATTAGTTTCTTTGTTTAGTCTGTTCTTTATTTGAAATTATTGGGCTATTATATTAAATATTTGTATTATTAATTAGGTTTCAACTTATGCCTCATTTTACTATTTTTCCATGGTTACTCTAGAGCAGATTTCCAAAGTGTGGTTTTGGAAAATTTGTACTTCCCTAATGATCTTTCAGGGGATTCATTCAGTCAAAAATAGTTTCAGAAGGATATTGAGAGTATTTACACTTTTTACTCTCATTTTCCACTAGTATAGAGTAAATCAGAGGGCCATGTAACACTTATCATAATATAGTAAAAGTAGAAGCGATCTGGATATCCAGAGAACAAATTGATGATTGCCAGAAAGGAAGGGTGAGGGGTCAGGTGAAATAGGTGAAAGACATTAAGAAGTACATACTGCCAGTTATAAAAAAAAAACAGCCACAGGGATCTAAAGTACAGCTTAAGAACTATAGTCAATAATATTGTAATAATTACTTATTGTGCCAGGTGAGTACAGACTTAACATATGGATCATCTAGTATGTTATAAATGTCTAACCACTATGATTTATACCTGAAACCAATATTGAAAGTTAGCTGTAATTCAAAAATAAATAAATAAACACACAAATAAATCCATAAAATATATTATAAAAGATACATAAATAGATTTAAAACAGTATATACTTTTCGACGGCATGGATGGCCCTGGAGAGCATTATGCTAAATGAAATAAGCCAGTCAGAGAAAGACAAATACCACATGATTTCATTGAAAAAAAATGGAATTATCTTCTGGAGGGTGGGTCCCTTGTAGTACAGGCTTCCCCTGCTAGGTGAGTGTTCTAGGAGCCCATCTGCATCATCAATCCACCAGCTGGTATTGTTGTTGTGAGACGCTGCATTTGGCTTCAGGGAAATTTTTTTGAAGACTCTTTCAATGCATTTGCCCATTTCATGATGGGTGATTTACAAGCGCACCTGCCCACACCTCACTGAATATTCAGCAGTTTTAGACAAAAGAAAAAAAAGGCATGCCCCCCTACCCCACCCTCCCTATTCACTTGATCTCACCCTATGTGACTTTTTTCTGTTTCCCCAGATGAAAAAGGTCCTCAAAGGGGAACGTTTTGCTGATGTGAAAGAGGTGAAACAAAAAACAGCAGAGACACTAAAAGGTATCAAAACCAACAAGATCAAAAACTGTTTTAAGCAGTGGAAAAAAAGTTTCAATAGGTGTATTGCATCAAATTGAGAATACTTGGAAGGTGACTGAAGTTTAAACATGTGAAAATAAATACACAATTTTATAAATAAATTTTTGTTTTCTGGCCCCCCTCATATATATATAATTGTGCATGTGTATATATAAATTAGTATATAATTAGTTATACTAAATAATATATATTAGTATAACTAAGATATATATTAGATTGTGTAATATATTTTGTTCCATTCTTTCGCTTTCAATATTTCTGTAACCTTGCATTTGTGTTCACTTTACTTTAATCCTTTTGATGCCCTGAAACAGAGAAGTTTATTTTATTGTATCCTTATTTTCCAATTTTTTTCTCAGTAGCAGAGTTGGTCTATTAAGAGTCTACAGTGACTTTGTTGAAAGTAGCATTCTAATTTTGAGGCTTTTCATAAGACATGAAATTTCCCATTATTCTTTCTGCCACAGTAAAATAAGAAATAGTAGGGACAGATTTGAGAAGAGGCCCTTTAAACCAAAACCCCATTCCAGATTAATGCAGATAATAGTTGAACCACATGACCTGTATTCACTGCTAAAGACATTTCAGCCACTCAACAGACTTGAATGAAGATTTGAAGATTAAAAACATTATTTATATCTAGCACTTAGAACAGTGACCAAGTATTAATTGCTATATAAGTGTTAGCATTATTTTTCATTGTTGTTCAGTTACCGTTGTCCCGCCTTTTTCCCCATCGCTATCCCCTGCCCTGCCCCCTCCCATTCCCACAATCACCCCCATTTTCCATGCCCACAAGTCCTCTATTCATGTTTCTTGACTTGTCCCTTCCCCTTCATTCCCCTCCATCAGCTATTATTATTGCATATTTTCACATAACCAGTCTTTGAACTAATTTCTGAAAAAACAAATACAATTCACATGGATACCATACCTATTGCAATGAATACTGTTTTAATGTTTTGTAATTGATGATAAAATTTGAGACAACATATTTTATTTTTGTAATTGTTGACACTATTACAGATGTTTCCCATTTCCTCCCATTTGCCCACCTCCCCACTGCCCTCATTCCCCTTTCCTCTGGCCATCACCATACTATTATCTGTGTCTTTGAGTTATTGATGTATGTTCTTTGGCTAATCCCTTCACCTTCTTTCATCCAGTCCCCCTTTCTTCTACGGCAGCTGTCAGTCTGTTCCATGAATCCATGCCTCTGGTTCTATTTTGTTAGTCAGTTTATTTTGTTCATTAGATTCCACATGTCAGTGAGATCATATGGTATTTGTCTTTCATGACTGACTTATTTTGCTTAGAAAAATAGTCTCCAGGTCCATCCATGCTGTTGCAAAGGGTAAGAGTTCCTTCTCTTAAAATATGTATTAGACACTCATATGTAGAAAAGGTTATGTTGAATAATCTTAATATAAAATAATGTGAGATAATTCCTGATCTCAAGAGACTTAAAATCTACTTGTTAAGACATGATGTATATGTTAAAGATTAAACATTACTTGTTTAAATATATGATTATTCTACTAAACAATTCTCTCCTATTCATTCATGTGTCATCTACGAAGCCTACATCATGTATCTGCATATAGCCAACCCTCAAATGATTATGGAATTAAAACATGCTTACAAAGTATCATGTGCTGAACTTTTGAAAATAATAATTACAGGAGCCACCTTTGATGAATGGATGAATGGATAAATGGAAGTATGAACAAATAAATGAATATACTAACCATTTCTTAAAGGAAGTATGTTAGTTAGACAAAAAGAGAAGTCATGGTAGTACATTCTAGGTGGAGATCATAGTATAAAAATGATAGACATGGAATTGTACATGAAATACTTAGGAGGGGTATTCAAACTTTTTGCATCTCTGGGCCACACTGGAAGAAGAGTTGTCTTGGGCCACACATTAAACACAGAAACACTAATGAAAACTGAGGGGCAAAAAAAATGTTTTAGGTAAATTTACACTTTTATGTTGGGCCACATTCATAGCCATCCTGGGCATATGTGGTCTGGAGGCTGTGATTTGAACATCCCTGCTAGTAAAGAATGAATGAGTAAAACATATTAACCATACTACAGGGATAACATAAAACAGAAGAATAATATAACAGATGATTATATACTAAGGAAGGTTGTGAATGGTAAACTTGCTATATACAAGTTTAGACTATTTTTACTGGATAATAATGAGCATTTGAAAGTTTCTAATCAGCTTAATATTTATTTAGAATAATGCAGCAATAGTGGCAAATTTTAACTGAATAGTTAATAGTTTTGAGTTGACAAGTTTGTTATTAGTGACACAAATACTGTACTTATATATAACAAAATATGAATCTGTATTTAGTGTTGACACTCAAAATGATATTGAAGATATAGGTTGTTTAGGTATCATTGAAAAGAAATTTACAATTTGGCTGGTGTGGCTCAGTGGATTGAATGCAGACCTGCGAACCAAAGGGTTGCCAGTTCAATTCCCAGTCAGGGCTCATGTCTGGGTTGCAGGCCACGTCCCCAGCAGGGGGCATGCAAGAGGCAACCACACATTGATGTTTCTCTCCCTCTCTTTCTCCCTCCCTTCCCCTCTTTCTAAAAATAAATACATAAAATCTAAAGAAAATAAAAGAAATTTACAGAACTGATGGTTAAATGCATGTGAAGATGTATGGAGAACAGACAACAAAATGATGTCTTACCTGTTCACAGAAATAGTTCAATAATGAGATATGTTTAATGAGATGAATTTTCAGACTGGAAAATTCTGACATGCAATCAAGTGGAGGCCTGCCAGGGAAGGATTACAAGAAGTTTCATCACTCTCAGTTTCATTGAATACCACAGCTTTATACTTTAAGAAATTGAAGATTAAATCCATAATAGATATTTCTATAATTTTGAAAAAGTATCAAGGGTACTTAATTTCTAGACATTACAAAGTTATATAAAAATAATGGAAAATTTATATGAAAGCTGATCAATGTAATATACTTATGGCCTCAATAAATTGGTAGGATGGTAGATGCACAATTAAAAGTAGTTATTCTTGTTTTCAAATTACCATAAAAAGGTTGAAGGCAGAATAGGTAACTTTTATTTTTTTATTTCTTTTACCTTGGCTAAAGGGTAAAGGAAATAAAAATAACAAAAGGAGGAAGAAAATTGTCATATACAAATTATGATGTCCACAAATAAGTTATATATCCCTTAGAAAATAAAAACAGGCTATATCTGGTAATTTTATTTGCCACAATTGAAAAATATGTATTTTACTTAGGACACTATGAGGATTGAAAGTCTTGTCTTTATTTTTCAATGTAGCATAGCTCTCAGGCTTCTGTAGCTTTAGGGACCTGTAATCATAAGTAGTAATTTGAATGAGGTTATAAAACCTATATAGCTTTGGTGGAAAATGATCACTCAATTCATCTATCCTATTATGTTACAGAAATCGAGAGTAATTGTCAGAATGCCACTTGCAGAATAAATTAACAAGCATTACAGTACTGAAGCCATATTTAGTCATGCAGGGGAAGTTAAGTTTTATTTTTAAGAATTAGAAAGGAAAAATAATTCTACTCCTCCTAAATTCCTAGGAGACTACAATCCCTGGTGTTTATACAAAAGTGCCATCTTCTGGAGGTCTATTTCTAAAGCATATAAGGATATGGACAATGATCCAAATTACTTCTGATAATTAAGATTATAACCTTATGTGGCAAGATACATAGGACAATCTCCTGTAACTGTGCCCAAGGTATAACTTGAGCAAAATTCTATAAGCAACAGTGTTTCCCTTCGCATGTATTTCTAGAGCTACCCCCCACACCCAAAAAAAGAAAAGCAAAAAGGAAAACATTGGGTCAATGTAGAGTCTCACCCCATTATATCCCTTAATTCTCAACATAAAACACAATCAAGTTGTGTTTCCTTACAAGTAGAATCTTGGTAGTTACTTGGATAAGTGGTTTATAGTTACTCTATTACCATCCTCAATGAATTTTGTCATAAATTCTGTCTCCCTCAAATCAGTAAACCACCTAAAATTTTAATGACTAAAATTTTCCTATATCATAATGATATAAATTCTTATCAATGGATGCTAAGATTTCCATGTAATGCCATAATTGAGAGCTTTCTAAAACCCCTAACTTTTACAGTAAATCTTAAAATGTTTTCTATTACTCATAAAGCAGCACAAATGAAGCTTTATATTATGATGTAAGCTTATAGTATTTATAAAGTCAACCTTTCATACACTGCAGTACAGTTGAAAAAGCTCCAGGTAACCAACTAAAATGGCTAAATATTTTAGGCAGATATAAAAAAGGGAGAGAAAACTTTATCCATTTTCATGACTTCTAGAACTAAACTCCTGAATTAACTTCAATTCTCAACAATACTTATTGCTATTAGTAAGATGACTCACTAGAGTTATATCCTTCTTAAAAATAAAACTGAAATAACTTTAGTCCTCAATCGTATTTTATTCAACCAAATCAAATAATAGCTTGAACCACAGTTTGAGAAAAATTAACGTTAAAACTAATAATGGAAAATGTATATTTTAATAGCATCTTTCACATGTTTTATTTTAAAAACACAGAAATAAGGTCTATTTCAGGATAAACTATATAAATAATTTTGCCCAGTAACACAATTATTCAATTTCAGATAGAAAAGAAGAAGCAATTCCTCCAATTGATACTCTTAACCAGATATTTTCTAAGATAAATTTAATTATCCTATAGGAAATCCAATTAGGCTGAGCCCCAACCATTCTTAAAATCCATGTTACTATCTGATCAGAATATACCAGATGAGTCTCTGACATAATTTTCAAAACATATGGATTTTCCTAGGGGGGCCTTTGGAAAATTGGAAACAATTAAAGCTGAGAAATTGAAAAGTACATAAGTGTTTTTATAGCAACTATCTCTGGTGCAAGACATTAACACTGTGCTTTTTATATGTTTCATTCATAACACTTTTATGTTTGCAAAGATCATATTTAGAATGCTCAATAAATTTTCAGCTTAGTAAAAAAGTTGCTCATTATGAATACCTCTTATTTAGTAATCACTAGTCTTTAAGCAAGGACTATGTGTATCTGTAATGTTTTAAAGTAACATTTAAAATCTTTACAAAGTTAGAAAAGATGTTAAGATGATCCACAAATTTTCCATATTCCAATGTTATTAAATGATGTCTCTTTGTACAGATCATATCATTTCTGAAGGAGAAATCTGACTGATTGTCTTAAGGACTAAATACTACAAAATACTACAAGAGCAATATAATCTCCCCTTTGTCTTATCTGGTTTCACTGATCGAGAGCAAGAAGGCCCTCAAATTGGTGATGTAGTGAAACTGTGTCAAAGAGTGCTTGTTAATATTGACACCATGATGTGAATTTTATAATGAGATTACTTTAATAAGATAAGAAAATTGAACACACTGAATTATCAACTATCAGCAAAGCAGGTTATATTTAATTGAAGGGGAGGGTTCTCTTTGTTGTCACTACTCAGTCATGTGGCTCTCTTTCCTGTCTGCCCATTATCCCTTTTAATATTCTCCTTAAATTGAATTCATTCCAAGGATCACAATTATTTACTTTGTTCAGCTTATTACCTATCAGACAGATGTGTATAATGGGCTCAGAAGAGAGAAAGGATGGGACTGGTAAATTTCTTAAATTTCCTTTAACATTCAACTTGAAATTTTTTGAACTAGTGTGTCAGTCATTTCATCCTTTTCTTTGAATGTGAAGAAAATCAAGTATCAATGGCAATGAAAAGAGATAATAAGTAATTAGTAAGAGACCAGGTAATAAAGAGGTAAAAGTATGATGATTTCTCCCTCTTATACTTCTCTCATTGATCATAAAAGCATGAATTTTTTAAGTAAATAAAAGCATGCTTCCCTCTCTTACTATCTAACCTGTCACGGGTTATAAGGAATAAATAAATACCCACATAATACTTCATTTGTATGTAGCATATAGAGTTGACTATATAATTTGACAAAAACAATTATGAAATTGAAATATTAAGATGTTACCTAAAGGTTATTATCAAAAGAAGATCAGTATATTACCCAGAGATTGTTACAACCTTTGATTTCTATAGCTTTCTATTAGTAACACAGCTTCAAAAACAAGACTCAGTCTTTTTCACTAAAGACAACTAATGTAATTAATATATAAAGAAAATAACTTTTGATATCATAAAGAGTCCCCAGTGGTAATTTAGAACTTTGGTGTAACTTTTGTCCATTCCAGAAAGACTGTAGAAAAACAAGTGCTATTTCTAATGTAGCAGCCAAGTTCGATCTACAAAGGGAGTGCAAAATGAATCCTCTGTAAAATATATAGTATTACTGTAAAATGATTTTTTTATTAAAAAAGTTACATGACCAAATGTTGGTTCATTTAACATAAAATTATGTTGTTTACCTTATGGAGATATTCAATATCAGATATTGAATTCATTCAGATATTCAGCATCAGTAAAAATATCTAATTGTCTTTGAAAAATACTGGAGAAATAAAATCCAATTCACACATAAGTTTTCTGAAGAAGGACAAAGTGGGAAAATGGAACAACCTTAAGGCTTTACAGATCATATATTTGTAATTACCTTTGCAAAATGTTTAATATCATCTCGACCACATTAATCAGATCAAGAGCAGCTGCAATAATGTTATGAGGTGGTTGCTCATTAGTGTCATGTAGAGTACGCGCCGTTCTTCTTTCCGATATGATGACACGAACTCGATCAGTAGCGAGCTCAAGATGTTCACTTTGCTTTTTGAATCTGGTGGCCATCTTTTTGTCATGCTGAAATTAAAATGGGAGTTTGGCGAAAAAAATGAGGTAGCACTTATCTAACAAACTATAAGTATGAAATGGGTTCAACAGCAATACCGTTTAGCCAAAGTAATATAAGAGAGTGGCAAAATTACCATCAATCATTTTTCATTCTTTACATATTGTTTCTGGTCATACTTATATCATTCATGGTCATAGTTATGCAAAGGGCCTGAAAGAATAGGGTTCACCAATGGATACTTTGAGGTATATAATTTTAGAATGTGACAAAAACTACTACTTGCCTACAATTAGGACATGTTAGTGCTGGTACTGCCTTATAGTACACACCTACCTCATTTCATTTTTAGAATATAATCTAGTGAGGGGGGACCTACATTAGTTTGAAAACTACAGAGGATTGGGTATAGATCTAAGAGATAGGAAAAGGGCTCCTTACATTTCAATTATCTCAGAGTTCTACAAACTATGTATAATCCTTTCTGTGAACTGGTAATTTAAGCATACAGGAGCTGTAAGATTACTAATTGGGTACTGGTATTTAAATGTACCACTTCAAGTGGTTAGACACTTGTCTAATTTACATGTTTCTTCTTAGCATGAATATGTGTGCAAACACTCTCATTAGTCACACTTTGTCCAGGGCCTCATCAAATAGCGGTCAGAAATAATCACAGAATTGCAATAATGGCCCCATGTAGCCTCCTCTTTGGAAGAAATTAATCTAGTTTTTCACTTTAAACTTCACAAATACATCTAAAAATAGGTCATCTTCCAGATTCCTGATGAATAAGTATGTTTTGGTAGCATGTACTTTCTGCAAATA
This sequence comes from Trachops cirrhosus, assembly GCA_028533065.1. Taxonomy (NCBI): domain Eukaryota; kingdom Metazoa; phylum Chordata; class Mammalia; order Chiroptera; family Phyllostomidae; genus Trachops; species Trachops cirrhosus. The sequence goes on along the minus strand of CM052552.1, from coordinate 33,261,004 downwards.
AGTTTGCTTTACATTTGCTGATTGACAAAGTAAGGTGTGTATTTTTTATTTCTTCTTTCAAAGAGTTTTATAATATGAAAAAAATAATATAAAATGATGTTTTCTACTTTCTTATTTATAGATATCAAAATTAAATTATAAATGTCAACAGTTTTTGTTAATATAACCTGGGAGTTTAGATATATTATCATTAACATATTAATAGATAAACATTTTGGGGGTATATATTTGTATTTAAAGAGTTTTTCAAAATTTTGCACTAATTATATAACCAGATTAATGAAATTATCTTGACAAACTATGCTTTACTAGTTCCATTACTCATTGCTGCTTCTTTTATACTATAACTTCTGTGTTCTGGAATTATTTATTTTATTCATTCTTTCATCAGCTGGAATTAACCTTCCAGTAATTTCAAGGAGTTATGGGAAATATACTTTCTGACTTTATAGTTGTAAAAATATTTCGCAGTTGCCAACTCACATAAATGGTTTCCCCATACCACACAGCAATTATCAAATTTTAACCCAAACACAAAAGCCTCCTGATATCCAGGGCTCTTTTTTATCCATTCATCTGCTAATGGACACTTAGTGTTTTACATATCTTGACTACTGTGATCAATGCCACAATGAGACAATGAGTATGTGGGTGCAGACATCTTTTTCAGACAGTCATTAATTTTCTTTGAATATATGAGGCCTGTCCAGAAAGTATCCAGCCACACACTATTGAAACATAGAGACACTTACTGAAGAAGAAACAAGATACAAGAAATATTGTACACAGGACAATGATGCCTCAGTTCACTTCAGAATAGGTACCTTGGGACCTCATACAGTTCTCCCAGCATCTCTTCCACTGTCAAAACACAGTCTTTAACATCCTTTGTTGGAATCACCATCTCCTTCCCCGTTGTATTTTCCTGAATCTCACGGACACTCTGAAATCTCTTCCTTTTCAAAGGTGATTTTAGTTTTGGGAAAAGCCAGAAGTTGCAGGGCACCAAATCTGGGCTATAGGGGGACTGAGTCACCTGGATCATTTGATGTTTCACCAAAAACTCTGCAGGAGATGTGACACGTGAGTGAGCATGTTGTCTGATGAAGCTGCCAATCAGCATCTGCCCATAGCTGCAGCCATTTTCATCGTATTGCATCTCTCAACCAATAAAGAACATCAAGGAAGTGCTCCTTATTAATTGTTTGGCCTGGAGAGGTGTACTCAGGATGGACAACAGCTTCCTGATCAAAAAACACAATTAACATGGTCTCGATCTTGCTGTGACTTTGCCAGCTTTCTTTGGGTGTGGAGATCCAGGCAATTTCCTTTGGGATGACATGGCTTTCATTTCTGAATCATGGCCATACACCCACAATTCATCTTCGGTTATGACCTTCTTGAGGAGCTCTGGTTCATTGGTAGCAGTTTGAATCAAGTTATTAGCAACTACAACACAATGTTCCTTCTGCTCTGGTAGCCGAAACCACATAATGAATTTTGCCATGACGCATTTTATGCCAAGATCCTGCATCAAAATCTTGGACACAGTAGTTTTTTGAAATCCCCAGATCAACTTCTAGTTCTCACACTGTCAGTCACCAATCTTTGTTGATCGCAGCCCATACACATTCAATGTTCTCACATATTCTACTTATTGCAGGCCCTCCAGAACATGGATCACTTTCAACAGATTCTCAATCATCTTCAAAATGCTTGTGCTACACTTTAATTTGAACTGCACTCATTGCATTGTCCCTGAAAGCCTCTGAATCATTCAGTGTCCACAGAAGAATGTTCAGGCTTAACACAAAATTTGATGCAGATTCATTGCTCTAGTCACTCAGGCATTCCAAATGTGATGGCCACACAGTATACATGTTCACTCAACGACATCTACCATCCCCACTGACTAGTACAGTGAAGTTGTCATTGTTCACACATGAACATTCCAGTCCACTCTCCTTGGCTACCAGGTTACACCAATGTCACGTAAACCGTTCTTGTTATATTAACAATGGCTGGACTTTTTCTGGACAGACCTCAGTATATCCTGAAGTAGAATTACTGAATCATATGGTAGTTTTTAAATTTTGAGCAACATCCATACTTTTTTTATAATGGCTGTACTAATTTACATTCCTACCAACACTGCACATCCCTGCCAATGAATGATCTCTTCTCTGTTTAATAGTAGCCATTATAACATTTTGAAGGGATATCACATGTGATTTTGATTTGCATTTCCCTGCTCATTATTGATGTTGAATACCCTTTCATGAACCTGCTGGCCATTTGGATGTCTTTGGAAATATTCAATCAGGTTCTCTGCCTGATTTTTAAAATATTTTTATTTATTTTTTACAATGTTAATTTGTTTTAATTTTTGTTTTTAATTAATTTTTTTTGCTCCAGGACAGTTGTCTCCATTTTCCCCCAATGACTCCACCCATCCCCACCTCCCACCCTTGATCCTACCCGCTTTTGGCTTTGTCCATGTGTCCTTTATACATGTTTGTTGATGAGCCTTCCCTTTTCCCCCCCTATTTTACCTTCTCCTCTCCCCTTTGGTTATTGTCAGTTTGTTCCTTATTTCAATGTCTCTGGTTATCTTTTGCTTTCTTGTCTGTTTTGTTGATTATGTTCCACTTATAGGCGAGATCATATGGTATTTGTGTCTCACTGCCTGACTTATTTTACTTAACATAGTGCTCTCCAGATCCATCCATGCTGTTGCAAATGGTAGGAGCTCCTTCTTTCTTTCTGCTGCATAGAATTCCATTGTGTATTTGTACCATAGTTTTTTGATCCATGCATTTACTGATGGGCACTTAGGTTGCTTCCAGCACTTGGCTATTGTGAATTGTGCTGCTATGAACATTGGGGTGCATAGGTTCTTTTGAATTGGTGTTTCAGTTTTCTTAGGGTATAATCTGAGCAGTGGAAATGCTGGGTCAAAAGGTAGTTCCATTTTTAGTTTTCTGATGAAAATCTCTACCGTTTTCCCACAGTGGCTGCACCAGTATGCATTTCCACCAAGAATGTACTATAGTTCCCTTTCCTCCACAACCTCACCAGCACCTGTTGTTTGTTGATTTGGTTATGATGGCCATTCTGACCGGTTTGAACTGGTAACTCGTGGTTTTAATTTGCATTTCGCTGATGCTCTGCCATATTTTAAATGGGTTATTATTTTTTGCTCAGTTGTTTGAGTTCCTCATATTATGGATATTAATCTCTTATCTGATATATGGTTTGGAAATATTTTCTTCTATTCTGTGGGTTACCTTTTCATTTAGTTGTTTCTATAGCTGTACAAAAGGTTTTTATTTTGATGCAGTCCTACTGTTTGTTTTTACTTTGTGTGCCTGTATTTTCAGTGTCATGTCTAAAAAGTCATTGCCAACACTGGTGTTTCTTTCCAGTTTTATGGTTTCAGGTCTTAAATTTTGGTCTTTAATCCATTTAGAGTTGATTTTTGTGAATGGTGTAAGACAGAGGTGAGTTTCATTCTTTTGCATGGGAATATCCTGCTTTCCCAAACCATTTATTGAAGAGACAATCTTTTCTCCATTGAGTATTTTTGAAAGGCTGGGGAAACAATTCTCTCACCCTACATTTCCTTTCCCTGTGAGAAGAACTCTTTCTAGCTGGGAAGTTTCCTTTTTGTGCTGAGCAATGCCACCTTAAGGATCAGACAATATAAGCAAAATTAAGCTTTTTCCCCCTTCCTGTGCAATTACAAGTTTCTTGTTCTGTTGTGTTGCTAAAGTTTCTTAATTGGACTGCAGAGCTCTCCCAGAGCTGCTTTTGTTCATGGATATGTCTAATTGTTGGTCATTGTGGAAGGATGGAACCTGAGTTCTCCTAGGTCACCATATTGGTGATACCACTTCCTTAGGGAAGATTATTGAAAAACCATAGTAACAATGTAACACAAAGACCAACAGTAAGAAATGGCTAGGTCCTTCTGAACACAAACTTTATAGTTAATAAAATAATATTCTAGACAGCTCAGCTTTTCAGGACGAGGACTGACTTTACTATAACATTTATCTATTTAGTCTCTTAATTCTATAGTAGTGAGGATGTTATTCCCACAAATGTAGCACAAATATAAATACATACATGAATAGTCAATTTGATTCAAAATAACATATTTCATTCAAATCAAGTAAAAAAGATTCAGAATAGCACATTCCGCTATATTTTTCTTAAAGTATACTTTTCAGTAATTTATCATCCATGCTGTATTTTTCTATATGTCACATTAAAATTCCATATTACTTAGAGAATGATAAAACTAATTAGAAAATGTCTGTATTAATTGTACCTCCAAAGATACACCATGAACTTAAAAATAGAAGATATAAGGCACTGAACACATGTGATCTATAGGCAACACAGCCTTGACAAATATCATGACTAAATTTAGAATAGCAATCTTGAACTGCCAGGTGTAAGGTGATTTTTGATGCAATGAAACATTTCTATTTCCATAGAAAATAGAAAATAAGAAGGCTACTTATTCATTTTACAGTAATATAGTATGTTATTGAGAAGGCATACTGAAAAAGTAATTTCACATCACTGTGGACATATAGAAAGTAAAATAAAGTTTTTTTATCCACATAGATAATAAGTTACACCAAGCAATGACTGATGACAAGACCTCACATATTTCCACAATTTTGTCACAACATGCATATAAAGAACAGCAAGTAAGGGGATAACTGTACTGAAGAATTAGCCACAACCAACTGAGCTAAGGTAAGAGAACAAACTTCAGATGTTAAATATAAAAGTTGAGCCTGGTTATTTTCAATTCTACTGATAGTGGAGAGCTTTGGTAGTTATTGGGGATGAAAGTTTAATATAATCACAAGTTGGTTTCTGGTAACAGCTCAGTGACAAAACTATGGTATTGTAGCATGAATCCTTTGATTGTGGGGAATTTGTGATTAAAAATGACTTAGACTACTAAGTGATAAGTGTTCAGATACTGGGTTTGGTAGCATATGGCTAAGGGCTAAGGACATGGACTGCTTACTATCTGTTGTCTTTCTCTTGGAGTCTAATAGATGGATAAGTAATGTTAGAAGCTCAGTGAATCCATTTATCTACTCTAATGTCTGCTCTCCTGACAGAAAACTCATGGAAAAGGCATGAGGGAGCATTGGCTTAAAAGGTTATATTTTCCAAATAGCTGCTACCATTCACTATCCAAGCTAGAAATATTAGGAAGGGGATGTGTGCTGTGTAGTTGAAAGGAGAAGGAAAGAGAAAAGAAGGATGTAAAAATCACCAATAGCTGGATGGATTTGGACTTAATAGGAAAAAGCCCAAGAATACTGGATAAAAAAGAACAGTGTCTAAGGAGCTTTTGATATGAAATAGGAAATTTTCTTTGAATGGTGAAAATAGAACTACCATTACATTAAGATACAAGTTTTGAAAATTCTTAATGAAATAATTTAAAAGTCTAAGATATAGTAAACTTCCACTTAAGAAAGACTTGTATCAACTGTAATTCATACAATGTCAGTTGTCAGTACATGGCAGGTAAAATCAGTTTTTAGTTTAGGTAATGAAGATAATCAAATAATTTATGAGTCCAGAAATACAGGGGTTGAATTGGAAATGAATAAACCTAATATGATCTAATTTTCAAGATGAAGCAACTTTCATAGATTACATCTTTACATTTTACCTCATATGGAAAAAAATCAAAGCCTTTGGTGGAGCTACTAGGGTTTTAGAACAATCTGAAAGTAGAGCAATGTAAAACTGAGTTCCTATAAACTCTGACAGACCATGGGGCAAGAGGGAAGTTTCAACCGTATTTATAAAGAGTCACATGCTTTACTCTGTTCTCTAGGATCAGTTAACAACATGTGCTCAGCACCTGCTGAATTGTTAGGGAGCCAGAACATTCAAAAAATATTTTTTAGGTCCTAGCATTTTTGAAAGAGAGCAGAAGACTAGAATGGGCTAATTATAATCATCATAATATTAACAGTTAACATTGTACTATTTTTGACTCAGACAATCTTCACTCTTATTACATTAATATATTTAATCCTTATTACAATTTGACTGTAACCAAATTATTAACTTTATTTAAAAAATGTGGAAACTGAGGCAAAAAGAGAATTAAATAATTCCTTTAAGTTACTTAAGACAGTACCTGATACACGATAAGTAGTCAAGACATGTTAGGTTAAAATAATTATTATTTTCTAAGGCCACACAAATAAATTAGTAGAAGTACTACACCTCAGCCAGTCTGATTCTGGAGGCCATGCACTTAATTAAGCATTACACTGTACTCCAGAAAAAGATATTACTTCTAAAGTATCAGTTATGCTCCAAAAGTTCACTACAAGTACTTTGTCATTAAAGTACTGTCAAAAGATAGCATGTCAGAGGCAGAATGACCTAAAATGTCCTGATCTCTGGGGATGGGCTGCCTAGTAGTGCCTAAATATTTTACAAAGAAACATTACTATCCTGTGCAGATTTTCAAATATCAGTATCATTAAAGGGGAAAATCAGATTGCTTTTAATAAAGCAAAGGGTGTTTTCATAAATCTTTAGAGGATATAAGCAGAGATAGAGAGGGATATAGTTTCATATATTTGCCTTTCTTATAACTAATCTTGTTTCCTGAATATCTAGGGCTTGGAAATAGTTTGAAAAAAAAAACAGAGAGAGGGATGTGTAGAGGCTTTTCCTTTTTCCTAGATCCTGCCAAAAAAATTTCAAATGCTTAAATGTCTGTTCCTTGCCACTGGACTCATACTCTTTCCAACAACTACCATGTTTAAAATAATAAAAAACACTACTGATGATCACTATTTTATAATTCTTCAGTGCCCCCCTGATTTTCATGACTGCCATCTCTTTTCGTTGTGAATCATCAGCTAGCACAGCTACATATTGTTTCTCATTAGCAAGAATGAATAAGAAGAGATGGATTCAAAGAAACAACAAAGGAAAAATCAGCAGGGCTCGGTAACTAATAGTACATAGAGTAATCACGCAGTAGAAACTTTTAAACTCAAAGATGGCTTACAGTTTTACACAGCTGGATAGCCAAATATAGCAATGTAAATATCTTTGTTCAAAGAAAACCCTTATTATCTGTTATTGATAACCAATGAACAGTCTATTAAAAGTTATAAGGATATATTAATTTATTGTTTAAATTATTTTTCATTATTAGATATATTAATTGTATAACTTAGATCCCTTAATGCCAAAAACCAATACTTTGTGGTTTTTTATGGTGAAATGTAATGATTTGGCTGTAAAATGTGCATTGTAATCATGGTACATATTAATGATTTAGGACTAAATGAAAATTACTTCAAATGGAACAGAGCAAACTAACAAATAACTTCTAATAATAACAGGTATTATCTATTGAACCCCTACTGTATGCTAGATGATGGACTCAGGATTTTTACACTCTTTCTTACCCTGTGAATATGTAATGTGGCAAAAGGGAATTAAAGTCGTTTAATAGCTGACCTTAAACAGGTGAAGATTACCCTGGATTATTATTGTGGGTACAGTGCAATCACATGGGCCCTTAAAAGTAGAAGAATAAGGCAGAAAAGGAAGTCACAGAGATGTAACAATAAAAGAAGAGGTAGGAGAGACTCAAAGTATGAGAAAGATTAAATCAGCCATTGCTGGCTTTAAAGATGAAGAATGGAGGCTGTGAGGTAAAAAATGTAGGCAGCTTCTAGAAGCTGGGAATTGCTCTCATTGACATCCAGCATGGAAACAGAGGCCTCAGCCCTCACAACTGTGAGGAACTAAATTCTTCCAACAGCTTGAATGAACAAGAAATGGATTCTTCCTTAGAACATCAAGAAAAAAAAGCATGTCTGCATACACCTTGATTTTAGCCCACTGAAACTCATACTGTATTTCTGATTCATATAACTATAAAATAATAAGTTAGTGTCATTGTAAACCACTAAGTTTGTGGTAATTTATTATGGCAGCAATAGAAATCTAGTACTCCTGGAGTTGCATATTTCAGGAGTTACCTATTGAGATGGATGCCTCCTGCTACCATCACCATGCCTCAGTCACCTTCACCTCAGACTCCCCATTTTTCTTCATTTGCTTTCCCATATGGAAGTTTCCTATTCCTATAATATTTGGTGGTGTATTTATTGTTTGCAAATTTATTGAAAATCCTAATGAAATATGCTATAGAAATACCACAAATAATCAACACTAAAGATACTATTCAGATCTGGCTGGTGTGGCTCAATGGATTCAGCACCAGCCTGTGAAGTAAAAGAGTTCCCCATTTGATTCCCAGTCAGGGTCCATGCCTGGCTTGTGGGCCAGGTCCCCAGTAGGGGGTGTGTGAGAGGCAACCAAACATTGATGTTCTCTGCCTCTCTTTCTCCCTCCCTTCCTCTTTCTCTAAAAATAAATAAATAAAATCTTAAAAAATACTATTAAATATGCAGACCTTTACATTTATGCAGAGTTTATAGTTATGCAGAGTTATGCAGTAGTAGTCATTTTAACAATTGCTACTTTCCTACAGTGAGTTCCTCTGTATGATTAATGATGTTTAGTGAGTCAACGTGCTTGATGTGAGTCTAGCTATTTTAGATTTCACATATAAGTGATACCATACAATATTTGCCTTTCTCAGTCTGATTTATCTCATTTAGCATAATGCTGTCAGGGTCTATCCATGTTGTTCAAACGGCAGGATTTAATTCCTTTTCATGGATGAAATATATATGTATATATACAAAATATATATCCATATATAATAAACATGTATAATAAATATATAATATGTATAACATATATATCTTTTCAAAATCCTATTCTTATTTCCTTTGGATAAAAGCCCAGAAGTAAGATTGTTGGATCATATGGTATTTCTAATTTTAGTTTTTTGAGAAATCTCTATACTGTTTTCTGTAGTGGCTGTACCTATATGCACTCAATTTAAATATATTCTTGATAATACCCAGGATCATTTACAGGCTTTTAATAAATTAATCACACTATTTCCAGTGGTATACTAAAGCTAGCTCTTATTAGCTTGCTAGAGACAATTGGTAAATTATCAGGAATTTTGCAAGCTAGTTATTAAACATGGCCATTATTAAAAATGAATAAATAAACTTATAATTAAATTATGTTGAAAAAAGGTAATTGCTCAAAACTTACTATATCTTTATTATTTTACTACATTTTACTACTATCTGTTCTGAGTCATTTACATCTATTGTATCTATATAGTGGTATAGTATTATACATGTTTTCCCAACTCCATTATATTGGTAGATTGAAACTAACTGCAGAGGAAATATTTACACTATTGAAAATAATGACCTTCTGATTCTACAAATCATATCTTGATTGTTTTGCTCATTATTTAGATTTACAAAGTGAAGGATAAATGATAATAATACAGATTAAATTTAGAAGTGTGTGACTATTATGTTTACAGGTGTTGTATTGTGGATGTCACAAAAGTTGAGTAAATATTTTTCTGAGTTTAAAAAAGGGGCAAGCCAAGGAACACAGATAGAGGACTCATGGGCATGGACAATGGAGGGGATTGACTATGAGAGTGGGTGGAATGGGGCAGGGGAGAGCAATAGGGAAAAAGTAGGACAACTGTAACTGTACAATAATAAGAATATATATTTTTAAAAATAAAACTATAATTTGATTGAACAAGAAAGTAATGTTATTTATGAAAATGTGAACTTTTAATATGCATATTAAGAGTTTTACTTTTGTTTATGCATTAACATAAAAAAATCACCTAATATTCACAGTGAAGTTATATTCATTTGTTAATTGCAAACATAGTTGGCTACAATACAAGAATCAAAAATCAGTGAAACCACTTCCTGAAAATCAACTGGCTATGTGGAATTTATAATAAAGAATACTTTGTATTTTATTATTTGTGAATTATGTTTTACATATCTTTAATAGTAGTATATATTATGCATATTCTTCTATATTCATATACTTATCTATATCTATATTTATATATAATGCTTATTTTTCCAGGGAGCTAGTTGTTAAGCACTTATCAGCATTCTCATTTCATATTTTCATTAGTTTTCACTAGTGCTTTATCATTCCACTACTTTATTAATTTTTATTTATTGTGCCTAAAAAAGTTAGACGTTGATATACAGATACGGAAAAGAGTAAATACAAAGTTCCTGCCATCTAAAAAATGCATAACATCCAAGGGTAATAAAAATCCTCTTGCCCTGGCTGGTGTGGCTCAGTGTATTGAGTGCCGGCCTGCAAACCAAAGGGTCGCTAGTTTGATTCCCAGTCAAGGCACATGCCTGGGTTGTGGGCCAGGTCCCCAGTGGAGGTGTGTGAGAGGCAACCACACATTAATGTTTCTCTCCTTCTTTTTTTCCCTCCCTTCCCCTCTCTCTAAAAATAAATAAATAAAATTTTTCAAAAAAATAATCCTCCTGAGTATTTTGAGATGTGATGTATGACATGTGGTGATGACAAAATCATGAGGAAAAATGAACCTATAAAATGCCTATACAAAAAGCCAACCATAGTCTCTTAGACCTTATTAGTCAAGGGGTTAGGACTCCATATTAGAATTTCACTTCTCCACACCTTTAATTCATAGAAATCCAAAACCAAATCTCTTTTACATTTCTATAGGAAAGGCTATGGTCTTTCATTACCTCCCAAACACATGTTGTACTTTCTAATCTCAATTCCTTTGCTCGAATTTTTTTTTTTTTAATTTGTGATGACCCCTCCTTATAAACTCCTAGTTGGAGTCTTATCCCCAGAACACCCCTAAGGACTTGATGAACAGTTCTGAACCCACTAATTTGTCTGTTTTAAGAAGGATTCTCTTTAAAAAAAAAGACTATTTGTGGTCTGTTCTAAAACCCCCAAATTCATATATCAATATTATTTATATATATTGCTCCCACCAGAGAAATCCTTGCTCCTTGTCTGAGTGAGGAAAAATATCAGTTAGGAAAAAATGCATAAAGCATTTTGTAAGCCTGAAAGTGTGTATGTGTATACTCATATATACATTATACATAGTTATATTTATGTACATATGAGTGTTCTGCAGATGGTAAAACTTACAAATGCCATCTGTTAATATAATTCCTTTTTGCGTTATCCTCGTAACTTATCAAGATGGCTGGCCTCATTTCTTTTTTATTCTTATTACCTGTTGTTTTGACCAATAATGGAAAGAGGATTTAATTGCCTGAAATAAACTAAGGAATTCAGGAATGCTGAAAATGAGTTAGAAAGCTAGCATTATAGATAAGCATTAAATTTATGAGGGGACTTTAATGGCAGTCTGATTTTAATCATTTAGGTTTTTGTACAAGGGAGTGTTTGAGGATAAAGTCAAGGCAAACTTGCTGTGGCTGAATTATGTACAGTGGATTGGAGAGAAAGCCGGGGGACCATGGACTAGAACTCTTTAATAATAATAATAATAATAATAATAATAATAGAGTAACTTAGGAATGGAAGGAAGAGAAGGAGAAAAAGAGGAAGCAATAGCAACTGCAGCTAGTATTTATTAAGCTCTATATATAAGAAAGTTGCCCTGGCTGATGTGGCTCAGTGGATTGAGTCCTGGCCTGTATACCAAATGGTCGCTGGTTCAGTTCCCAGTTGGGGCACATGCCTGGGTTGTGGGTCAGGTCCCCAGCAGGGGCCCTGAAGAAGAAACCACACATTGATGTTTTTCTCCCTCTCTTTCTCCCACCATTCCCCTCTGTAAAAATAAATAAATAAAATCTTTTTAAAAAGTAAAGGTAACTATCTTAGGTAATATTTACAAAAAAATTAACATTGTCATTAGAATCATATTGCAGATAAAGCAATCAAAACTTTGAGCCATTGAGTAATATGAGCAAGGTCACAGTTAATACATTCTATCTGGAATGTAAATCCAAGCAGACTGACTCTACACCTTGAATTCAAAACCACTCTGCTGAATAATTTAGAGATGTGATTTCATTAAGGTTGTCATATACCCAACTATAGGAATATATTTCCCATAATGGCCTTAGGTTAAAAACAAATAAAGCAACAATCTATAACAGCCAGCGGTATCTGTGAATAAATTAAAGTGACGGCCCAAAGTACAATTAATTCAAATAGCATTTTTGGGGACATATACAAGTGTTCTTTCACTTTTTAAATTTTTATTGGTAAGACTGTTACAGCTGTCCCCATTCCATCCCTCTGCCCACCTCCACACAGCTCCTACCCCCTTCCCTCTGGCCATCACCATACTATTGTCCATGTGTATGGGTCATGCATATATGTTCATTGGCTGATCCCTTCACCTTCTTTCATCCAGTCCCACTTCCCCTACTCGACGGCTATATGTCCATGCCTCTGTTTCTATTTTGTTCATCAGTTTATTTTGTTCATTAGATTTCACATATAAGTGAGATCATATGGTATTTGTCTTTTTATGTCATTTACTTCACTTAGCATAATAATCTCCAGGTCCATTCATGCTGTCACAAAAGGTAAGATGTCTTTCTTTTTTAAGGCCAAGTAGTATTCCATTGTGTAATTGTACCACAGCTTTTTCATCCACTCATCTACTGATGGGCACCTGGACTGATTCCAGATCTTGGTTATTATAAATAATGCTGCTATGGACATAGGTGTCCATATAGCTTTCAAACTGGTATTTCAGGATTCTTAGGATATATTACCAGAAGTGAGTTCATTGGGTTTTGACAAAAAAAAATTTACTTGAGAACTCTAAATTTGACAATTAGTTTACAATTATAAATATATTTGTCTTATCCTATTGGAGACCACTATAGACAGTAAAAAAAATATGCCGTAACATTAGATTGAAAGTGATTAAAACCAGAAAATAAGTGAATTCCTAAGAACCTTAGGAATCCTAAGAACAGAATCCATATCAATCCTCAAAACCAATTAGACAGAAAATCTCTTTACAATCTGGGCTAGGTTCAAAATATCAATCTTATTCACTGTTAACAAAAGACCATCAGATTTTCTAATTAATTTTATTCATATCCAATTTAATCCCACCAAGGATGATAATGATGTTTTTTAAATCTATAAATTATGAACTTATAAATAGTCTATACTAAGTTGACTGCCTACAAAGAAATTTACAAATCAATCTCTAAGGGTTCTTTCCATACCTACTATGTCTTAACCATATACAGGATCCGGTAGAAGTAAGGCCTGCTTGAGAGTGGTTGGTAGGGTAATAATATGGGTATAATAATTCATAGTTTTAATTTGAACATTTCATCTAAGATGTCAGATGGTGTGCTTGAGTGTGATATTGTTATGTTACAGAACTACATGTTTATGATTCTGTGATAAAATAGAGGCATTATTTGTGCTGGACCCTGTATAATAATTTTTTCAAGTAATTTCTATGACCAAAAATGGATAAATCATTATATCTTTGATGAACTATATCCATGCTTTAATAGTTCCTCTGTGTATTTACTTGCAAACACTTCTTACTTGCACATCTTTAGTACACTGGCAAATTAATTATGACATTCTCTGGTAAACAGATATACACCCTACAAAGAAATGGGAAAAACAGAAAAATTCCCACTACTTAGAAACTCTGACACAGTAGTAAAAACACTAACTTATAACTGTCTAGCAATAAATTGAACAACAGTACACACCATATCTCATACACACACAACTGAAATAGTAGAGAAAAGAAGGGAAATGACAAGGTATCCAACTACTGTGATATCCAAAATCCCAGAAACAAAAAAGATCAGGTGCTAGTTCTTTTACAGAAATAGAATTAAAATAGTCCCTGTGCAAAGTGAAATGATCAGTCATCCATATGTTTCCAGCTAGATATTTGGCATACCAAACAGAAAAAATCCCATTTGACTTACTTTTTTCTCCACATTACAGGCAGCTTTTAATAGTAGCAATTCCAAAGCAATGTAGTAATTATATTTAGAACCATAAAATTAAGTAAGTAAAATACATTGGTCTCATCACACTTAGGTCCTTAATATTATAACAAATTACTTTGTACTTAATTATCTTCTATAGATTTATTTTTGCTGTTGTTTTTACTACTGTTTTCTTACCTGACGTTCTGGTTGCATAACTTGCTCTTCCACTTTGGTCTAAGGGAAAAAAATCAAAATAACTTATGAAAAGAAAACAACCAATAAAGAGGAAATTGGATTTTTAAAGAAGTTAAGCTGTTAAAAAAAAAAGAAAAGATAAGATGAACTATGTGAGTAATTTTTACACAGTGCGTTTCAATTATATTTTTTGTGGGAGTGAAGTTTAAATGCATTAAATAATATTATTTCAGTGCAATTATTTAGTCATCTACAAGCTGATCTGACTGTATCTATAACCAGCATTTCTACATCTTACAAAATATTTACATTTGGAGAAACTTTGGAAAACATCTCTTTAAGATAAAAAATTTCTCTTAAGCTTCTGGCATCTCCTCATTAAAACTACTGATCCTCCTTCTGAAATAATATGTATATGTATTTAGTTCCCACTGTCATACCGAGATAAAATTCACCTGAGTCTGGAGACTTGCACTCTTGGCAATTTCATTTCTCAGAAAAGAAAACCATGATAAGAACAGTTTTTCTGGTCCAAATTCTGACTAAGAAAGAAATCATAGAAGCCCTGGGAAAGGGAGACCATGTCATCTTATAGTTAGTAAGTAGTAACGAAGGAAGGGAATGGTAGGCATAGTCAGACACATGTTTTGCTATTAATAGAATGACATTTCCAGCAGCTGTCCAAATAGTTTAAGTCCCCCATCACAACTATAACTTACCTCAGTGTCAATATAAAAATCAACTAGCTACCAATTCTGGAATTTTAATAACTATGAATGAACTTGAGGAACTTCCTGGTCTCTAGTCTATGTAAGTAATAAATCACTTAGTGAGATAGTAATGTAATTTTCTTAACTTCTGGACTATCATGCAATCTGCCACTGTTGAAACAGATATCTACTCAAACAGTTGGCAAGACATTAATTTTTGTATTACACATCTTTATTCCTTATATTTAACTTTAATTTCTATTAATAGGACTAGAAAAATGAGATTGCAGAAGAAACACCAAAAAGATAGGGTTATTTAGATTGCATAGCTTTATAATTATTTAAGAAGTTTTTCCTTGGAATGTCAAAAAATAGAAAGGCAGGCAGATGGATTTTATTTGCAAACACATTCTGATGGTAAGGCATAATAGGAGTTCTAAAAGTTAATATATGAAAATGAGTGGTATAGGCACCCTTCACAAGACAAAGCCACCCATTTAGTGCTGGATAAAAAGACTTAAGTATTTGAGCACCGAGTTTAGAGCAACTTCAATATAATTATAGCAAAGAATGAAATGAAGATAAAAAAGGTGATAATGTTTTAGAACATACAATTAGTTATCCATAACTATGGTATCACAGAAGGCAGAATAAGACTATGTCCAATTTACATTCATAAGCAGTCCAAAACTATTAAACTTGTCTTTCCCACTACTATGATGCAACACATTGATTTAGATATCTAGCTATTTCTTTTTCCCAGTACACTTAAAGATCTTTCTTTATAATTCAAGTTCCTCAAATTTGCCGCCCATTAACACGTTGCTCTGATGTCCTCAGTAAATGAATTAACTGAGTGTTTTTTCTATTTAACCAGTTGAGAGCTATTAAAAGCTAACTTCACTGTACTAAGAAAGAAGAGGAATAAAGAGCATCTTAATGAAAAATCTTCACATGCCAGAAAGGTTTGTGTTTTTTGGATGGAAGATAAAGATTTTAAAATTTTGTTCATAGATAATCTCCAAAGAAGTTCTTTGCAGGTAAATTATCTTGAATGAGTTAAATTTTGAAGCCAAGAAAACAGTTACTAATCTTTCCTTCCAACTGCTGAACAACAAACTATCTGCTTTGTCATCATTTAAATCACATTCCATTCTTCTAACATGGTTACAACTTAAAACCATGTGTTATAGCAACATGGGACAAAGAGGCAACTGGATGTATTTTTAAAGGAGCTGTACAGTAATCTCTCTATTTCACAGAGTAGAGGGAGGGAACAATAGCTTCAGTATCTGAAAACACTGCTTGTGAGTCTGATTTCAGAGGAATTTTTTAGCGTAGTTTAATAATTAGTTCCACCATGGAAGTGAAGGTAGGCACTTTTACATCCGTTTACTTAAAATTTCAAGAGGAGTCACATAGGAAAGTGAACTTCCATAACGTCTAGTGTTCTGTGCCAAACAAACAAAACTGAGCGATAGTGGCATAAAGAAAGCAATAGACTGTTTTTCTCTTATCTTTTTCTGAATTTTTCATGTACAAAAGAAACACCCATGAAATAAAATATTAACCCATACTTGATAGTATTTTTTGTACTGAAAAGCTGAAACAGGAAGTTACAATTTAAGTGTCTTATTATGGAATGATAGATCCTACCCCAGATGTACCCATGAGCTAGTTTTGAGGACAAATTTAGAAAATAACACAGAAATAAATTAATTTTCCATATAAGGAAAAACTTATTTGAATTACAATGTAGGCTTTTTAAAATAAGATTATCTCCATTTTATTTTTCTACTTTTTGCAAAAATTATATCCTACTGATTATTCCCTGTTATTTTTACTAGAATAAATGATGAATTGTAAATCCTTGAAAAGACTCTCCAAACTCCCTAAATGGCAGTGGTAGTAGTTATGGTGATCTGTGATACTAAAAGAACACATTGGAGAGTTTAGTTTAATGAATTCAAATTATTTCATTCCAGAAAAAGAAACTTCCCTACTCTTCTGAGAGCTGAATTTCTACTTATATTACTTTATCATACTTGTCAGTAATTATTTTCACATAACTTCAACTTTAATTATATGTAACATTTGATTCTGCTGACAGTGTCCTTCACAGACATTTATCTTCCCTCATTGTAGTGATTTCTTGGCTCTTCTGATAGCCTATAGATCCTTCTCATTCATTCTCTCCTTCACCTTTCATCCTTCTCTGCTTCCTGCTTTGATTGATTGTAAGAATACTGAGCAAGAAAACCTCCATTCTAGATCCAACATCATTCTTTATTTATCAAGCAATCATGGATTAAGGCAATTTAAACTTGATAGTACTCAGTTCCTTCATTTATAAAATGGTCATGGTAGCAACCATCCCTGATGTTCTTTTTTTTTTTTTTGCTGCATCATTTTTTAATTTGTAATTGAGTATTTTAGAATGCTTGATGTTCTTTTCTTAACTTTGAAGATGTTAAAATCAGACTACAATATGAGATAGTACTTTATAAATGATTTCTTGCTACATAAAGTCAACTAGTATTATTACAATTATTACCTCAAAGTCTATAACTTGTGCTTTCTGATATTTTCCAAAAATACATTCCAAAGTTTCCATTATGGTGTTAGCCTTCAAAATGATATTTCTAACCCTGATATTCTACCTTCTCTCATACATAAACTATATTTGAGTTCTAAAAAATTAGCCCTGGCTGGTGTAACTCAAAGGATTGTGTGCCAGCCTGTGAACCAAAGTCACCCCTTAGATTCCCAGTCAGGGCACATACTGGGGACCAGGTACCCAGTAGGGGGCGCATGAGAGGCAACCACACAGAGATGTTTCTCTCTTTCCCTCCCTTCTTTCTAAAAATAAGTAAGTAAATAATCTTTTAAAAATAAATAAAATAAAATATTTTAAAAAACTAAAAATTATAATACAGCATGAGCTGAAAAACTGTCTTGTGTCATTATTTATTATGTATATTTTAATTGTATCTTATGATACATTTGAAATCTGTAGGTATGTAATGTCCATATATCTACTTTCCAGTTGACAATAAAGAAATTATGGTAAGTTTATATTAATTATATGGCAAGGAGAATAACTATATTCCATGATTGCTAAGGCCCCTTCTCATTTTTGAAGATTCATCCCTCCATGAAAACACAAAAATAAAAAAAAATATTCTCCTCTTCCCTAAGAAATCATGTTATTCAGAGCCTGTATCCTGACTACACTTCTGTTTGATTATTTTCAGCTCACATTCTCTTGAGTATTTTTCTTCAAATGGAATTATTATTATTCCATCCTGGAAGCTCCAGATGTCCAGTTAAGATATGATATATGATATGATACTTGGCTAATTTGAGGAAGTTGAGACAGAAATAGCCAACCAAAGGTAACTTCTCAACCAGTTTTATAAAAACCCCTCTCCCAATGTCACCCAAATAAATTCAATAAAAAATAAATAACTAAAAATAAATAAAATAAAATGAAAACATCTCTTCATGACCTCTAAGAACATGTACAGTTTTTCAGTTTAATTTTTCAAAATACTGTTTCAACTCAGATCTTAGGGACCATATAGACTTACATAATACCATATTTTATTGATTGAAGGAAGCAGGTATTTTTATTTTAAAATCTCTAAAATCAGGATGTAATTGTTTATCCACGTGTGAAGAAAGCAATGGACTAGCTTAAATTGGTAGGATTTTTTTTCTTTCATAGTGCTAAATGAAATAATAGCACACCTCAACAATAGAATCTTATATTCAATAAAGTATGCTTTATAGCTTGGCTACCCAGACAACATCTTAAATCAGGCATACCACACAAAATAAATATGCTCATAAAACAGTTAGAGACTATAGGTTTCTAAGGTCTTTTGCTCATATATAACTCAATGAACTTGACAGAAGCACTAATTTATATATTACAAATACTTTTTTTCCTTTTCATTAAAGGAAGCTCCTTTGAAACATCCTGCTAAGGATGGATAACATGGTAGCATAGTCACAAAATTAATTTACGAGATTATCTAAGAGCAAGAAAAAATTAGTTTTAATGCCAAGATATTCTAGCACATGGATGGATACTTGAGAGAAATTGATACTGTTAGAGGTCCTCTCCCATCATATAGTTTAAAATGGTATTCTATTACATGGGGAACAACTACTTAAACTTTGATATAAATAATAGTCTCCAGCATAAGTGTTCCATATATAAATAAACTGATGATTAAGTAGTCTAGGTGACTGTTGTTAAAACTGAGCCCTTTTATGACCAACACACCTAGTTTATTCAGGTAGTGTGCAAGGACTGTCATGGTGTTTGCTAATTAATAGTCTCAATGGAATATCTAACTTACTGCAACACAAAGTGTAATGAAATATACATATTGTTCTACTCCTGTAAAGTCTAACTGGAATATGAAGAAAAAATATACAGAACTTTATTTTTCAAAGGAGTATTCAGCGTTCTTATAAACAAAGAAGGATAAAATTCATCCAAGAGACATGACATATTAGAATATTTTAAATCAGAATGGCCATCATAAACAAAACAACAAACAACAAGTGCTGGAGAGGTTGTGGAGAAAAAGGGACCCTAGTACACTGTTGGTGGGATTGCAGACTTGTAAGACCACTTTGGAAAACAGTATGGAACTTCCTCAGAAAACTAAAAATGGATCTGCCTTTTGACCCAGCAATTCCACTGTTG